>CM049855.1:31178570-31513570 GCA_027422415.1 Schizothorax lantsangensis | reverse complement strand
GGCTTTTACATTTGCTATAAATAGAACTTCTTATATTAAATAGTAATATATAGTGCCTAACGCAAAAGTAACGTAACGCATTACTTTCCATAAAAAGTAACTAAGTAACATAATTAGTGCAAACAGGTATGGCATGGGCAAGACACAGAGTAATCCTAGGGAAAGCGTGGGTCGACGATCGGCGAACAATATCCAACAGGGCAAGGCAGAGAGATAATCCAGATTCGCAAGCAATAGTCCAAGAGAGGTGCAAACAGAGTCCGAATGGCAAAGCAAAGGGTTAATCCAGGAAACACGGGTAAGAATCAAAAACACGAAAGGAAAGACTATGACAACTACGTGGGCTCCGTAGAGTAGCTATCTCTTGGAGAGTGATAAACGCTAAACAATATTCAGCCTTATCCGAGAGGAAGTCCCAGGCTTATAAAGTGTGTATGATTGGGTGATGGTGATTGTGAGATAGTTATCAGGTGTAAGCGTGATCAGTGCGAACAGCTGTGTCAGTGCAATGGATGATGGGAAATGCAGTTCGATGGTGAATGGCAACAGTAATGTGGTGTAAGAGTCAATGTGGTGAACGAGTGACCTCTGGAAGTGCATGGACAGGATTCGTGACAGTTACTTTTTTAGGGAGTAACGCAATATTGTAATGCATTACTTTTAAAAGTAACTTTCCCCAACACTGGGAGTAACTGTGTATGGCTCTGTCTTAATTTATTCTCTTTGTTGGGGCGTAGATCGACAATAAACCTGCAAGCTTTTACAGAATTTTGGTAGAAAACTGCTTCTCATTATAAAACAGGTTAAATGCGATATCTTTCTGTCCACAAAAATGTATGAAATTAAATAAAGTTGGTGCACTTTAAAAGCGATCCAAACTCAGAGCACCTGCAAAGTGTTTACTGTGAACTGAGCCACTCAAAACACTTTATTACGAGCCGCATCTTCAAACCATGTGAACATGCTGAGTTTAAATGTGAAACACACCAGTGCAGAAAATATGGCTTAGACTACTCTCTAAACCAGCATTTTGATATTGGATAATTATGCCACTAGCCAATTTTTCATCTGATTCTCAGTCATAAAAACATTAGGGCTCATCTCTCAGTGCTGAGTGTTAACAGGCCCAAGGAATGGTTCGTGTTTCTGCCTGTTTTTATGTTTTGCATAGAGCTGAGTGTTCTTGCCTTTCAAAGCAGGAATCTTGAACCCCACTCATGGAGACACACTAGCTATGTTTCCATCCAAAGATTCGAATTAAACTTATGTGCAAAACTGGAATATCGCATAAAACATATGCGAATAAACCACCGTTTCCATCCAATGAGTCAAAGAGAACAAAATCGTCACTTCCTGGTAAACTGTGGCACTAAATAGAACTAAGAATACAGGAGAAGCCACTGAATATAATAATTTTCATATATGACATAAATTAGCCTACTTGAGTTGCACCTCAGAGCGAGGAGACGAGACACAATAAATGCGGTTATTACTTTCGGAGGTGGATGCTGCTGTTTGGGAACACCGTCATGTAAGACAGTAATTACAGACTTTCCTCGGGCATTTCAGAACGACCATAACAACACATAGATGCTGTGAACGAGATCGGTCCGCTCAGAGCCGATCCTCCCAATACGCAGAATACGCAGGCTGCATAGGGCCCCCGAAACACCAGGGGGCCCCCTTGCTCTCAAAGATGTTTTAATTTTAGTTTAGTTTTTGAATTTGGCCAGCTGTTGTGAAAACATGAATGATCATTTCTTTTAATGCGGTGCGCTGTCACGCTCTCTATGTAAAAATCTTGTAACGTGAATGTCGTACAGTCTCTTGTTTGAGAAAAAAAAAAAACGAGTTGAAAGCGTACCGCGAAGAGATACTGTTTCTCGAGCGCCTTCCACGAGTGCGATTCGAGACTGAGTGAAACACGGACAAATGCGTTTCATCCATTCCTCAACACACACCCCCCCGGCCGGCGACACAGTTTTGCGTAGGGCCCCCAGAAGTCTAGGATCGGCACTGGGTCCACTAGTTAGTCAAGTCAAGTTATCCCGTCTCATAGCGCAAAGTCACATGACTTTTTCGATGCGCATGGAGGAATTTATTCGGTAAATGTGTTTCCATCGTAGTTTATGCGCATCTTTTCTTATCGGATAAAAAATGTATCCTACTCAAATATGCGCATAAGTTTTTTATGCGCATTTTTAGAATTTATGCACATCTTGCCGTTTCCATCCAGAGTTTTTTTTATGCGATATTCCAAAATGCGCATAAAAATAGGTGGATGGAAACGCAGCTACTGTCCTGAAGAGTTTAACAAACCTGCCTGTACTTTTTAAAGAGGTCATGAAATGCATTTTTTTATTTATTTTCAAAATGTTTCCTGAGATGCATTATAATCTGAGTATTTTATATCAAAATCAGTCATATGGTCATTTTAGCCTCTGCTTTGAAGGCTTCTTTGGAAACTTCAATGTAAACACCCACTGCTATGATTGGTTAATATCTTTGTCATATGAAATGAGTGTAACATGTGGAACTCTCTCAAAAACTGTTTTTTTACTATATGTACTAATCGTGAAGTGTTAATTATCGTATTATGTTGCAGTGCTGCACTGTAGCCGAACACAGACGTGTCTGCTGAACACATAATGCAACGATCTCCTTAATGCCACTTGATTTCTGCACTCTCAAATACTTTCATCATAACTAACTCAGTGAAAACACAATGAGACTCACTGAGCAGTGTAAACTGAGTCATTGATTATAAAGGAAGTTTTGGTAAAAATGCACAAATCAAATCACTGATAGACTTGATTATAAAGAGAACGATCTTGCTTTCTGTTTATAAAAAAATCACAATAACATACCATTTTCACGCTACTATCAGGAACTATGTTTCTACCACCCAAAAAAGTCATGTGAATTTGTGCAATGGGACGGCAAAACTTGAGTAACCAGTGGACCGATTTCATTGCACAGCATCTGAAATGTTGTGGTCATTCTTACATACCCGAGCAAATCTGTCATCAAAGTATTTCTGTATAGTTGCCAGAACTGTCTACACAACGGTATTCCCAAACAGCAGCATCCCTCTCCAAAAGCAATGTCCGCATTTAATGTGTTTCGTCTGCTCGCTCTGAGGCACAAGTTATTTATTATATATGAAATTATTATGTTCAGTGGCTTCTCCTACTTTTCTTAGTGATGTTTAATGCCAGTTTATCAGGAAGTGACGATTTTGTTCTCTTTGACTCGATGGATAGAAACGGTGATAATTTGCAAAAATTTTATGCGATAATCCAATTTTGCACATAAGTTAAATTCACAACTTTGGATGGAAACCCAGCTAGTGTGGAGTTGATCATTTAGTCACATAAATGCAGGGTTGAAGTTTTAAAGTATTGATTTTGACCATGAATTTGTACAGTTGTGTTTGACACATGCACAGCTATGACTGCTTTTTAATATTTCACCTGACCAGCAGAGGACCATACAGAGATCTTATACTCTTTTGAACTCATTATACAAATGTTGCACATCCATTGTTGTTATTCCAGCTTTGTTTTCTGTTTTCATTGTCATTTTTCATTTTCTTCAGCTACTATAGTTGTTATTCCTGTTTCACACAGCAAGTGGCACATATTTTTCCTGTGTACTTGGGTGCCAGAAAACAAAACAAAAAAAACATGGCGCTGATGCTGAACAACAAAGAGGATTGCCATGTAACAGTGCTGTTAAATTAAAATGTGAACTTGTAGTATTCTTTGAATTTAAGATGAAAAATGCACATTCAAGTACAAAAATTGTGCATGAAAGTATCAGTGGTACCAAGATGTAGATGTGATATATCAAATAATTGTGTTAAAATGAACATGAATTAAATCTTTTCACATTATCATTGCTGCACTTTTGTTAACAAAAGCCAGGTTTGTTGTTTGCAGCAACACAGTGTTGTTTGGATTATATTTATTCGCTGTACCTCTTGTAGAGGGTTGATATAAAAATATAGGAAAAAATCTAAAGATTTTCTGATCTACTGCAATAATGATCTCAAGATGACTGAAATCATTTAATATAGGGCAAAACATTACACGATAAGGCATTAAAATAAGCTAACCAAGCAAAAAAAATCAAGATATTTTGTATTTTAACACCTTCTCAACAACCTTTTTTTCTTTGTAGAACCACTCTACCCACCGTCTTGGAAAACCTGAATATTAGAGCAAGCCTGATTTTCTAAACATAATATAGCATACTAATTCAGTAAATCTGGGGCAGGGAACGAGAGAAATGTGAGAATTATTTAGTCTGTCATCCCTCTTCCAGTGTGTGACAGACCTCTGGAAGACGAGAGCAGAATTTCTGCAAAAACAGTTTGCTAGGTATGACATCCCTACAAAAATTGAGCTACAAGCCAACAATGCCTTTTATTAGCACCTCGTGAATTTCTCCTCAAAGTGCTTTCTTTTATCACAGTTGCTTTGTAGCTCTGAAAACCCATGTCTAAAATAAAATATCCGTAAAGAGATAACAAGCGATGAATGTCTTTTTGCAGTCTGTGGAACACACTTTTGAAGATTAGATGTTCGAAGCTGCTGATAAACACACAGGCAATTAGTAACGGCTCACAGAGAGTTAAAGCATTATTTACAGCAAAGTGGTGTTTCCAGACTGTAGCATACAACAGATGACTGCTGGCTATGATCTTATAATGTGTGTTTTTGTTCTCATGTTTGTTTATATAATCTCCACCTCTTCTATCCCGAAGCTTCCAACTCTTTTAACATTTTGTGGCTTGGTTTCCTTTAGTAGAAACGTAAGTTTGTGTATGTGCGGTGGATTGCATTACTCACCTTGTGTCATACGAACATCAACCGTCATCGTTGACATAACATGCTTCATTCTCTTGGATTATAAATACAACACCACACTAAGGCCAGCTAATAACAGGGTCTTAAGCACCACCTGTTTAGTGATTAGATGAAAATTTAATTAGATGGATGCTTGCTTAATAGATCAATTCTTTCTTCAATCTTTCTCTTGTCTCCTCCCTAATGATTTAATAGTGGACTGACCATTTTATGTATTTATGAATTCATTTATTAGAAGAGGTTGGAAGACTCTTCTTGCTTTTATCGACATCCCTCTCCCCTCAATCTCTCTCTCTTTGACCCCTGCCACCGATATTTAATGAGTTTACCCAAAGAGTCAACATCAAAAGAGAAAAACACCAATACCTCTTCCTACTCTCTGGATGTGTGGGTGTGCTTGCTGGGTTCACCTGGGATCTGATTAGTTCCTGTGTGTCAACATTTAGCCATCATTTTGGTCATCACTTGCTTTGACTGATTGATCGACCAAAACTGACCACGAAAGCTAATCTCTTATACGCCTGTATACTGTTTTCGCTGTTTCATCCCATGCAATTTGAAAGACAGAGACATGCAGCCAAATATATAATTACTTTTTCAGCTTGAATATAAATTATTATTTAACAGCATAACCTGATGAAAAAAATAAACAATCTACAGATGCACGTGGCTAGTGCCGTTCAAGCAAAATGTCTGTGCATGAAAACAGATCACCTTGAGATACAGGTGATAATGCTTTGAAGCCAAACAACGGTAAATCTGATGTTTGTCAAGGTTTTTGTTTGTTTGCTATAGTGACAGACAGCACATTCCTACTGCCTGCTGCTTTTTGTTAGAAATCTGTATTTATTTTCTCATATTGTAGCTACTGATCTAAATATATAGGTCATAAAAGTTTATTTTTTACTTTACTTTCTCTTGATTTAAATTTTTACTGATGGTAATTGGAAAACAATAGCCTATGACACTGGAGCAGGACCAAATCTTGTGGGAGCGTGAATGAATATTCAATTTAGTTCAGTTCAAGTTTATTTGTATAGCGGTTTTCACGATCGTTGCAAAGCAGCTTTACAGAAAATTTAAGTTTCTATTTTAAAGTTTCTACATTTAGTAATAGTTTATCAGTGGTGACTGTCAAGTTGATGTCCAAATGGCAGAAATGTACAGTGAAATTCATGCAGTTAGTTAATGAAACCTAATCAAACAGACGGTGAACACTATTAACTGAAATGATTATATGTTGTGATTAAACTTAGAGCAAAATTTGGTAGATATGTATGTTGAATAATTCTTGTAGACTTCTACTTATGGACTTTTGCAGGTGGGAAAAGCACATTGTGCACATTGTGCAACTTTCATGCACATTGTGAAAGTTGTGCATGGGAGTGAGACAAAATATGACATTTTTCAGGAGTGGGCTAGAATCTTATGGTTGCAAAGAAATCAGATTACACATTAATTATACAGAATTCAACTGATGTGATGGTCAGTTGAGTCAGGAGTATGCTATAATATGTTGTGCTTCAAAATGCTTAAAACTGCCAAAAGTGAGCTCACAATAAAAAAAGAAAAGCCTTTTAAAGTTATCTTTTGGGCATTTTTGCTGTTGTTTGACATGACAGGAACAGGACCTCAAGCCAGGACTCAAACTCAGGTCAGCCAAAGCGTTGCTGCATGATATGTCAGCGAGCTGCCCACAAGGCTGTATCTCCAACATAAATATGTGGTTTAAGGGTTTACTTGCACATCGATAAATAGACAGCGTAAAAAATGGTGTAGGATTGCACATTGTATGTGTAGGATAGTGACCCTGCAGAGAGAAGAGGAGTGAGCCTCAGGAGGGATTTCTATCTGAAAACCGTTAATTAACATGCAGTATACCAATCTTTATAAATAAAAATGGCTCTCTGTGACGGCCAGTAATTTAGGCTGTATTTGTGAAATTACACTTTTTTAGTTTTCTTGCTCTTTCCTAATGACAGACATAGCTCTAAGATTGAGATTATCCATTTTAGTAAATGGATAATTCATATATTTTAGATTTGTTGTTGACAAGTTGTTTTTGTTGTGTCCACATGACTGCCCTTGGCTGCCAAAATCACATTGCCAGACTTTGCCTTGTACATATGCAGTCATTTTTGGCTAATGCATTTCAAACTAGCATTTAAAGTGGTAGAGAGATCAAGACATGGTAACAAATCTCCATCATAAGTTGTCTTGCATTTCAATATTGATTCTTTTTTTTTTCATTTTTTTTTTCATGTACTTTATAATTGTAACCCTGGAGCACAAAACCAGTCTTAAGTCGCTGGAGTATATTTGTAGCAATAGCCAAAAATACATTGTATGGGTCAAAATTGTTGATTTTTCTTTTATGCCAAAAATCATTAGGATATTAAGTAAAGATCATGTTCCATGAAGATATTTTGTAAATTTCCTAGTATAAGTATATCAAAACTTAATTTTTGATTAGTAATATGCATTGCTAAGAACTTCATTTGAACAACTTTAAAGGCGATTTTCTCAATATTTAGATTTTTTTTGCACCCTCAGATTCCAGATTTACAAATAGTTGTATCTCAGACAAATATTGTCCTATCATAACAAACCATACATTAATGGAAAGTTTATTCATTCATCTTTCATATGATATATAAATCTCAATTTGTAAAAAATTACACTTATGACTGGTTTTGTGGTTCAGGGTCACAATTATGCAACTATCGTGACTTTGTTTTGCTTGTTCTGTGTACAAACCAAGACAAGGGTAACAACATAATGCTGTGATCTGAAAACATTTAAAAACCTTTAGACCAGTAATCAGTGAACACATTTCCGTAACACCTAGCGTTTGACGTAGAGATCAAAGATGAGACGCTCAAATCAAGCCTGAAGCCTCCAGCTTACTTTAACACTTGTTTACTCCTTTATTTGCAGGTTTGTATTGCCGTAGCAATGATTGCAACAGGTGGGGTGATCACTGGGCTCGCTGCATTGAAAAGACAAGACTCCACCCGCTCTCAGTATCATCTGCCAAACCAGAGCCCCACCCATGCACCTGAGAAGAAGTGCACTAAGCGTAAACCCAGAGCTGATGTGGTGGTGGTGAGAGGGAAGATCAGACTGTATTCGGCCTCAGGATTCTTCCTGGTTTTGGGAATGCTGATCCTCCTGGCAGGCATTGCAATGGCTGTTCTAGGATACTGGCCTCATAAGGACCACCAGAAGGCACCAGAAAGCAAGTTGTCTGTGAACGATACTCAGGTTGGCCGAGAGCAAGTGGGCTCCATCGCGCAATTCTTGGAGCAGCACCTGCATTCAGAGAAGATGAAAATGTTGGGTCCTTTCACAATGGGAATTGGGATTTTTATCTTCATCTGTGCTAATGCCATCTTACACGAGAACAGGGATCGCGAGACAAAGATCATCCACATGAGGGACATGTACTCGACAGTCATAGACATTCACAGCCTGCGGATTAAGGAGCAGAAGTGTACAAATGGGGCCTACATGGGATCCACAGAGATCCGTTCCTTTGGTCTGGACAGTCAGTTTGCCTCACGGCTCGCAGCAAACACGCTAATGTCCTTCTCTGGTCTCGATGGGGATGTCCGACTCTCCCACAGGACCAGCTCGGCTGAGGATGACGAGGGTCTAATGAGCGAGGCAAGAGGCGGATTAGGCCTGTTGTCACCTACCTACAAAGACCGCTCTGAATGTATCTTTGGGTTCCAAGATGAGGGTATTCGTCGGTGGGAAGACAAACGTGGTGCGCTTAAGAAATGCCAAACACGCTCCATTGTTTCCTCTTCCATCAGCGCCTTCACGCTGCCCGTCATCAAACTCAACAACTGCGTCATCGACGAGCCTGACATCGATAGCATCACAGAGGACTTAGAGCCAAACAGGGTCCACTCCAGACCTCTGTCAATGGAATCGTTAACGGTCCCTGTTCCCGACGTCGCCAAAGCTTTCAAGCCTCGGGGTGGCCTCCTGCTCCGGAGCAACTCTGAATCCCCGAGCTCTGCCTCGTCCCATTCCTTACTGTCTCCTGGATCCACCAGCGGTAGATTCCTGTCCCCGGGAGCGGCGCGTAAAGACTTCGGCTCCAATAACTCCCTCCACATGTTGTCAGCCCATTCCAAATCTCTGGATTTAGAGAGAGGGTCCACAATGCTGACCGTCCAGCCTGAACAGAGGAAACACCCGAGCTGGCCCAGATTGGACCGCAGTAATAGTAAAGGATACACCAAACTGGAGAACAAAGAGGACCCTATGGACAGGCTAATAGTGCCCCCGGTGGCCATGAAGAGGGACTACACTAAAAAGGAGAAACTTCTTATGATCTCCAGGTCTCACAATAACTTGAGCTTCGAGCATGATGAGTTTATGAGCAGCAGTCTGAAGAGAGGCACCTCAGAGACTAGATTTTAAAACTGAACTAGTGTCAAATATCAACCCATTGGCTTTTAGCATTCACGGTCTACCTGCAATACAGAAGACAGTTCTTGCTGTTTTTTTTTAATTAAGGCCCTTGATCTGAATGCTCAGTTATGCTGCAGAATGGGTAACACTTTATTTTGATGGTCCCTTTTGAACATTCTGTTGACAATAAGTAACGTTGCACCTACACGTCAACTCTCATTAGAGTATTAGTAGACGGTCTGCTTAATATCTTCTAACTCTTTATTGTGATGGTCAACCCAACAGTACGGTGGCCGAGAGAGCTCAACGTGCTGCAACTTCAGAAAACACATGCATAGAAAAAGCACCAGCAAATTAAGAAACATCTTCATCAGTTTGATAGCACATGTGCTGCAAATACTCGCAAACACAACCAAATACAAAACACGCTGCAAATCTTCACAACACGAAAGAAAAAACAAAACGCACTGCAAATACTCACAACCCAACCAAATACAAGCAAGTAGCACAAACCACAACAAAATTAAAATTAACTATGTTATATATATATATTTGCAGCGCGTTTCTGTTTTTGTTTGTATTGTGAGTATTTGCAGTGTGTGTGTTATCAAATTGAAGAAGATGTTTTCTTAATTTGCAGGTTTTTTTCTATTTCCATGTGTTTTTTTAATTTGCAGCATGTTGAGTTCTCTCGGCCACCGTACAACTGACATTCTACTGACTATAAGTAACTTTGCAAGTACTGTACATGTCAACTTATTCTAACCCGGTCCCACTTTATATTAGGTGGCCTTAATACTAGGGATGTGCGCTACGACTAATTTGACTGTCGTTTAAACGGAAGTTTTGTATCCGACTAGTCGACTAGTCTAAAAGCTAGAAACCACCCAAAAAATGGCAAAAAAACAAACAAACCTGTGCGTGTGTCTATATAACAGCATACAGTTGAAATACTTAAACTTTGAATCACACAGTCAAATCCCTCAATGAATTCTGCACACGATTATGCCTTATGCTTGCCTCGCGTTATCATCAATTAATTTTAGGCGGACGTTAAACAGAAAAAAAGGAAGAGCATACACTCTTCATAAACCAGTGCATAGCTTATTTATTCAGATCGGCTGGAGCAATGCAGAAATGGAAAATCAATCAATAGATTAACAGAATTCTTCATTTGCATATAACGTTAGCCAACATATTAAAACACATATTAAAACAAAAGTTTAAAACAATAGGAAAGTTTATCAAGGAATAGCATTAAAACGGCTTTTAAAAATGTACTTCATGTTGGCTATATTGTCTAAAAACAAAACAAAGCTCATTTTACTTACTCAGACCATGCGCATTTGTTCAGTGAATTTAACATGTTAACGTGGTCTGGAGAAAGACGGGACTAGAGGCGATTCTGCAAAAAAAGCGCTCGGCAGGAACTGAAGTCACAGGCATGCAGAGAGATAACTACAAGCAAGCAGACAGTTTGAAAAGAGCCTGGAAATCCCGCAGCACCACCGAAGTGGGTCTTCGTTTAGAGGAATAGACAGCGCGGATAGGATCGCGGACCGCAGCGGCAGGTTGTAGTGTATGACATGATTGACATTTGGCTTTGGCTAGCCTCCAAGCTAACGCATACATGCCTGTATTGAATATGATTACGCATCGCTCCAGTAAAGTTATTGTAAGCCAATTTGACATTACACAGTTTACAAAAAACCTTTCCATTTCCTTCTAATTCAAAATAATCCCACACCTTGCTGGTCTTTCGCGTGGAGCTTGCTGCAACTGACATGAAGAAAACGCATGTGAGGTAAAATTATAGTTCCCGCCCAGATACGCTTTTAAAAATATTTATATATTTTGATATGTATTCTTTTTCAAAAGTTTTATTTTAACTGTTCTTTAAAATGTTTTAAATGTAACGTTAAAATGATGGTAATTTGAATGATAAAATCATAATTTTTTTTTCTCTCGTGTAGTCGACTATTGTTTTCAGTGTCGACTAGTAGGAGCTGTACCGTTTAGTCGACTAGTCGACTAGATCCGCACATCCCTACTTAATACTATGTACTTACATTTAAATTATTCATTTAATACAATGCACTTATTGCGTGCATACATATTTTTACATTGTACTTATATTTTTAAAAATACCTTTATGTAAATACATCTGTAATTCATTTCTGTAATTACATTTATAATTGGCCTACACTGTTGACCCCTCCCTTACATCTTAACCTACCCATACCACTAAACCAGTCCCTAACTTTACCCGTATCCCACCACAATAGCAGCAAAATAGTTTTGCAATACAATATTAACACAATAAGTAGCCTACATTGTACTTATTTTTTGATGTAAGTACATAGTAGTTAAGGCCACCTAATATAAAGTGGGACATCTAACCCTAACTCTACCAGTCCACTAAGTAGATATGTAGGTACAACGTTACTTACAGTCAACAGAATGTGTTAAAGGGACCATCAAAATAAAGTGAAACATGAATTTGTAATACATTAGTGAGTCTTAATGGTTAATAAAAGTATGGGTACAGCGAACAATTCCGTAACTAACAGGTCAGTGAAACTTGTTCAGATGTGTTTGTAGTGTTTTTGTTAACATTCAGACAGGATCTATTGTCTGTTTGAGTACAGTATGTGTGTTGTACCAGCACTGCTAGTTATTTTACTTCAAATAATTTATTGTTTTAAACATGCACACACTGATATTTTTGAAGAGAGCTTATCTATGTATAATTTATCTGTTTCTCAGAATAAACACAACCTTTCCAGATAATACTGTCCTGTTTTGTGTTAATTCCTATGTTTGTTGCACACTATTTAATTTCCTGTACCAGTAACTGTTTGTTATATCAGACTCATATTAATATGATAGCTCACCAAAAAATTATAATTATGTCATCATTTACTCATTATCACATTCTTCACAGTCCGTATGCTGTTACTTTCTTCTGTGGAATTTTTACACAGCTCTTTTCCAGGCAACAACAGTTTGTAGTTACATTGTACATCTCAGAAATTAATTACCAGAAACATTAGTCAAAGATTTAATATAAAGTAGTCAATACAACTCATCTGCTATATTCCAAGTCTTCTGAAGTCATACAATAGCTTCATGTGGTGAACAGACGAAACTAAAATTTTCACATTTGCTGAGAAAAAGCTCTGAAATCTTATACACATTCACACAATTTGGACTTTGGACTACTTTTATGATATTTTAATATATTTTGTCTTTTTTTTAAAGAAAAAAGACCTGTATGCATATTTCTTGGACTTGTGATTCACTGAAAAAAAATGATGTACAGGTTTGGAATGACATCAGGGTAAATAATACGAGAATCTTCTTTCTTGTTTAAGTCACATGGCCTGTTCTAGCTGCTAAAATGTAAAAATGTAACTAAATGTTTCTGCAACTCTGGTAATCTACAGTGAACTACCACGAAGAAACTCTTATCTGTCTGAAAGATAGATTTAACACCAAATATATACAAGAAGGTCCCAACCAAATGTAACTCTAATCACCATAATTAGTGGGAAGTCGAGGCCTAATGGTTAGAGAGTCAGACTTGTAATCGAAAGGTTGCGAGTTCAAGTCTCAGGCTGGCAGGGATTGTAGGTGGGGGAGTGAATGTACAGCACTCTCTCCTCCTTCAATACCATGACTGAGGTGCCCTTGAGCAAGGCACTCAACCCCCAACTGCTCCCCGGGCGCCTGCAGCATTTGCTGCCCACTGCTCCGTGTGTGTGTGTGTGTGTGTGTGTGTGTGTGTGTGTGTTCACTGCTGTGTGTGTGTGCACTTTGGAAGGGTTAAATGCAGAGCACGAATTACGAGTATGGGTCACCATACTTGGTCGTATGTCACGTCACTTTCACTTTTTTCATAATGGTGACTTCAAACAAAACAATTATCATTACTACAACATTACATTAAATCCAATACCTTTTATGCAGCTGACAGCAACCTTTTACACAATTTGAGGTATACAATTAATGAGTGTATTTGTTTCTTGGGAATACAGTCTATGGTTCTGCCATTGTTAGTGCACAATGAAGGAAAATATGATTATTTCTATTTGTGAGAATTAATTTGCTGTGTCATGAAACAAAATGACCAAACTTAATTTCTAAGTAAAAATTCTGAATATAGTATTTGATTAAACTGCATGTCACTAAAACTGCTGACCAAACAGCAGCCCCTAAAATATACAGCAAATCACAACATGTAGTAGCCTAATTTTGAGAATACAGGCTGTTGTTTATCAATTTACTGTAAAAACAACATTAAAACAATCTTACATTATCTAACTATTCCTTGCACACTCACATTTGCTGTCAGTAACAGAGCCCATGCCCGACTGTCATTGTGAAAGTGCCTGGTGAGAGCAGTGAGCAGCACTCGTGTGTTCGTCCGGGGAAACTCTAGGAGTATCATGGGAAGCGCTGCCAAATTCTGCTCCCAGTCAGTGAAGATCCATCTGGAGTAATACGACCAGTCAGGGTGTGACTGACAATTCACTCCATCCTGTTTCCATGGAAATCAAAGAATACTCCATATTACAGCTCATGTTTGGTTATATTCTCCAGGATGCAGCCACAAATGTTCACACATTGTTATTACTTGATGTCAATGCAGCATAACATGATAGACTTATTGTGGTGTTGTGTGTTCACATTTAATATTCTGCACAAATATTCAGCAAACTCCCTGGAAACAATTGTAATAATGGATTCTAAAGTTTTAAGATTTTATAAGTTATAAGACAATGAATTTAGACTTCTTTTTTGTAAAGCTTCTTTCAAACAGGGTGTATTGTGAAAAGTGCTATATACATAAATTTGACCTGATGTAAAATGTGTAGCATTAGGGTTCTCCAGGACCATAAGAAATATATGTAATATATATTTCTTAAATATATATATATATATATATATATATATACATGTACGTGTGTATTTATAAATACATATAAATATACACAGTATACACACATATATGATGTAAAGACAAACTTTTATTTTGGAAGCAATGTATCATGACTAATTGATTTTACAGCCCTAGTTACAAATGCTTTGATTTTATTTAGTGTATTTTTTATTGTTGTGTGAACACGGTCAACTTCCAGATTGAAAAAAGTGGCAAATTTGTTATCAAATACCATGTATCATCAAGCAAATCAACGTCCAGGTGTGACAGCAAGAAATAATAAGAATTAAATGATAATTAGTATAAAAAAACATTTCATTAACATTCCTTTAATGTTACCCTTTGACATTCTTTCTGTTATAACTATGATAACAGAGATAATTATCAGCATCTCTTGGAGAGAAGAACCTTTGTTTGCTAGCGTGCCTCATTAAGGTCCTGTCACTGTGGCTGGGGTTACAGAATCTCACCATAGCAACAAAAGAACCCCTGCCAGCTAACAGAGTGACGTCAAAAGCCCCTCACAATGGAAACACCAGCTGCAGAGGACAACTTGGACATCTGGACTGTCTTCAGGGTTCATCACTGTGAAATATTGTCTCATACTAAACATTCCTAGTAGCAGTTCGGTATTTGTGGTAAATTTTATATATAATCATCTGGTTGTGATATTATACATATTGTACAAACATTCAGTCTGCATCTGTTTGTGATGACTCTCAAAAATGATACAATAGTTTCTAAAAACCATCAGAGTCTAAGCTATGAAAATAATATATTTCCTGAAAAATGGTAAAAAAAAAAAAAAAGTATTATATTAGAGCATATGCAAGAATGTTTTTATCATGGTGCACTATGTTTAACCTGAATAAATTTGTAGACTGAATGAATTATGTGACACCAAAAGCAGTATTTCATGACAAAAAGCAGTTATTTTAATGTGTTTCTGTCAGGGTTCTGTCACTTCAGTCTAGTGTTATTCATGGTTTTGTGACAGAGCCCTGACACTCCCTTCATGTCCTGTGTTTATGTGAGTGCGCGGCTTCGAGTGTGCTCGAGCCGCGCGCTCCCTTGTCTGCGTGCCTTGTTTTGTGTTGGAGCATGATGTTCGGATCCCGGCACTCATGTCTTGAGTTTCGGTTTCGTGTCGGGGTTCGGACACTCGCGCTCCATGTCTGTCTCATTGTGTGAGCGTGCGGCTCGAGTTCGCTCGGCCGCGCGCTCTCTTGTCCACGTGTGTGTGTGTGTGGTGTTGCACGCAGTCGGTGTTTTTATCGGCTGCGTGCATTCATGTTATGTCTTGTGCTGTGTGGCACGCAGCTCATGTATTTCATTGGCTGCGTGCTTTTATGTTGTCATGTCTTGTGTGAACACGCAGCTTATGAGTGTTCTCATTAGCTGCGTGTTCATGTCCTGTTTTGCACATGGCTGGTGATTTGTTTTGCTGGCCATGTGCTTGTGTTTTCGTTTTGTGTGAGCACATGGCTTTTGTCTTAGTTTTCTGTGTGCCATGTGCTCTCATGTCAATTGTCTTGACCCCACCCATCTTGTTACCTGATTATTGGTTAATTTGCCCCACCTGTGTGTATCTCATTACCCTCCTCATTTGCCCCCTTTATAATCTCCTTGTGTTTGCAGTCCCGTGCTGGTTCGTCGTCGAATGTCCTTGAATGTTTCCTGTCGTGCCCTGTCCTGCCCTGCCCTGCCCTGCCCTGCCTTGCCAAGCCTGCCAGCTGTCCTGTTTTTCCCCTACGGGGTAGTTTTGGTTGTTTTGTTTTATTTTATTGTTGTTAATAAAAGCCCATACTCTGCAGTACTGAGTCCTCGCCTCATCCCTTGACCCAACCCTGACAGTTTCATACACAGAATGTTAAAAGCCACTTGTTAATGGAAATTATACTAGTCAGCACTTTATTTCATGCATACTATTGTAAACTCAAAACTGATTTTGTGCATAAAAATCACAAAAGTTATTTCCATCACTTTTAAGGTGAATGTACTTTTCATTTCATGAACAGAAAAAACACTGAAATCCCATAACATATAGCCCACAAAACAGGTTTAAAACATCTTGTCAAAGGACTGCAGATGAAAACTAGCCAACTGGCACATTTACAGAAATGTTGATTAATGTGTGTTGTCCTTTTAATGAATGAATTAATAATATTTTTATATTTAACATTCATATAATAAATTCACAAAATGACCGTTGCATATTTATGTTTGTGTTGAGAATTTTGTGTTGAGAGTGTTTAAGTACACTTGACAGCAATTAACTACAAACCATGTAAGAGATCATACTTTTGGTATGAATCATAATTAATATTAAAATGCTGAAAAACCCAACACAGGCACACAAGCCCGGAAAGGTCCAACTCAACTGAGAATACAAATCCCTATCACGCCACACTATTTAAATATTTTATAACTGTGTAAATATTTCAAAGTGAAAGCACTCTTATCAGATAAGTTGCTTATGGATTCTGAGAATATTATGCATACACACATCAACCAGAAAGATAGTGAAACCCTCATTGCGTTTTTAAAGGCTTGCACACAATTTGGCATCAGGACTCATCACTGTGGAAAGTGTCATAAATCATAAATCAGATAAGCACACATATAATAACAGGACCCATATGGTAAAAAAAAAAAAAAAAAAAAAATTACATATATGTTAAATACGCTACTCAAAAAGTTAGGGATATTCAACTTTCGGGTGAAATTTCAGAATGCACCTAAAATGCACTATAACCTTTACAGGTGAACTTAATTTGACCTTCTCTAAACTTTTGAGTGCACATGTCCAACTGTTAAATGTTGCAGTGCTTATTGCATAACATGCTGTTCTCTAACGAGGTGATTAACCGCAAAAATCACAACAAGTGTCTGATCCATGAATTGACCACTAAATGTTCTGGTTCAATGACAATTTGTATTTAAACAGTCCTCTTCATCATGCTGTTCACATTTTGACATCATGAGACCAAGCCGACACCTAACAATTTTTCAACAGTACCTGGCCATTGCGAGGCTTCAAATGGGATGTTCTCAGAGGGAAGCTGCCACTGAGCTTAAAGTGTCACAGAGTGTCATCAGCAGATTACAACAGAGACACAGAGAGACTGGAAGAGTCACAGAAAGGCATAGAAGTGGACGTCCTTTTACCGCTTCATTGTGAACAGTGCCCAGTGGAACCGGATTATGAATGCCACTCAACTCCAGGTACGTTTAAGAGAAGTGAGAGGCACCCGAGTGTCATGTCAGACCATTCGAAACCGCTTACATCAGCATGGTCTGCGTGCTAGATGACCTGCAAGGGTACCTGACCATACCACCAGGCACAGGCGTCATCGTCAGGGAGCATTTGCGCTGGACGATGAACCACTGGGCCTCAGTGCTGTTCTCTGATGAAAGTCGATTCACATTGAGCAGAAATGATGACTGCCAACGCTGTTGTCTGGTGTTAAAGTCTGGACAGAAGTGTCTAGTCAATAGAGAACTGTGAATGGTACTGCAACAAGTCAATACTACCTGAATAACATCGTTAATCCAGTCATTGTGCCTCTGCATGAGCAACACAGGCCTGATTTCATCTTCATCTTCAATGCCCCAGCTCATCGAGGTCACATCATCAGGGAACGACTGCTGGAGGCTGGGTTACTTCAAATTGAGTGGCCTGCACTTTCTCCAGAACTGAATCCCATGAACTGAAACCTATGGGATCAGCTGAGTCGTGGTGTAGAGGGTCATAACCCTGCACCCCAGAACCTCAATGACCTGAGGGCAGCCCTTTAAGAAGAGTGGGATGCCATGCCTCAGCAGATAATAAGTCGAATCATGTGAACAGCATGAGATGTTGTTGTCAAGCTGTAATTGATGCTCAAGGACAGATGGCAAGTTATTGAGACATTGATCACCCGCCACTGTTGATAGCTTTTGTTTCAATAAATAGTTTGAGATGAAGAAATTACCATTGCGTGCTTATACTTAAATGCCCTACTTTCATGATGTAATATCACTCTAGCATGAACTTTTTACATTTTCCATAAATTTCACCCGAAAGTCGAATATCCCTAACTTTTTGTGAGCAGTGTATATGTTGTAACTGAATCTCAATAAATAAAAAAAATGAAATCGCAAATATATTTAATTTAAATTTTCATATACCAAAATATATTTCAAAATGCATTTCAGGGTCAATAAAACACTTCATTCATTCATTCATTCATTCATTCATTCAGGTTTTAAATTAAACCAGGAGTATAGGCTTAATCTAGAATAGTTAATAATCATGATTTAAAAAATGGCTTTTTGAAACACAGATTAAGTACATATTACTAACATTTAGATTTATTTAAAAGCCAACTGTGCTAATCTGAATTAGCACTACTGAGGTGCCTGTAAAACATGGAATGAACCAAGAAAGGCTTGCAGTTGTATGGAACTGAGAAGCAAACCCAAGGAAAACAATAGGAGTGGAAAAAAGACTGCAATAAAAAAAAAAACATTACTGAACAAGAGAAAGTTTTTAAGTAAAGCAAGCAAAGTAAACTGCGCACATCAGGTCTCGAATAAAAGAAAAGGAATGCCTAGAAATCTCTTTGTAATGAACACTTGCATAAATTCTTGCAATCAGCTGTTGTTATCAATTTTTTACATTTTTTACAACTATTATTTATTATGTTATACATAAAGCAGTTGTTTTATAGAGAGAGAGAGTCATGGTCAGAATTATATTGGCACTCTAAGACAGTCAAAGTGTGATCAAAGTTTTGAAAATAAATCTGTATTGTTTATCCTTTTGATCTTTAAAAAAAGAAGTATATAAATAAAAATAAAATAAATTTAAAAATCATAAAAATCTAACTTTTCAACAAAATCACATGAAATTTTGCTGATTTTTTTCTCTAATATACATTTCCCACAATTATTTGTAGTCCTAGAAATTATAATGAGTAAAATTTCTGAAGATCTATATTCCCATTCATATTTACATTTTTTAGCATACCAGGGTGGCTAGGAACATTAAATTATCCAGAAATGACTTCCTGTTTCACAGGAATATAAATATGAAGGAACATAAAGGCCAAATTCTCTTTATCGTCACAATGAGAAAAAAACTAAACAAAACAAAACAAAGAATATACTTTTGATGCAGCAACAGTCAATAAATAAATAAATAAAAGAAACGAGTTTAAGCATTGAACATTTACATTTCCACCATTAGGACCATAATTAAGGAGTTCCAATCAACAGGACATGTTACAAATCTGCCTACAGTATATTGTCTGTCCATATTGTCCATATATGCAACGTGAGGAAGAGAGTTTAAGTGGCCAAAGACTCTCCAAGGATCACAGCTGGATAATTGCTTGTCTTGTCTTGGGGTCAGAAAGCCTTATAATGGGCCATGGTTGGATCTTCCAACAGAAAAATTATCCAAAAGGACCATAAAATCAACACAAAAATGGGTCACAAAACGTTCCCCTGTTCCCTGATCTGAACCCTATAGTAAACTGAAGAGGAGAGAGTATCAGCACTGAGCTGTGAATCTGAAGGGTCTGGAGAGATCATGTATGAAGGAATGGTCTCTGATCTCTTGTCAGATGTTCTCCAAACTCATCAGGCATTATAGGAGAAACTCATAACTGTTAAACTGGAAAAAAGTATTGAATGAAAGGGTGCCATTAATTGTGGCCAATGAGTAGCTATTACAGAAAAACAATTCTTTCATGATGAGATTTCCATTTCCTTCCATTTTACAAACCCGATTCCAAAAAAGTTGGGACACTGTACAAATTGTGAATAAAAACAGAATGCAATGATGTGGAAGTTTCAAATTTCAATATTTTATTCAGAATACAACATAGATGACATATCAAATGTTTAAACTGAGAAAATGTATCATTTTAAGGGAAAAATAAGTTGATTTTAAATTTCATGGCATCAACACATCTCAAAAAAGTTGGGACAAGGCCATGTTTACCACAGTGTGGCATCCCCTCTTCTTTTTATAACAGTCTGCAAACGTCTGGGGACTGAGGAGACAAGTTGCTCAAGTTTAGGAATAGGAATGTTGTCCCATTCTTGTCTAATACAGGCTTCTAGTTGCTCAACTGTCTTAGGCCTTCTTTGTCGCATCTTCCTCTTTATGATGCGGCAAATGTTTTCTATGGGTGAAAGATCTGGACTGCAGGCTGGCCATTTCAGTACCTGGATCCTTCTTCTACGCAGCCATGATGTTGTAATTGATGCAGTATGTGGTCTGGCATTGTCATGTTGGAAAATGCAAGGTCTTCCCTGAAAGAGACGACGTCTGGATGGGAGCATATGTTGTTCTAGAACTTGGATATACCTTTCAGCATTGATGGTGCCTTTCCAGATGTGTAAGCTGCCCATGCCACACGCACTCATGCAACCCCATACCATCAGAGATGCAGGCTTCTGAACTGAGCGCTGATAACAACTTGGGTTGTCCGGATGACATGGCGTCCCAGTTTTCCAAAAAGAACTTCAAATTTTGATTCGTCTGACCACAGAACAGTTTTCCACTTTGCCACAGTCCATTTTAAATGAGCCTTGGCCCAGAGAAAACGCCTGCGCTTCTGGATCATGTTTAGATATGGCTTCTTTTTTTACCTATAGCCGGCAACGGCGAATGGCACGGTGGATTGTGTTCACCGACAATGTTTTCTGGAAGTATTCCTGAGCCCATGTTGTGATTTCCATTACAGTAGCATTCCTGTATGTGATGCAGTGCCGTCTAAGGGCCCGAAGATCACGGGCATCCAGTATGGTTTTCCGGCCTTGACCCTTACGCACAGAGATTGTTCCAGATTCTCTGAATCTTTGGATGATATTATGCACTGTAGATGATGATAACTTCAAACTCTTTGCAATTTTTCTCTGAGAAACTCCTTTCTGATATTGCTTCACTACTTTCGACGCATCATTGGGGGAATTGGTGATCCTCTTCCCATCTTGACTTCTGAGAGACACTGCCACTCTGAGAGGCTCTTTTTATACCCAATCATGTTGCCAATTGACCTAATAAGTTGCAAATTGGTCCTCCAGCTGTTCCTTATATGTACATTTAACTTTTCCGGCCTCTTATTGCTACCTGTCCCAACTTTTTTGGAATGTGTAGCTCTCATGAAATCCAAAATGAGCCAATATTTGGCATGACATTTCAAAATGTCTCACTTTCAACATTTGATATGTTATCTATATTCTATTGTGAATAAAATATAAGTTTATGAGATTTGTAAATTATTGCATTCCTTTTTTATTCACAATTTGTACAGTGTCCCAACTTTTTTGGAATCGGGTTTGTACTTCAATGAAAGGTTATGTTTTTTTTTTTGTTTTTTTTTATTTGAATAAAATATCAAAATGATTAACAGTGCAGATTTATTTTCAAAGGCTTCTTTGTTCATATCTACCAAGGGTGCCAATAATTTGATATATAAAGCATGGAAACACAAAGTTAATCTGAAGTTAAACCTGCCTCCTGGTGAAGTAGCTCTAGTATTCTTCCAGGAAATCAGTCTATTAAATTCTGGACTACACTAAGTCTAAGACTATTTAAAACCATGACAGAGAAAGCAGATTTCTGTTAATCTGGTTTAAAGGGCCATTTTAGTCTGGTACTAGAATATTTAAAAAATAAAAATGTCAGAATTGCATTCTAAGATATAGACTAGAGTAACAGGAAGATAACTATATAAATACTATATAAATAATATTTTTTGGCCATTTTTTGTACATTTAAAAAAAAAAATATATATATATATTTTTTTTTTTTACTGTATGGGAAGTACTTTCCATAATACTAGAGATTAAAAACACAACTCATTTTGTTGACAAGAACACAAACTTTGAGGAATCATGCTAAAGCAGAAAAGACATGTTTTCTTCACTTCTAAGCCCATTTACTTACGGTCCTGATCTTGGGCCATCAATAGCAAAGAAGAAAAGGGCTAAAATGAGCCTTTTCCAAACACAAATCTCCTTCATTCTCAAGAGCGATTATCTAAGACTAAAACCAAATCAGATGCCTCTTTCAGAAACTCTGCAGAACTTCACGAAGCTCTACAGCTATAGCTGTAGCACTGATGGCAGCGACATTTAAACACTCTTCATTGCTGGGAGGAATTAATTCAGCTTGTTAATTTCAACGATTAACCTCCAACCTGGAATTAATGTTGTCCGTTCATTGCTCCATCTAGTATGGCTTTAAAACACAACACATTTGCCTTGTCCAAATACCCACACTTGTGGTATTTGACCACTTGATCACTCGACTACTTATATGATGTATTTCCTGTATTTGACCCAAGTGTCCAAGTGAGCATGAAGACCACAAGTGTGTCGAACGTTTCATTACCTGATGGGACACAAATATATTGTTGTAAAAATGCTGCGTTTGAAAAAGTATGCATCCCTAGTAGGAAAAAAGCAGTAGGCAAGCGAATAAGTATGTTCGAATCTTCAGTATTTTTTTATTTATTTTTATCACACACAACACAACATAATATCCAGAAAACAACAAAACAAAACAACAGACAAATACTCAACATCTCAAGGTCCAATCAAAAGGGAGGGGGAGAGGGAAGGACAACAAGAACTCAAAAGTTTCTTCTTTATATAATCACGTATATTCAACAAAAAACACTGCCAAGCATCAATGGTCGAAGGCCTGGCCCCACCAACTCGCGCCGTTGTACATTCTCATGAGACAATTTGCAGGAGGAATCTTCAGTATTAATAAAAGAGTAGGCGAGAAATCCCAGATGTCTTACTGCTTCAGTCCAGATTCTGTAGAGTTCATCTGATAGGACACATTTCTATCCCAGAAGCCCACTGGAGATGATACTTCATCATTGAACGTGATGGAGAACAGCGTCGAGGGTGTTTACAAATGTGAGTATTATAAACCAAAACACGGATCCTTGTGCTAAAATTGCATTTGTTGAGCTACTGTGGAGTAAACTGTTGAATTGCTGAAGGTGTAAACATGCTAGACAGTATAGTATATTTGTGATTTTTCTGAAAAAAAACTTGTTTTATGTATAGCAAACAGGGGAGCTCCAGTGAGCACACATAAGTCAAGTCAAAAGTCAAAGTCAGCTTTATTGTCAATTCTGCCACATGTACCGTACATACATACAGAGAATTGAAATTGCGTTACTCTCTTACTCCCTGGTGCATACAGATAACACTAAACACTAACAGTAGAACGCAAAAAATACAGATAAGTACAAATCAATATATATAGATATATATATATATATATATATATATATACATATATATACATACATATATATATACATACTGTACATACATACATACACATACACACACACACATACACACATACATACATGCACACACATACACACATACATACACAAAAATGCAACTATTACAAATATACAAATAAGGACATGTAGAAAAAAATAAATAAAACATTAAATAAAGAAAATAAAAATAATGATATAAAAAAAAATGGATAAAGTCTCCAAAGTGAATTTACATAAACCATATACATCTTAAACACGATTACTAAATGTCTATTTAATATCTGACAGGAAAATGTTCTAAAAGAATTGCAGATGGGCACATCTACTAGACATGAAATAGACATTCACTGTTGTCAACACTGCTTACATTAGTTGAATGTAAGTAATGTAAATAAACAAATCTACATAAAGTAATTAAACATAAGTTATCTGTTTTATTTGTCCATTATTACTGTTGATAAATTGAGGAACTTTTGTGTTTGAAAAAAAGGGAGTTAACACATCAGCAACTACCTCAATATATAATTGTAGTATTGATCAGATAAATCACAGAGGTGACTGACTCTGTTCTGGATGTTACAGGGACAGAAGAGACACACGAGTGTTTATCTGGTGAAGAGTGACCGATGAAGGAATGCTGCCATCAACGGCTCTCAGTGAGTACACTACAGAAATGAATAAAACAGCTTTTAAATCTTAAGTTGTAGTTTATTTTAATTATTGTCATTTCAAAGAGAGTTATTACAGCACTTTTCTGATTCTTGATTTCTGTGCATTTGCTGAAGATCTTTTGTGGTGGTGCAGGACCTGCAAGGCAAGGTGACGGCAGCATTTGGGGAAAAAAGGGAAAACCTGAAACAAAAAATATAAAGTAAGATCATTTTTTTATTTCTGCTACAGAAATCAAATGATATTGTGCTGTTAAATTGACTGCTTGTGTATTATGTTTGTGCATTGTGTTTCTGTGGCTCAGTGGTAGAGCATTGCGTTAGCAGCGCAAAAGGTTGTGGGTTCGATTCCCAGGGAGCACACATACTGAAAAAAAAAAAAAAATGTATAGCCTGAATGCAATGTAAGTCGCTTTGGATAAAAGCGTTTGCTAAATGCATAAATGTAAATGTAATGCATTGTTGTGTGATCTGTAATGTCTGCAGACTGGTGTGAGCAGTGAGAATGGAGAAGCCCACAGCAGCATCCTGGAAATGGTCCAGTGCCGTGGATGAGATGCTCCATCAGCATCTAGAATTAGGCTACAGGCAGGGCTGGACTGGTAATCGGGCATTTTCCCGGTGGGCCGATGCACTTAAGGGGCCGACAGAATGTTTTTTTTTTTTTTTTTTTTGCAAAGGACCATCACGCAGGGACAGCGAGCAGCCAGTGGCCCATTGGTTTGTCTCCTGCATTGACAGCGTAAACCACCCAATCACAAAGCGCTATAGACGGAGCGATGAAGTATTTTGCTCCGCCTAAAGAACGCTTCGCCGCAACTTCTTCCTCGTCGGCTTTTCCCACGTTTTCACAGCAGCTTTATCAAGAACAGGCTTGCTCTGCGGTGAATTATGCGGGCCAAAGAGCCAGGCAGGAGGAGGAGAGGAGAGGAGTCGAATCGGTAAAGTGCTTGATAGGGACTCGGGACGGAGGCAGTCATCTATCCTAATTTGTGCGCGCGCCATGAGTGTAGAATACGCAAACACTTTTTATTAAAACATAAATTCGTCCCCCGCGATTTTTTTGGCCAAGTCAAGTCATGTGTGTTCATAGAGGTTTCCATGGGCCAATGCGAATAAATCTAGATTTAAATAAAAAAAGACACGATATTGTTGGACTTGACGTTTTATTCTTATCCAAAACAACTAGATGCAATGATACATATCTACACTGATTTTGAATGTTTTTTTTTTAAAGAATTCTCTTCTGCTCATCAAGCCTGCATTTATTTGATCCAAAATACAGCAAAATCAGTAATATTGTGAAATATTTTTACTATTTAAAATAACTGCTTTATATTTGAATATATTTTAAAATGTAATTTATTTCTGTGATCAAAGCTGTATTTTCAGCATCATTACTGCAGTCTTCAGTGTCACATGATCTTCAGAAATCACTCTTAATATGCTGATAAACATTTTTATTATTATTACTATTATTATCAATATTTAAAACAGTCGAGTACATTTTTTTTCTGGATTCTTTGATGAATAGAAAGATCCAACGATCAGCATTTATCTGAAATAAAAAAGCTTTTGTAACATTATACACTACACCATTCAAAAGATTGGAGTCAGTATGATTTTTGTTTTGTTTTTTGGGAAATAAATTTTAGAAATTAATACTTTTATTTAGCAAGGATGCTTTAAATTGACCAAAAATGATGATAAAAGACATTTATAATGTTACAAAAGATTTCTATTTCAGATAAATGCTGTTCTTCTGAACTTTCTGTTCATCAAAGAAACCTGAAAAAAATTCTACTCAGCTGTTTTCAACATAATAATAATAAAGTAATAATAAATGTTTTTTGAGCAGCAAATCAGAATATTTGAACGATTTCTGAAGGATCATGTGACTGGAGTAATTGATGCTGAAAATTCAGCTTTGAAATCACAGGAATAAATTACTATTTAAAACATTCAAATAGAAAACAATTATTTTAAATAGTACTAAAATATTTCACAATTTTACTGCTTTTGCTGTATTTTGGATCAAATAAATGCAGGCTTGGTGAGCAGAAGAGAATTCTTTTTTAAAAAAAACATAAAAAATCTTACTGTTCAAAAACTTTTAACTAGTAGTGTATATCGTTATATATATATATATAAATAAGTGGTGGGCCGCCTGGACCAGAAAATGCCAGGGCTGATTTTATGTCCCAGTCCAGCCCTGATGACGAGCACAAAGAAAAATAAACTTTACTGAGTCTGAAATTGAGGTCCTGCTGGCGGAGGTAGAGGTTCGTGCGGGGACGCTTTTTGAGAGTCTCTTCAGTGGGCTTTCACACAAAACTAAATGTGTGGCATGGCAGTGTGTAGCGCAGGCTGTGAACGAGGTAGGGTGGGGGGGCAGCAAAGGTCCCTAAAAGACGTAAAATTACACTACAAAATTAAAGTTTGACTTGAAATTACAGTCCAAAAAACGCGTTGTCTTCTCATTGCACGGTTTGCAATATCTTGGAAGCGCTAATGCTGCCATTCTGCTTCTTGCAAACTACTACTTCATAGGCCATTTTATAGGCCATAGATGCATAGGAATTATTAACATGCGTGGATCCAAATTATTTCATAATGTGTAATTATTCTTTGGACAAACAATGTGTGTGTGGTTATTCTAGTGGCAAAATTACTACTAGAAACAACATAAATAATAATAGTAGTAGTGGTAGTAGTAGTAGTAATTATTAAACAATAAGGTTTCCAAAAGTAAGAATAAACTACGAATTCAAGTAACATTTTCAGTCATCTTATAAAAAGTGAGCATCCTACTTTTAAAATCACTTGCTATGACAACTAATAAAAAGTGTAGCATCACAAAATTCTAGCAAAACTTAAAAAAAACATTATAGAAAGAAAAATTGGATGTTTCATATCATAATAAAATGAATTATTACACGATTATGGTCTCAGATCTGAAAAAAACAGCATGTGATTTGGAATTTCTTTATATTTACAGTTTACTAATGCTGCTCAAATGTGCGATAATGTACTGACACAAACATATCTAGTGTATTTTATACAAATATAACTGATGTAAATGACAAAAACAAAGTTTAAGGCTGATGTCTCTATTCATTTTCACAGAAGCAAAGCAGCAGATGTTATAAATAAAAACAGTTAACAGTGTTATTGAATAGAATATATTTAAGCCGTTATTGAAGGATAGATTCTTATAGGCTACACGGACAAAACAGTCGGAGATGTGTTTATGCATTTTATTTTTTGCATTTTTTTATTTTATTTTACGCAATAGTAGTAAAACAAGACTCGCAAGTTCTCTTGTAAAATAAAAAACAACAACAAGGAATAAACTGTGTAGCCTAGAATGCGAGTAAAGAACTCTCAACATTAGGCTACTAAAAAGGTCAATTTAATCTCGCAAAAACTCCCGTTAATAAAAAATCTGACTACACTGCACAATTAATCTCTCACACTGCATCTTTGTTGTTTGATGTTTGCTTTCCTGTAGCTCAAATGGTAGAGCATGGCGCTATCAACGCCAATATCATGGGTTCGATTCCCAGGGAAAGCAAGAGCTGATCAAATGTAAAACTGTAACTTGAATGCAATGTAAGTCGCTTTGGATAAAAGCGTCTGCTAAATGCATAAATGTAAAATGTAAATGTGATGAAGTCGGTGCTTGCACGTACACCGCTTTTATTAGATATTCAAATAGCTGCAGTACTCTGACTTTGCCACAAGAAAAAGTGTGTACGTCTGCTCAGACCTTGACGTGGCGGTAAGCACTTTTCCACGTCAAAGACCGTCTTAATAAATATGAGCTTTGGTGTGGATTTAAGCGTACGCACACTCTACGATCAAATCTGAGCGTATGCACGCTTTATAAATGAGGCCCCTGGATTCAGTCTGACAGCAGCAGTGAGGGAGGTGATGGATGGACGGCAGAGACAGGTGAAGGTGAGATGGCAGTAGATGTGTGTTCATCACCTGTAAATACATGATTGTTAGAATAATATGTTTGTATAAAGCTTTGTTTCATGTGTTGTTGTCTTGTATTTATTTATTGTGATGGTTACATTTATTCATTATTTTACTCATTTATTAATGTTTCGTGTTGTTGTCAGTAAATAAAATATAATTGTGTCATTAACTTATGCTTTAATTCATTGCTGGAATGAAAACTAAGATGTAATCACATTGGCTGCATTTGTCTATTGTGTAGTCATGTACAGCTATGGCATATTATAAAACAAATCACATTTTGCTCGTTTTACTAAAACAAAACAATTATTGGTCAACATTTATCATTATTATTGTAAGTGTTGGGGTAAGGTAGCAATGCATTCTGGGATAATCTTATTTTTTAAGTAATAATTACTTAAATTTTTTGAATATAAAATCAACAGTCTTCTCCAAAGGCGAGATCTTCCAGAAGCTGCCCAACGTCTCCTATGTGCAAACATTGCAAATGCAGAGGAAAACCAAACTAGGTAGGGCTGAGTCACTGATGCTATGAGGTGATAGTGCACCTGTCCCTCTTATCTTCTTTTTATTGTTATTAGTGCAGAACTTATAATTACAAACTAGCTCAGGGAAAGATGGTTGTATCTTTAACAATGGACAATCATAATGACAAAAACAAACAAACAAATGTAACGGGTTTGTGTACATCATCCTGCTAAAACAAACAATAGAAGCCCAATAGAAACATCACAGAAATTCCAATGGTTTCCATTAAAATACCATTATAAACCATTAGCTTTTTCCAGTAAAACCATTACAAAATTCCTTTCTGTAGTGTGTTTTGGGCATTTTTCCAATAGGATTTAACATCCCACCAATAGAATCCATCACATACCAGTAGACACCATTAAAGTTTCCATTAAAACCAATACAATTCCCATTATAACATTAAATCCATTACATTTTTTATTGTGTTTTGGGCAGGGGTCTATTGTTTTTTTCAGCAGGATATACAGTACACAGAAAAAAAGGCCCAACGACAAGGTTAAATATATTTGAATATTCATATAGTCATATTGCATCAGAAAATCACATTTGTTGTTAATAAGTCAAAGGATGAAACATAGAGCGTTAAATTCAACAAGAAAAAGAGGAAAACAAAGGAGATTTAAGCCAGTTTTGCTTATGGATGAAACGTTTTGCACACTAAATAAATAAATTAACAACATATTTAAAAGACAACGATTTGGGGTTTTCGTAATAAAATATAATATGTTTAAGGATAACTTAAATCAACCCAAAATGTATTGGTTATACAATCACAATAAAAGGGCAGCTGTTTCTTCAACAAGACCACAAAATGAGAAAATGTCATAAACATCAAAATATTTACAGAGAATTAAACGTGTCGCTCATATCTTTTAAGTTGTTGCGCTTGTAAAGTCGCTTGTAAGTCACATGACAACGTCAAGATATGGCAGATGATGTCCGGATCGCATTCATACTTAACAAGATTTGACTATAATAGAGTACATAAATGTCTATGGGAGAGTACGTACTCTTTTAGCGCTCGTTAAGTAAGTACTTAAGTACCTACTCATTGAGTATGCGGTTTCAAACGCAGCCACTGATTGCAAGTATTTTACTGTGATGATCTTAACTCCGCCCTCAACACGTTTCACCTGCTTGCTTGTTTCTGATAATTAGGAACGTTTTAATATCAGTGCAGCTGAACATCACTGAACCACAGATCTAGAAACAGACGTTTTTGTTTCTGAAAGAAATCTCTGATTCGCGTCTAATTTTGGATGCTTGTTTCACATGGCTGTGATGGAGATTCTTGTTTGGAAAGGGCTCGTTTTAGCTCTTTTCTTCTTTGCTGTTGGTGGACAGAGATCGGGACCGTAAGTAAATGGGTTTTGAAGTGATCAGAAGCGTTCTGCTGCTGTCTGTTGTCTTCTGATGTAATTGTGAACTAAACTTTATAGATTGAAATAAGAAGCTTTGTAAAGTACCGAAGCTCTTTTAAAGGGATAGTTCAGCCAATAATGAAAATTCTGTCATTAATTACCCCCCCCCCCCCCCCCCTCCTCATGTTGTCCCAAAACCAAACCCATAAAGCCTTCTACACACTGCACAATTTTAGCAATCCTATAAGATCATTACAAATCACAGTGTGTGACATGGGTCTAATAAACTTGGGAACATGTCCATGCTATTTTAAAACTAAATTAATTGGATGTATTGAAACTGTTAAATAGTTCCAATCATTACCAAAACCATAGCTTCTGAAACTAAACTACTGATGTTTCCACAGATCCTTCTTGGTGACATTTCCTGCAGTGATCGAGTCCAGCTCTAACGCCAAATTGTGTGCAAGTCTTCTGAAACCCAATGAGAGTCTCACAATGACCATTTCTCTGCTTGATCACAAAAACCAGACAACACAACTTGTGCAGCAGAGATCCTCGGCAGAGTTTCACCGCTGCTTTAGTTTCCAGGTCTGTTGTCATGTGGAATATGCATCATTTTCATCTGGTTCTTGTGCTAACAACGTGATTCTCTACAGGCTCCTCGAGTAGATGAAGACTTGGTGCAGAAACTGAGGGTAGTAGTTCAAGGGAGGGTTTTCAAAATGATAGAAGAGAGGAAAGTCATGTTCAAACATTACCTGCCTTTAACCTTCATCCAAACTGACAAACCCATCTACAATCCAGGACAAACTGGTGAGCTACAAATGACCCTTGGATGAATATTTGGTAAACTGAACTTGTAGCATTTATAACACTTCCTAAATGTTCAATTGCATTATGTAATAGATGGGAGTGTTAACCTGCACTTCCCTTTTGCAGTGAATTTCAGACTTGTGACCATGAATACCAAATTTGTGCCTCTTGATCAAATGGCAAGTCTTTCTCTCTCATATTCAGCAATTAAAATTTAAGTTTTTAATGGTGTATAAGGTTGCAGGTTATTTTTAGATGCAGAAACCTCAATGTTGCTTCATCAGCATGAATGTGATTTTAAATGTCTGATATTTCTGTGTTTGTGTCTTACAGTACAGTCTGGTGGTGGTTGAGGTGAGAATTTGCTCCGAAGCAAGTCTTTGGATAGATGGGACACTATTTCTACATGTTCTCAGCATATTTTTAGATTTGCTGTCATTTCTGAGCTGCTTTTTTTCTCCCAATAGGACAATCATAATAATCGGATTGGTCAGTGGACAAATGTTTCCTCAAGGTGGATTTTGCAGCTTTCGCACGAGTTAAACCCAGAGGCTCAGATAGGGATGTACACACTGAGTGCTTTTATTGGTGACCAAATGATCTCACAGGTTTTTGAGGTGAAAAAATATGGTAGGTCATCACACAAAATGTGCAAATGGTAGATCTGAAGACAAATCGGCAGTCTTAATTTTAAAGCATTCATTCATTCTGGTTTAGTTTTACCCAAGTTTGACGTCACCTTAACTGCACCACACATGTACAGTGTTGGAGATGTGGGACTGAAAATTGAGGCTTGTGCCAAGTGAGTAAATGCTTATTTTCATGAATTCGTCTTGTGGTTGGTCTGTTCTTGATCTCGTTCTATGTAACATCTTCCCAGATACACTTATGACCAACCTGTACCAGGTCAAGCATTGGTGGAAGTGTGCCGTGAGCCATTTCCAAATTATTATGTTTCTGGTTTGACTCGTCAATGCCTGTATAAATCCATTAAGGTGTGACTACTGCTGTACAGAGTAGGTTTTTTCTTCTGCGTGAGCTTTACTTTTAATATGACTGTCTTTGTTCTGCTACCAGATGAATGCCATGGGCTGTGCCTCCCTTACCTTCAGTACATCTGTGTTTTTCAACTCCAAATTTGAGAAGTATATGCAAAATTACTTTCTTGTTAATGTGAATGTCACTGAGGAGGGAACCGGTAAGTGAGCTATTGGCTTATTTGAAGCAGGTTAGCATGTTTATTTGGTGCCTTCATGTTTGTGATGTTTCTTTTCCTCCAAGATGTAGTCATGTTGAAGTCCACAAGTGTGTCCATTACGTTTGAAGTTGGCAAGATCACCTTTGTAGAGCTCCCAAATTTCATTGAACCTGGATCAACGATTGTGGGAGAGGCAAGTAAAAATTCCACTTGTTACAGAAGCCTTCACATTGGTTACCTTTCCTAACCATTGTCTCTTCCAGTAGATCTCTGCATCTTTTTTCAATGGGACTCCAATCCTGAGCAAAGCGGTGTATTTGCTGAATGGTTCCAGCTGGCCCAACGAACTGCTGTTGAATCTGACTACAAACCAGAATGGACTGGCCACGTTCTCCTTTAACCCTGCTGATCTCCATAAAGCTGATATTAATCTGGTGGTACGGTTTGTTCTCTTATTTTAAATGAAGTCTTCTCTCAAAAGAATCCAATTCCATTCATTGTTCTTCAGGCAAGTGCAACTCCAGTGGATTCTTATGGTTACAAATCCCCGTACTTCAGTTCAGATACGAGGGTGGTTCACCTTCAACATCTCCAACCTGTTACTCCCAACAGTCCAACATTCAGTGAACTGTCTATAGTGACGCTTGAGCAACCATTGAAATGTGGCACCACTCATCCAGTGACTATAGAGTATTCTTTTGTTGGCGAAACTGGCAATTACAATGCTGACATTGTCTATATGGTGAGTGGGCACCAGTTTTTTTTTTTTTTTTTTTTTAAATGTTTTTAATTTATTTTCTGTTTTGACTGCACTTGTCTGTTTGTATGACACCAGCAATATGCACCAGTCTCTCTCTCTTTCAGGTCTTGTCCAGAGGAATGATTGTTCTCCATGGGTTTGAGAAGGTTCAAGTGAGGGCTTCTAATACCATCACGAGCGGCACCATGTCATTCCAGCTGTCTGTGGGTGTGGATTTGGCACCAGTTGTGCAAATTCTGACTTTCTGCATTCTGCCCAGTGAAAATGTAGTTGTTGGTAGTGTGGCATTTGACACCGAAATGTGTTTCCAAAACCAGGTATTATTTGCACTAGCATCTCATTTTCCTATGTGGAGTACAGTAACTTGTCCTACAGCATGTGACCTGGTTCTTGTTCTAGGTGTCTCTGCAGTTTTCTCCAGCTACTGCCGTTCCTGGTGAGGAAAACACTTTGACTGTTTCTGCCCAAGCAGGATCACTGTGTGGCCTCAGCGCTGTAGATCAGAGCATCTTGATCATGGAGCCAGGAAGACATCTGAGTGCTGAAATGGTATCCATGTGCCTTTTTAGTTAAATTTTCCTGTTGGATTTTATTTGACATCCAGGTTCAGCTTTAGGATTTGAGTTATGATGTAGCTGTTACATTTAAAGGGGACATCAGATGCCCACTTTCCACAAGTTGATATGATTCTTTAGTGTCTTTATGAAAAGTCTATAACATACTTTAGTAAATTTCTCAATGGTAGTGTAAAACGGTGGTTCTCAAACCTGTCCTGGGGACCCCCCAGGCACCACACATTTTGTATGTCTCTCTCATAGGCCACACCCATTTCAAGTCTTGCAGACTCCACTAATGAGCTGATGAGTTGAGTCAGGTGTTTTAAATGAGGGAGACATACAAAATATGCTGTGGTTGGGGGTCCCCAGGACAGGTTTGAGAACCACTGGTGTAAAACACCCTTTTTACCTTGTCAAAAACAGCTGTGTTCACGGCGACCTGTCTCGGTGCATGTTCCTTTTAAAAGCTAATGAGCTCTGCTCACCCCGCCCTCCCTTCTGTGGGGGTGATGAGCAGTTCTCTGAAGCTGTTAACTTTAGCCGCATTTAGCTACAGAACATAGATGCATTTAGGTAGATCAGGGAGTGCATTCCCTTCAAAAACTAACGTAATCCACTGTCATCAGTGGCTCAGATGTCGGGAGTAAATGACAACTGCTATGTTCATTATTACATCCAACAACAAAACACCACAATCACTTAGGAGTCATTCTTGTCTACACCTGCTCTGGCGTTGAAACGATGGAGGACTGTTGACCGCTCACTCAGGGTGGGTCTGTGTTAAAACAGCCGTGTCAGTCAATAGTTGTGGGAGGGGCCTTGGCCTGTGTGATGTACATCTGGCCAGAATCTGAGAATGGCTTGATCTGAGAAAGTGGCCAATTATTTTTGGGGATTTAAAAAAGGCACTGGTTGTATTATCATTATAGGGTGGTTGTGTACACACTGCCAACACGCACTTATGTTCAAACAAAATTCACTTGCATCTGATCTCCCTTTTAAAACTAACTATGAACTTGTGTACTGTTTTCATAGATTACTCAATTCAGTTATGTTCTAATCAATAAAAATATTCTACATTGACCCTAACAGACCAATCAGAATCTGAATGCTTCGGATTTAAAATAAAAATGGAATAAGCAAATGGGGAATAAACAGTGCATTTAGTTAAACAATTTTCCAGAGATGTGACATACCATCACTATTGCTTCATGATTCCAGGTGTTCAACATGCTCCCGATACGATCGGCATCAGGTTATCCATACGGCGTTGACGATGAACAGGAGTGTTTGAGTTTTCGACTCCGTCGAGCTGTTCCTATAGATCATGCCTACACAAGCTTCAGGGTAGAAAATCATTCATTACCATGTCACTGAATACTACAAACTACTTATTTCAAATACATCTTGTTTTGGCTTAATTCTCTGGCAGAGCGTGGGGATGAAGATCGCAACAAATCTGAATGTACGAGAACCTGAGTGTCTGACGTACAAAGGCATGGAGTATTATCGCAGCTTCCACAGAAGTAGGTCTATGCATTTAGATGGTTCTTTCCATGAAAACAATTTCTGCATAACTTGGTGAACTTGGGTTATTCCACTTGATCTAAAAGTATAAATAAATGCAACAAGAGGTGCTACTGAGATGGCTTCAGAGCTGAAGTCCATGCAAAAAGCAGGAACTTGTAGCATTAATGTCTTTTCAGCGCACTTTGAAATGCAGCCCTTTGGGGTAGCTGCAATGGCTCCTGCTCCAGTAGCAGAGAGTGGAGGCGAGAGCAGTTCCTCTTCCTCTTTTGACGTGACTGTCAGGACTTACTTTCCAGAAACTTGGATATGGCAGCTTGCTCAAGTGGGGTTAGTGAAGCATGTCTTTTTTTCATGAGTTGCGCACAGCTTTTACCTTTCTTGTACCCCTTATTTCTGTTTTCTTTCTTCAGAGACTCTGGGTCCACACGGGTTCCTCTCAAGGTTCCTGACACCATCACCAAATGGGAGACAGAGGCTTTCTGTTTGTCCTCCAAAGGTTTTGGTTTGGCTCCTCCTGTTTCAATGATGGTCTTCCAACCCTTCTTCCTGGAGCTTTCTCTGCCATACTCCATCATCCGTGGGGAGTATTTTGAGCTCAAGGCCACCGTCTTCAACTATCTCTCCAAGTGCATCATGGTCTGGGTTTATTTATTGATCCGTATAGAGAAGATCCTGGTCTTTGCTCAATGTGTATTAATGATTTTCTTTGGCAGGTTAAAGTAACTCCAACTCAATCCTTGGCCTTCACTCTGAGACCACTTAATGATCCGTATTCATCCTGTCTCTGTTCCAATGGAAGAAAATCCTTTAAATGGGTTCTCTCAGCTTCTGCTCTCGGTCAGTTTTAGACCATCGGTCTCTCTCCAAATCGAAGTGTTTGAGGTGTTACTCACTATGATGATGGTCAAACTGATAATCCCGATTGTTGTCATTTTAGTTTTTTTTTTTTTTTTTATTTATTTTTATTTTGTGCTTTAATCTAGAGAAGCAATTAAAATGTGATTTGTCATGTATCCTAACTCCCTCCCTGTCTGTACTGTAGGCGCTGTAAATGTGACTGTCAGTGCTCTGGCTGAACAGTCCCGGACTCGGTGTGGTAATGAGGTTGTGACTGTGCCAATGAGAGGACGCAATGATATAGTCACTCGAAGTCTTCTTGTCTTGGTCTGTGTGTTTTCACCAGCTTTCTGGATAATGGAGCTCATTGTGCTTTTTACTGATGTTTTTTGCTTTTGTAGGCTGAAGGAGTAGAAAGGACCGTCACCCAGAGTTGGTTACTGTGCCCAAAGGGTTTGTTTGCACTCAGTGACTTCCTCAATACGTTCTTCCTGTACCATCAAACATTAGCCTAGTGTTCTGTGGTGATTCGTTTTGTTTGGTCTGTAGCAAGCGTCGTTTCGGAAGATGTGACTCAGGCGTTTCCTGCAAATGTGATCCAGGGATCAGCCAGATGCTCCATTTCAGTACTTGGTAAAGTGATTCATTGATTCATCAGAATAACTTGGGCTTTTGATTTGGGTTTTTGGCTTGACCTCTTGTATCTCTACCTTTTTTGTAGGTGACATAATGGGTCGTGCACTGAAGAATCTGGATGGATTGTTACATATGCCATATGGCTGTGGAGAACAAAATATGGGTGTTCTTGAACAAAATATGGGTGCCAAGGGTTCTCAGAGAGGTGCTCAAGTGTTTTTTGTTTATTTTTATTAACTTGAGACAATATGTTCCCTTTTTCGGAGCATGTCACTCTTTTCTCATATGGTCTGACCTGAAAGTCAAGGACACTGAACTGGCACCGTGAGTTCATACAGCACATTTGGTTATGATGAAGCACATGGTGAGTTTCTTGCTCTAATTCAGTCTTGTGTCGTCCATTGTGGCACCAGTACATTCAGTTTGTCAAGAAACTTCCTCAAGACCACCTTTGTCCTGAACTGCCTAGCGAGGGTTTCATCTTCATCGATCCAAATGTCCTTCAGTGCAAAGATTGTGGGTGATCACAAGGGTTCAACGGCTGTTTCATGCAGCAGGGAACTTTACCACTTGAAATGAAGGTGGTCACGTTTTTCAAACAGGGTTCCCACGCTTCTTGAAAGTACTTGAAAGACTTGAATTTCAGACAATGTATCAAGGCCTGGAAAGTACTTGAAAACAAACATAGGTCCTTGAAAGTGCTTGAATTAAATTTTAAATACATTTTGTTTATGGCCTTTTCAAAAATTGTCCTATATGTGCTGTCAAAGACAGAACGAAACGGCACTAATGATTGGGGGTGGAGATGGGGATGCAAAAAAAAACTTGGCGTGTGTGTTGTCAGCCTACTCCCGCAGAGTTTTGACCATTACCTCATCCCGCAACGTGTGTGTCCCGCTCCCGCAAACATTCTAATATTGTATATAATTTTTGCACTACAATATGCGGGGTATTGAAATCACATTTGAATGAGCGCTCGCATCACTTTCGATTTCGGACACGCGCACACTGTGTAAAGTGAGCACATCTTACAGTGCGTGCATAATTATAAGGCACGTTGATATTCTGATCATATTTTTTTCCAAGCACATTTTACCAATTCCAAACCACATCTATCTTAATAACTACTATTATAATTTTATATTTAACATTTATAAGGATATATAATTTCATGAATGCTGGAAGTGAAAAACTCCTTATATTCAGGTGTGCAGAATTATTGCACGTTTCCTTTTACGGATAAAATGAGCCAAAAAAGAGATTTAATGAAAAATCAAAAATTATTAAATCCCCATGAGAAAATTCAAAACTAATGCAATATAGAAATTGCAAAGTTAAGACATGACCAGTGGTCAGCGAAATGCTCATTGGGTCAGCGGGGTTAGACAAAAACAGGTGGAGAAGAAAAGACACACGGTAACTGCAAAATAATTAAGAATTAAAGTGAAGAATTAGGTGTAAACTATCAAACCTTTGTCTCCAGCACCACCATTTTCCAGAACTGTAACCTTCCTGGATTCCAGAATTACAAGGGTCAGGTTCCAGAGACTTTGCTTGGGTAAAAAATCTTAAAAAATGACCCTCACTTAATAAGAATAACATGCTGAAGTGTTGTGAGATACATGAAGACTAATTTGCATAGGCCTTATGGACAGATAAGTTGAGAGTGACTCATGATGGACCAGCACCACATCCTCTTGTACCACTGTTTGAAGAATTTATCTTCCAGATCGAGCAGTAAGTTTTAGGAGCTCATTTTTAGTCCATCTCTGCAAGACAGACTTTTCAGGATAGGAGATGGACTAAAAATGAACTCTCAAAACTTACTGCAACATGGAGCCAAGGAGAACATGTAGAACTTGAAAAATAAGAAAAACAGCTTAGTGAAAAGTGTTTACAGTTTAAAAGCAAATAGAAAGTCCTATTTTTTTATTTTTTTATATTATTTTGCAGATTTGCACATGTACAAGGTTTTAAAATGTTCATGACATATTTTTAAAAAATATTGAAGTTTTGAGCAGCTGCATTCCTCTAGGTCAAAGATGAAAAAAGGGATTTACAATAATAGGTGATTTACAAAATAACTGTTCTCGAGTTATTTATTAATGAGTAACGTCTCTATTGAGAGAGTGTGCAAATTTTTAATGTTAACAGGTTTTACAGTGTTATTACAACATTTAACTACTTTTTATTAATTTAAAAAATTGCGAAATTCTTTCAAATTTAAATCTTGTACAAGAACTACAGCAAAAACCAGTTTGATGCATATTTTATCAATATTTTAGAAATTGTATTTGAATATTACCAGTATTAACTTCAATGGATTTCATTAAAGTCCTTTGAACACGACTGCTCAAAACGGTCTAAATTTATGAAACCTACACATTCAAAACATTATTACTCTGAAATTTTTAATGTAAATGTTAAGTGTAAGTGAAATGTTAAGTACTGTAAGGTCTTTCATGACACTACATATGCTGGCGTGTGAATTCGATAGGTGCTTGATATAAAATAAATGGTGCTTAAAAAAGTCCTTGAAAGTCCTTGAATCTGGTCTTCATGAAAGAGTGGGAACCCTGTTCAAATGTGCTGTTACCTATAGATTCAAGGGCTTAGACATTCTTCTAAATCGGTACACTGGTGTGTTTTAGGGTGGAGTTGATGATAACGTAACCATGACCGCATACATCACAGCATCGCTGCTTGAACTAGATGTCCCCGTCACGGTAAAAGTGTCACCAGAAGTTATACAAGCTCCTTGTAGATGACCTTCCTGTTCTGATGTAGTCTGACATCTGTTTGATTTCAGGATCCTGTCATCACCAGCGCTCTTTCGTGCTTAAGGTCTATCATTGGGAACCTGGAAAACACTTACACCACTGCTCTGCTTGCCTACACTTTTAGTCTGGCTGGAGAGGCCAGCACTCGATCACAGCTTTTAACTATTTTGGACAACCGGGCCATTTCTGAAGGTGAGATTTATCAGACTTGTTTGAAATGTCCATCAGGTTCTTTGGCATCAACTTTCTTGCCTCCATCTCGTCCTAAGGCACTAAGCTCTATTGGTCTCAGACTTCATCTGGTGATACTCTGGCAGTGGAGATCAGCTCATATGTGCTGCTAGCGGTTCTCTCTGTACAGCCACTCACGACAGCTGCTCTGAGCTATGCTAACCGCATTGTCAGCTGGCTTGTGGTTAAGCAGAATCCCTATGGAGGCTTTTTCTCTACCCAGGTGACTCTGACCACCAAAAATGAGTGCAATCCTCCATATACGAGAAGTGTTGATTTGCATACAGTGCTACTTGAAAGTTTGTGAACCGTTTTCTTTTTCTTAAATGTATGACCCAAAACATAATCGGATTTTGCATGAGTCCTGAAAGTAGCCAAGGAGAACCCAATCAAACACAAATGTTGTCACTTATTCAGGAATGTGATTGAATTTTACATATTTGTGAGCGGCAAAAGTATATGCATCTCTAGGATTAAGGTCTTTGCATAGAGTCTGAAATCCTTGTCCGAAGTTTTCGCACGTTAAAGAATAAATACGACCTTACGTTGTCAATCCCTTTTACACACTGCCTCTGAAACTTTCAGTCATAAAAAAAAAATTCGGACCAGGTTCGATTTTCTGCATTTTCACATCCATAGCAAGCATTTTGATAGGAAAGTATGAATATGGAAAAAAAAAAAAAAACGTAAACTCGTATGAGAATTTTTGGACTGTGTGTAAGAACCTTAACTGTTAACTTGAAGGTGTAATTAAAGTCCATCTGTTCAGAGGTGTTTTCAATCAGTGTAATGGCTATCAGGTGTCATTGCCTGCTGTTCTCTTATTTGGAGAACAGAGGTCTATCAAAGTTTGATCATGTTTGTGGAAGTGAATCATGGCACAAACAAAGGAGATCGGAGGACCTCAGAAAAAGTTCTTGCTCATCAGGCTGGAAAAATTACAAAACCATCTCTATAAAGTTTGGTATCCACAGTCAGAAAGACGGTGTATAAATGGAGCAAATTGAAGACCACTGTTACCCTCCCCAGGAGTGGTCGACCAACAAAGATCACTCCAAAAGCAAGACATGTAATGGTCTGCGAGGTTGCAAAGGACCACCCAAGGTAATTTCTAAGCAACTAAAGGCCTTTCTCACATTGGCTAATGCTCTGGAGTCCATCAGGAGAGCACTGAACAACCATGGTGTGCATGGCAGAGTTGCAAGGAGAAAGCCTCTGCTCTCCAAAAAGAACATTGCTGCCCATCTGCAGTTTGCTAAAGCAGAGGGCTATTGAAGAAAGGTTTAATGGACCGATGAGACCAAAATGGAACATTTTGGCTTACATGAGAAGCGTTATGTTTGAAGAGAACACACTGTATTCCAGCATAAGAACCTTGTCCAATCTGTGAATCGCGGTGGTGGTGCAGCTGATAGTATCAAGGTTTGGGCCTGTTTTGATGCATCTGGGCCAGGATTGCTTGCCATCACTGATAGAACAATTAATTCTGAATTATACCAGCAAATTCTAAAGGAAAATGGAAAATGTCAGGACATCTGTCTGAGAACTGAGTCTCAAGAGAAAGTGGGTTATGCAGCAAGACAATGACCCCAACTCGTTATACCAAAGAATGGTTAAAGAACAAAGTTTGTTTTGGAGTGGCCAAGTCAAAGTCTGGACCTTAATCCAGATGAAATGTGGAAGGATCTGAAGCAAGCAGTTCATAGGAGGGGACCCACCAACATCACAATTTGAAGTGGTTCTGTACTGAGGACTTTGCTAAAATTCCTACATGTTGTTGTGCAGGACTGATCAGCAGTTACAAGAAACGTTTAGTTGCGGTTATTGCTGCAAAATGGGGTCACAAGATACTGAAAGCAAAGATTTGCATACTTTTGCAACTCGCAGACTTGTAATACCTTTTGTTTATTGAAAAAAAAGATCCAAAGTAAAAGGTTTTATTGGGTTCGGTTTACTTTCAGGACTTGAGTGAAAATCTGACGTTTTGGGTCGTAAATACAGAATATAGAAAATTGTTAAGGGTTCATAAAGTTTCAAGCAGCAGTGGGAGTTTTTGTTTTTTTTGTGTAGGACACCGTGGTGGCTCTTCATGCTCTGTCAGTGTACGCCGCTGAAGTGTTCAGCTTGGAGGGCTCCAGCACTGTCACCGTACAGTCCTCAGTGGTAGGAGGAGACTCTTATAGCTTTGATGTGAATCAGGACAACAGGCTGCTGTATCAGGAGAAGCCGCTGAAGAATGTTCCAGGCAAATATAGTGTTAAAGTGAAGGGCTCCACCTGTGTGTCTGTGCAGGTCTGTATCTTCACCTCCTTTTATTTCTGTTTCTGTTGTGCTCATCCTAATTCTCCTTGTTTTGCTTTGCAATCATAGCTTGCATGTTTCTACAACATCCCAACACCTATTAAATTCGCCAGGATGCTGACGGTTGAGGCAAAGGTAAAGGGAGACTGCCAGCTGCTTGGAGCCAATCTCATGTTGAACTTCACAGTGAAGTAAGAGCAGCTTTGACTTTCCTAAAATCAGCTCATGTTTATGGCTCTAATGCCCTTAAAAGGGAAGCTGTTCCTTTGGCTAAAGCTCTTTATTCCCCTTCATTCAGATACAATGGTGCAAAAGCAAGCACTAACATGGTTATCGTGGACATTAAACTCCTGTCTGGCTTCACGGCAGATACGTCACCGGTTCGTATGGGTTTTAAGATGATTTGTAGAATCCGAAGATGTTTGAAGCTCCTTCAGATGTATTTGTCTCTACAAGATGGTCTTTTCATCACAGCTTGGAACTCCCCCCGATGCATTTGTCCCGCTAGTGGAGAGAGTTGATGCTGGAGAGGATCATGTCCTAGTGTATCTGAAAGAGGTGAGAGACCGCATACACTGGGTATATTCTCTACCTGCCATTCTCATGCATGTGCATCTGTGCTGCTTTTCTTCACTTCTGTTCTGCAGGTTCCCAAAGGTGTCCCTATGAGTTACACAATACGACTGAAACGGGTTCTTGTAGTGAAAAACATCAAGCCAGGAGTCATCAACGTTTATGACTACTATCAGACAAGTACACTTTCATCATTTGACTCTTGCACTTGGCTGTTACCTGTATCTCTTATTGCATTTTGATCATGCTAGCAATTATACATGCATACAAAAGGTATTCTTATCCTTTTTCAGGTGACCAGTTTGAGACTACGTATACGTCCCCCTGTCAATAATTGTGCTGCAGTACTTGCTACAGGATATTTGATTCAAATAAAACTTTTATACAATCAGTCCTTTTGTTGCCTGTTAATATGGATTAAAGTGTTTGAAGCTGAAAGTCCCAAGCTTTAGCACTGTTCATGAGTTTTTGTCCTGTATGGATTCAGTTCCTTGCACTATGGCTCAAATGCAGTTTATTTCGGCAGTGGCTGTTCTTAACTTGGACCTCTCAATCACGTTTACTCTTTGGGTTATTTGAAATCAGGACTCTAAATTAGGGATGCACGATATTATTGGAATCAGCCGATAAGGGCTTAATGTAAGCATCGGCCATTTGGAAAAAAGTTACTATATTTTGATAGTCCACTTTAGACATTCTATTAGCTATTAGTAATTTTGTAACTACAGGTCAATGAATTCTCATTCATTTGTAACTACATCTACTAACTCTCAAAATAGACCGTTACGGTAGGTTTAGGGTTAGTAGTATAGGTTGACATGCATGCAAAGTTTCTCATAGTATGTTGTGGACCCATCAAAATAAAGTGTTAGAGTATTAGTAGACTGTCTGCTTAATATCTTCTAATGACTGCTAGTTGACATGTAGTTGCAAAATTACTTTCTGTTAGTAGAATGTCTACAATGGACTATCGAAATAAAGAATTACTGAAGAAAAAAAAGTTCTGCTGTGCTTTGCCAATAAGACCATATCTCACATGTGCTCTGGGTGTGATGGTGATCAGATCACGTCAGCAGTGTGGTCATCTTGAAGCCAACTTTTGCCTGAATTATGATGCGATTCACTTTTACGTCGCAGCATTTAACTTGAGAATGCGTGAACAATGACAGGTCCGGTGTACGAGAGTCAACAGTTCCTAGCACATGCAGCAGCGGCAGTCTCCCCCGGGTCCTTAAGACTGACGGCTGAAGGTCTGGAATCCATGGCAGCTTTCATTGGCCAAGGCCCACCCATGAAGCCGTTTGACTGACGTGTCCAACAACCAATCACAGTTCATTTTGTTCAGCGTCACGTTTCGGAGTGTGGAAATGTCACCACAATAACAGACCGGTGTGTAAAACTCTGACGTATTTTAAAGATTTTATGCCGCAAACTTTAAATATTTCACATACTTTTGAAAATCCAGCATTTAGTTGACCCTGATAAGTGCTCTCGTCAGTTGTAAACATGACTGCTTTCTTCTTTTGTGAGGGGGTTTGGCGTCACTGCATCTTTGTTTTCAGGAGGAACGTTAAAGAACGCGAAACAAGTCTCCCTGAAATCCTGAATAATATAACCAATCGGATGACGACTTCGAAACTCCTGAAGTGTTTCCACTTTGGTGCCATATTTGCATCATAAATTCAGTCAACGGTCCGTGGGCATGACGTCTGAGGCTGAGACTACCTGGGTCCTAATGTCCGACCAGTAACATCTTTTATTTACTTAGGGGCCCTGTTGGCCTACTTGTAATAAAATGAAAGTAAAATACACAAATGTCAAGATACTTGTTTCTGAATAAAGAAGTATCGATGTTATAAAATGACAAGTCTGTTGTGATTTAAAGGTCAGAAGCTATAGCTTACATGAACAAAAATCACAAACATGACACTTGTAAATTAAGTAATTTTATATATACAGATTTATTCATATGAAATAAGTTTTTATGATCTACTTAAAAAAAAATATATATATATATAAGGAGCTCTTTTTTTACAGCTCTTTTGCTTCGGACCATCTATTAATGTTAAAAACTTGGACTGTCTAAAACTTTCATGTGCCACACAGCTCATTTCTCCATCACTTTACTGAAACCACACATGAAAAAACGCAACACGTGTTTGTGTGGCAGAGCGGCTCTCTTTCACACTGTATGATACTTAGTGGGGACAGCGCCCCCTAAGTGGGTAAGTCATGGCCTAATGGTTAGAGAGTCGGACTTGTAACCCAAAGGTAGCGAGTTCAAGTCCCTGTACTGGCAGGAATCGTAGGTGGGTGTAGTGAATGTACAGTGCTCTCTTCCACCTTCAGTACCACATATTGTGTACACTCCGGGTGTGTGTGCACTTAGGATGGGTTAAATTTTATCTTATACACTTATACCTGAGTATGGATTACCATTCTTGGCCACATGTCACGTCACGTGATGTCACGTCACATGATGTGACAGACAATTAGTGTCCAGTCACAATGCGGTTGAGTCCTCAATATTTACGGGTGTGAGTTCGGTTCACGCCTGTAAATAACCAAACTGTGTGTGAGCGTAACCGTATTAAGGACTCAAATACAGGACTGACAATCATATTCTGCTGTTGTGTGAACGTGGCCTTCAGTAGTAACCTTTTTTTTTTTAAGCGTGTTTTTTCTTAAATTAAAAGTCTGTTAACTACCTTAATTTTAAAGGGGTTACATAAACAAAAGGGGTAATCCAAATAAATGAGGAAGAGAAGCAGGGGTAAACACAAAATGCAACAGCTTTACAAAGTCCATGCAAAAATAACAACTGACAAATAAAGATTGATATACACAGGGATACACTATACAATATATACTGAATTATGAACTAAAAAAGACACAGGTAAGAGTAATTAATAACCATGGCAACTAACAAGGACAGGAAATGAACACAGGGAACAGGAACTGAACCGATGGGAAATGAAAACAACCTTCAAAACAAGAATCCTTAAACAAAATGTGTTTGTTTATTCCTACGTGTGACTCTGTTAGAGGTAAATATGCTTTTTTTTAAGTGGAGAGGTACATTTTTCAAGTAATGTACATTGCACACATACAGGGTTACAATAATAAACACACTAGTTTAGAAGCAAGTATCACCCATGTAAAACTGAATTACAGTAACATATTTATCCAGACCCTCTGATATGCAAAAAATCTCAGACATTTTTGCACTTTGAGTCCACTTGTGGCCGGTTCAATTAACTGGACCTGATTTAAATGTTATTTTTGACTTGGCTGTAAATTATGAAAAGCAAATAAGTGATGTGGTAAAGGGCAGTCTTTTTTTATCTTTCTCAACTTCTTAGTCCAGGGGTAGCCAACTCTTCACTTGTGTTTGTTTGGGGTGGAGCTGAACTCTGCAGGAGCACCTGCCTTAAGCCCGAAACACTGCACGATTTCCGGCTGTCCCAGATGAAAGATTGGCATCGTGAAACAATCGTGGTGATTTCTGTGACCGTGGCTCCTAATCCGTGGTCCTGTGTCGTACAGTGAGAGAGGTTCAAAGTCTTGTGACCAAAGATAGCCTACGATACAGCATGATCACCGCACAGTGTGTTTGCTGGTACGATCCACGTTTACTGACCAACCAATAACAATCCAACATGAAATCAATGCGACATGGCTCTAAAACATAATACTGCTTACCTCAAGCTCTTATGCCTCCCTCTTTCGCCGCTTGCACTTTTTTTCAGCACAGATAAAAACTACAACTAAAGTGATTTATCATGCTCTTTTAGTTTACCACTAGTGCATGCTCATGACATTTTATTCTTCTACAGTAACATGCATCGTAGTGTACGAGTCACCAACAGTCTTAACAGCAAATACATATTAAAACAATATACAAAAATAACATCACACAACATTACAACATTACACACTCTAAAAATATTTGTGGAATTCAAAACAGGGGCCTGCTTGAATTCAATAAATATTTTTAGAGTGCAGATCTTGAGTTCAAGAACCACCAACACCTTTATGCCCTCTTGTGGTTAAATCAGTACATGACTGAGAAAAAAGACCAGTTATATCAACTTGAATGGTATGACATTTAACTTTAATTATAACAACTCAATACATTGTGCTGTTTTTTTATTTAGTAGTAAAGTTTTCTTCTTCTTCGTATTATTTATTATTTTTTTTGTTATCAACAATTTTTTTATTTTCATTTTTTTTTACAAACAACACATAATATCCAAAATAAAACAAAACAAAACAGCAGACACATACTCAACATCTAAAAGTTCAATCAAAAGGGAGGGAGAGAGGGAAGGACAACAAGAACACAAAAGTCACTCCTTTAAATAATCACGTACATTCAGTAAAAAACACTGCCAAGCCTCAATGGTTGAAGACCTGGCCCCACCGACTCGCGCCGTTGTACACTCACATGAGACAATTTGCAGGAGGCTACGGATCCAATATGCCTCTCTACACATGTGTGGTGTAAACCAGTTCTGAATTATTGTCTTCTTCACAGCTGTAAAACCAGCAAACAACATTCTCTTTTGCATTGAACTAATACAGAGATCAGAATCATCATTAAGAAGACATAAACTTGGGTTAACAGACCAATCAATTCTCAGTAATGATGACAAAACCAGGTTTACATGTGTCCATAGACTGATGACAACAGGACATTCCCAAAACATATGCAGAAAAGTGCCTGATGATGTAGTGTTACATATATGGCAGTTCAAATTTGACTGCAGTTTCATTTTAAATCTTTTGTAAGGAGTTATGTATGCTCTATGAATGACTTTGAAGTGAATAAGACGATGAGCCAGATTTTTAGATGTTAAGCTGAGATTAGACCACACTCTCTCCCAGTCGACAGATAAATTAAGATCAGATAATTCCCTATTCCAAATAGTTTGAATAGAAAGAGGTTTTGTAATACAATCAATAATTTTATTATATATTAAGGAAACAGATGGCCGACCAGCAGATGGTGCAATCCAGTCCCGCATAGGATGAGAGGAAATGGAAGAAGACCAAGGAACGCCATTCGCTTTGAGAGCAGAACGTAATTGAAGAAAAACAAAATATGCAGATGCTGGTAGACAAAATTTGGCTCTCAATGCCTGAAATGAACAGAGGCCCTGGTTATCATACATATCACCGCACGTGTTCACACCTAAAGAGGACCAAGAGGGTTGGACAAACGGACGATTTCCACATACAAAGTTCAAATTGTGCCATAAAGGTGTACTGTTACAGAATTTGAAGGGTCCACCTATCCGACGTTCAACCGTTTTCCAGATTTTAATAGAGTTAGCCACAACCGGACCAAATTTATAATTATCCCCTTTTTTTCCTGTGCCAGTAAACAAAATATCTTGAAGTCTATTTGGTTTAACCTTGTCAGCTTCAATCACCCTCCATGAAACTGTAGATTGAGGATCAACCCAATTATGAAGGGCCTTAAGCTGGAACGACCAATAATATAATTCAAAATTTGGTACAGCCAGTCCTCCTGCGCTATTAGGATGTTGTAATGTGGTAAGTTTAATTCTGGGACATTTATCATTCCAGATAAACTTAGAAATTATGGAGTTGATCTCCTTAAAGTAACCTGGAGGGGGAGAAAGTGGTAGCATAGAGAAAAAAAATGTAATCAAGGTAACAAATTCATCTTAACAGTGGAAATTCTTCCTTGGAGAGAGACTTTAAGATTCTTCCATCTTTGAATGTCATTTTTGACCTTAACTAAAATGTTATTAAAATTGTCTCTGGCAATCTTATGAATGTTTTTATATATGGTAATGCCCAAATAGATGAAAGATTCCTTAATAGGGATAAATGAGGGAATAGAAAAATTAACCTTAACATTGTTAATTGGCATTAAAGCAGATTTGCTCCAATTTATTTTATATCCTGATAGGCTACTAAAATTATCAAATTCCTTAATTACACTAGAGACTGAAACATCAAAGTGGTCTAAATATAGAATAATATCATCAGCGTATAATGAAATACAATGATTATGGTCATGAATCTTAATCGATACTTCAGATTTCCTGATGGCTTGTGCTAAGGGTTCGAGAGATAGACAAAACAATAAGGGGGAAAGTGGACACCCCTGCCCCTGCCTCAAGGGAATGAGGAGGAAATAATATTACCAGTTATGACTGATGCTGCAGGTGAGTGGTATAATGTCTTAATCATAGAAACGAAGTGTTCACCGAAGCCGAAACATTGCAGAACTGCCCACATATAATTCCACTCTAGCCTGTCAAAGGCTTTTTCTGCATCAAGTGAAAAGACCGCACAAGGTGTTGGGTGGGAGTCCGCAAAGTCAAGAATATGAAGGAGTCGACGCATATTGTCAGATGCATTGCGCCCCTTGATGAAACCAGTTTGGTCCTCCTTGATCATACTGTGAATTACCTTCTCCAAACGAGAAGCAAAAACTTTAGCATAGATTTTTAGATCACATGGGATAAGCGAAATCGGTCTGTAGCTGGAACAATCTAATGGATCTTTCCCTTTTTTAAGAAGTAATGAAATCAGTGATGTTTTTTGATCTCTATGAAATGCCCCATGTTCAATTGCAAAATTAAATGAGTTAAGCATAAGTATCCCTACCAAATCCCAAATTTCTAAATATAATTCAGGGGGGAGACCATCTAGACCCGGCGATTTGCCCTTTTGAAGGCTTTTTAGAGAGACGTGAAGTTCCTCCAAACTTAATGGGGCCTCCAAAGATTCTTTATCCATCTGTGAGATCCGAGGCAGTTCCAATTTATCTAAATACTGCTTACAAATTGGTTCATCAAAATCTGTTTCGGCTTTATACAGATTAGTGTAAAAACCTTTAAATATGTCATTAATTGCCACAGGGTTCGTAGTGACCTGATCATCCGATGATTTTATTGCGCTAATATATGCCTTAGACTCGCATTCTTTCAACCTAAGGGCCAATAAATGACTAGGTCTCTCTGATTCAAAATAATATTTTTGTCTAGTCCTATGTAAAATAAATTCTGCCTTTGAGTGTGAAAGTAAATCATATTCTTCTTTTAAAGAAAAATGTAAATTCTTCAGTAAAATGTTGTTTTTGTAGGTTTTGTAATGATTGGATTTTATTTTCTAATTGTGTAATCTGGTGAGTTCTCTCTTTGGCAAGAGTAGAAGAGAAAGATATACAGAAACCTCGTATAGCACACTTAGTCGTTTCCCACAGTATTTGAGGATCCACATCAGAGGGCATATTAATTTCAAGAAAGTCCTTAATATATTCTTTTAGAGAGGTAATAAAAGTCTGATTACTTAATAATGTATTACCGGGGGCTCGTACAGGAACCCCCGGTGAAGAGGGAAGTGACGCGTTGGTCCTCCCACTCTGAAGCTATGCTGCAGTCGGCTCTTGATGACGTCGACTGGGACATGTTCAGGGCGAGCTCATCTGACGTCAGCGAGTTCACGGAGGTAGCAGTGAGCTTTGTAAACACACTTACCGAACAAGCTACAGAAACAATAACTGTAAGGACCTTCCCAAATCAGAAACCGTGGATGGACAGATCAGTCCGTGATGCGGTTAACAAACGCACTGCCGCATACAACGAGGCTCTTTTGTCTGGGAATATGCGCGAATATAAAGCTTCGTGTTATGCTCTCAGACGAGCAGTAAGTGCCGCCAAACATCGCTACAAAGAGAGAATTGAGTCTCATTTTCAGCTCAATGACTCTCGACGTATGTGGCAGGGACTAAGGACCATCTGTGCCTTTGGAAACAAATCCTCCGCGGAGGTGAGAGCAGATCCGTCGCTGGCCGAAGAATTAAACACCTTCTACGGCCGCTTTGAAAGCAACGGAGGCATCGCGGCTCTGCCGAGCAGTGCGTCAGGAAGCAGCAGGCAGAGAAGCGAGAATCATGTGATCACCGTGACGGAGGACGAGGTTCGGAGGGCACTAAAGGGAGTGAACATCAGGAAAGCGGCTGGACCTGACGGGATCACAGGCCGGGTTCTGAGATCATGCGCTGATCAGCTTGCTGGTTTGTTCACTTCTATCTTCAATGAGTCCCTTGCTACCTCTGTAGTTCCCACCTCCTTTAAAAAATCCATCATCATCCCTGTGCCTAAGAACAGTAAACCCTCTTGCCTGAATGACTATCGTCCAGTGGCCCTCACATCTATAGTCATGAAGGTTTTTGAGAGACTTGTTAAGAGCCACATTAGCTCCTCCATCCCTGTTACTTTGGACCCTCTTCAGTTTGCTTATCGCTCCAATAGATCAACTGATGATGCCATTTCTCACATTCTCCACTCCTCCCTCACACACATTGACAGCAGCAATGGGAACTATGCAAGACTGCTATTCATAGACTATAGCTCAGCTTTTAACACCATAGTCCCCACCAAGCTGACTAATAAACTCACAGGCCTCGGCCTAAACACCTCACTCTGCGACTGGATCCAAGACTTCCTCACCGGCAGACCTCAAGTGGTGAAGGTAGGCCAGTACACCTCAAACTCCATCACCCTGAACGTAGGAGCCCCGCAGGGTTGTGTCCTGAGTCCCCTGCTCTACTCTCTCTACACACATGACTGTGTGTCCCCTCATAGATCCACATCTATTATCAAATTTGCTGATGATACTGTGGTTCTGGGCCTCATTTCCAACAATGATGAGACCGCATACTTGGATGAGGTGGAGAGACTAACATCATGGTGCCAGGACAACTGTCTCTCTCTGAACGTGAGCAAAACCAAAGAGCTGATTGTGGACTTCAGAAAGAGACACCTGCTGCCCTACACTCCTCTTATGATCAGTGGGACCCCTGTGGAGAGAGTAAGCAGCTTCAAGTACCTCGGCGTAAACATCTCCGAGGACCTGACTTGGACTACACACATCCAAACACAGGTCAAGAAAGCCAGGCAAAGACTGTACCATCTGCGACAGCTGAGAAAATTCAGGGTCTCACCAACAATCCTGAAAACTTTCTATGCAGGGACCATAGAAAGTGTTTTGTCTCAGTGCATCTCAGTGTGGTATGGAAACAGCTCCAGCCAAGACTGCAAAGCCTTGCAGAGAGTTGTGCGCTTAGCTGAGCGTATCTCTGGGTCGGCTCTCCCCTCTCTGCAGGACATCTACATCAAACGATGCAGAGGCAGAGCTGACAAAATCATCAAAGACTCAAATCACCCTGGTAACTGTCTTTTCACTAGGCTGCCATCTGGTAAGCGCTTCCGCTGCCTGATGGCAAAAACAGAGAGACTCAGGAGGAGTTTCTTCCCCACGGCCATCAGGCTCCTGAACTCAAAGTCAGCCTCTTAAAAACATCATCTGACTTACTTCAAATCACTAATCACACACTCATTATTAATCTCTACCTCATAACTACCTCATAACTGTCATTTGCTCATTTGCACACTTGCACACTTGCACACAACACGTTCTGTATCTTGTAAATCGTATCTTATTTTTATATTTATTTTATTTTTTGTGATTGGCTGCTTCATGTCAACCATGTATAACCTGTTGCACATTCCTCTCTGTACAGTCATGCTTATATTAATATTTAATTCTACAGCTTACTGTCATGCACATTCTTTTACATTTTATATTTTATTCTTTATATCTTATTTTTCATTCATCTTATCTTATGTTTACTTCCCTTGTGTTGTTTTTTCAATATTTGCACTGTCCATGGAGCGGACCCGACTCTCATTTCACTGCTGGTTATACAGTCTCTGTATAGTCGTGTATGTGACAAATAAAACTTGAAACTTGAAACTTGAAACTAATGATATGTTAAAGCGCCATCTAGGGGACTTGGCTTTGACATCGGAAAGAGGAACACTGCACAACATAGCAGAATGATCAGATAATAAAATTGGTAATATAGATATAGAGGAATTAGATGAAATTAAAGATGGGCTGAGAAATATGTAGTCTATCCTAGAGAAAGTCTTGTGTCTATTAGAAAAAAAAGTGAAGTCCTTAGCTTTAGTATTCTGAATTCTCCATAAATCAATTAAGTTGAGCTCAGTGATAAATTTATTCAATAATTTAGAGGATGGATTGGCTGTTGTATCAGATTGAGACTTATCTAAAGCAGGATTTATGACAGCATTAAAATCACCACCCACCACTAGAGGGCAATCAATCTCCTCAAGTAAAGTTTTGGAAATCTGTGTAAGGAATGCACTGTCTGTCTCATTCGGACCATAAATAGAGACCAATGCTAACCTATTATTATATATTTTGCATCGGATAAAAACAAATCTACCCTTCTCATCACTACCAAGGTGTTCAATTGTTAAATTTAACTTCCTGTTAACAAGGATAAGCACCCCCTTAGTTTTATTTTGAGCGCAGGAAAAAGCTATTAATTTGTAATACTTATTCTGGAAGCGTGCCACGTCAGATTGTTTTAAATGTGTCTCTTGCATTAAGGCACAGGAGATAGATTTACGGTGTAAATATTCTAATACACGGGTTCTTTTAACAGCAGAATTTAAACCATTCACATTCAGTGATAAAATATTTAAAGTATGCATTGAATATTCATAATCCCAAGATTGTACACAATAAATGCAAAAAACAAAAAAAACAAAAAACAGAAGCACTTCCATTCCGTAAATAACCCGTAAACACTGATGTGCATTTTAGATACCAAACCTCCTATATGAAAAATCCCTTTAGAAATAATGTAAAATAGATAAAAGTATAAATGTCTGCTGTAAAAAACAAAAACAACATAAAAATTTGAACAACCGACAACCATAAACAAAGAACAACTCAGACCGCACATTACCGAGAACATAGGTCTGACTGAGCAACAAAAAACAGTGATAGGTTGTGACCGATCCACCCTAACGCAAGACATGTCTCCCGAAAGGCTCTAATATATATATATATATATATATATAAAATATATATATTTTTAAGTAATTAAACCTACTCTCCATTAGTCCCCTCCAAAACAGAAAAATGGAGTGTCAGTCTTACCAGCAAAGAGATTGTTGTACCGGATAAATAAGGACAATATCCCAGTATAAGAGAAGAAAACGCAAACAATAGGTTTAGCAAGCATCCGTGCTCATCCTGGCATCATCCCCTTCTGGGCAGCTAGGGCCAAGTCCATCCCGGCCGTCACGCCCCTCCCGTGGAAATGGAGAAACAGCGGCCGCTGCTCCCCCGTCGTCTCCCCAAAGAGCGGCGGCATAGGACCTCTGCTGAGACATGGAACTGATAAAATCCTCCGCTTTCTGAGGGGAATCAAAGCTTCTCTGTTCTCCTTTGTGCCGTAGCTTAATCACCGCCGGATAGATAAGGAAGGGCTGGAGACCAAGTGCAGTTATCTTCTTCAAAACCGGACCAAATGCCTTTCTCCTGATCGCTGTAGCCGGACTAAAGTCAGGAAAAAACAGCAGTGTGACATTGTTCTGTGCGCACTTCACTGGATACGCCTGCCGAGCACCTTTCAGGATATCTGATCTGTCATGCCATCTCAGCACACGGAAGATGAGAGTGCGCGGCCGATCGGAGCCCCTCCCTCCATCATACACGCGATGCGCCCGATCAATCTCAATGTCACGGTCCCTCAAGGAAGGAATCCACTTGGAAAGATTAGCTCGGAGGAAACTAGTTGCATCTGGACCCTCCATCCCTTCTGGGAGTCCCACCAGTCTTACGTTGTTCCGCCTGCACCTGTCCTCCATATCTGTCATCTTCTCGGTGAGTCGCTCCAGCTGATCCTTTAAGTCCGTGATTGTTCTCTTATCTTCCCGCGCCGCTGCCCGAACAGAATCAACGCGGTCACGTGTCTGCTTCGTCTTGGTAACTATGGCCTCAAACTCCTCTCTTAGCTCTTTAACAGACTTATTGGTCGCTAGTATGTCCTCACGCAGTTCGCGCAATGCTGCAATCAGCACAGAGTCCATCGCATCTCTTACTGCCGAGTTCACAACCGAATTCAAAGGGCTTTGGTGTTCTTTAAATGCTAGTTCAATGCGGCTAGCAATAGCACTGTCCAGCTCTTCATTGGAGATGGCTGAATCTCTGAATTTTTTCTTCATTGGCGATTGCTCAATCTCCCTTTTCCGATCTCCTTTGTCTGCCTTAGTACTCATGATGGGTCTAATGCAGAGTGGTTCAAATTTCACTGACAGGATCGCAAAATATTTGGCAAAGTGAGCGGAGCGAAAAACTAAGCCTGCATCACCGTCGAGGGGTCACGTGATCCTCCGTATTATTTATTATTTACGGTGCCCGGGAGGGGCCGTCTTCAGTTCACTTAGTTTTGTCGTGGCCATGAGATATTAATTAGTGGGAACGTGATATCGGCCGTTTCTCAAACGGAAGGCTGCATCCTGCAGCGGTCGCATTTGTAGGCTGCATACGTCATAAAGAAGATCTTATTTTAGAATATTAACAGTTATAAATTTGATAATTATTCTTAGTTAAGCGTAAATTGTTGTAATATGCTTATGACTCGTGAATGTAATGCTCAGTTAACTGAAATAAACCAGGCTTGATGACGGATGCAGCCTACAAATGCGACCTCCGGAGGATGCAGCCTTTCGTGGCCGACATCCATTTCTTGTGGCCACGACTTCTTATGTTGAGGGAACCATAGATATATATACGTCAATCATTTTTCTGTTTTAAACTGCACTGCACTATTTAGCAGTCAAATTCCTTCTCTAACCTTGACAAAAAATACATAGTTGAAAATATTTTAAGACTCAAGTGTCGCATCTTTGAATATTCATTGATTATTATGGTGAGTGACGTCAAAAAAACGTTCCAAGATGGTGGCTACGTGCCTGGAGCGATCGAATAGGGCGTCTATGGAGGGAACGACATATTTTTCTCGTGGCCATGAGTTTAATGTGTAAACAAACCTACGTGACCATAGCAACCCGGGATTATCAGAGATGGATAAAACATTTTTATTAACATTAAACATTTCATTTAATATTTGTATATTATTATTATTACTTGTTAGGGCTATATTTTTATATTTATTTCATATAAATATAATATTTTATTATTTGCCCTTTCAATTCGTGTATCGCTTTACGTAATTATCGTTCTGTATAATTATGCTATTTGCTACCATATATTTTGCAAATACTGTAAATGCCTGACAATTATGCCAATACTCAGAGGCAGACAGTAACTAAGTACATTTACTTGAGTATTTTTACTTAAGTACACTTTTTGAGTATCTGTACTTTACTTGAGTATTATTTTTTCTGGAAACTTATGATTTTAACTTCACTACATTTGAAAGACAAATATTGTTCTTTTCAATAATAAAACAATATTTAGAACAACATTTAGAAATGAAACTACGTGGATGATTCATTCCTCAACGAAACACTAGGCAATAGGCTATAATATTAATAATTATTAATTCGCAGAAAAAAAAGAAATATATGTTAAATTCAACCTTTAAACTGCATTTCTAATAGGCTATAAATTCCAGTCAGCATAATCAAAGCTTATGTCGAGCATTTACAGTAGGCTTATTTACAAAACTGGTCAGAACGTTATGTAAAGAGATCGAAATGAAGGGAATAACGAATGTAAAAATATAATAATAGGACTAATAATAATAATGATAATAATAGCTAATAATAATATACAAATATTATGGAAAAAGACGATCAGTTAATGGACACACACAGCTAGCAAGACTGTGGGATGGATAAAAATGTTTTGTAGGTCTATTTTATTTTATGTACTTTGTAACATTTAGCCTATTTGTGATCAAATTAATTCGAATGCTGTTACATCGCGTGCAATAGGCCTACAGTCTATTGTAGCCTATGGTCAATATAATAATTTAATTATGTAATAATTTCTATAAAAATAATTAATAATTTCTTAATTCAAAATAAAATATTAATGAATCCCTGATAATCCCGGGTTAATGTGGTCACGTAGGTTTGTTTACATATTAAACTCGTGGCCACGAGAAAAATATGTCGTTCCCTCAACAAAACGAGTATATATATCGTATATCGTGGACACGACAAAACTAAGGGTGTTTCTCAAACGGAAGACTGCATCCTACGAAGGCTGCATATCTCGGATGCCACGTCATCAAACGTCGCTGAAGACCATCTCAATCAGAAGGATCCTTGGAAGCAGAGCCTTGTGCCAATTTCTGCACCCCTGCCAGATTATGCACCCCCTCGTTGAAATTACTACCTGATTGCCTAATCCTAACCCCTCCCCCACACCTACTCCTAAACCTACCAATACTAGGGGGTGCATAATCTGGCAGGGTGCAGAATTCGGCACAACACCGGCGCCAGCGCAGCACTGATGAGGGGGCGGCTGAGGTAACGAAAGGGGGCGATGACGTAGCGCAAATTAAAAATAAATAAATAAGAACATATGTGGCCCATTTACGTATTTGTCAGACCGTAAACAAACCTGCCCGTGCTACTACTATTAGTAGTACTATTAGAATACTGCGGGTTCACACACAGATAGTGTTTTGTTTTTTGTTTGTTTTTTTCAGTGCTGTGTTTTAGAATGATGTATTAAGCGCGGAGAAGATGCTATAAAAGGCGAAAGCGGCAGAGCGCAGCATTCAAATTCAAAGACATCCGTAGCGCATTTACTTTGAAATACAATTAAAACGTACCGCAGTGGAATGAAAAATGCGTTCTGAGTGAATGACCCTAGCTCTTGCTTTCCCTGGGTAATCTTGGCGTTGCTAAGATAGGCTACTTAGCAAATACAGATGGCAGAGTATAATAAAACAAAATCGCATCAAATTCGAAATCTGCCCTCTATTAAACATTAAAAAATTATTTCACATCCAGGAAGTGCTGCATAACATGTTTTGCGCGGGAAGGGCAGCAATTAAAAGTTTTACCACAAATACAGTTTTTTAAATAAACCATTATATTTCAAATACCACCACAACCACGAAAGGACAGAAATATCTTTTGTTTCGGTGTAAATTAATTTAAGAAATACAGGGAGATTGTAGAAGCTGTGATTATTTGTATTACATTAATAGAAAGCCAAATAATATAAAGATATGTAATACAAAGTATTTTTCACTAAGTTTTATTAGTGTTTTTGTGAGGGCGGGATGTGACGGCACTTACTGAGGATATACACAATATATAGGAAGGACGCAGCCTATTTAATGTATTGTTTTATTTCCCCATGTACACCACTGATGAGTTTTTCTCTCGGATATTTGATACTCTCTCCTCGTGTCCTCAATATCTGATTCATCTCTTTGGTGTCTGCATCTGTCCACATCTATCCCCTTTGTCTTCGTTCTCTTTTTCTGTCTCTGTTTCTCTGCACATCCGTCTTACCCTTCCCTCCTTATTTCTCCAGCCACCATTCTCACCTCTGACATGATGAAAGCTGAGTGTATCTGCTGGCTGTAAATTGGTTTTAAAACCACATTTGCTTAATGACTGAGTGTAAAGAGGATTAAATGTGTGATTCTAGCCTCTCTCTTAAATTAACTCTCTTTCTCCCACCACTCTCTCTCTTCTCCCGTGCTCATTCTTTAAGCGCTATGCTCTCGTGTCTTCTATAAGAAGGACCACAAAAACGCTGCAGGATTTTTAATGAAAGCTCTTGTATGTAAATTCCCTCTCCTCCAGGAAACATGCTCACGATACATAAACATCCTCCTCTCCTTTCTCACACAATTACTGCTGCTAGTAAACATTTGTTCATGTACCCCACTGATCATGACATAATGGGATTACTGTATATTAAAATATCAAAGTAATATCGACAGAGAAAGAGCTTCTTTTAGGGTCATGTGCAGAATTTTAACTCGGTTGGCCTGTTTAACATCGATCAGTGGATTCCTCTTCCAAGCCACGTTCATGAAGCTCGTCATCTCCAGCCCAACTCACTGTGATCCTGTCTGTTTGTTGGGACTTTGTTTCTTTGCTATGGGGTGGGAATTAATAGAAATACTAAAATGGGCCAGTTATTAAGTATGCCTACATGCACAATTATTAACAAACTACAGCTGTTTTTGTGTGGTAAAGCTACAGTCAACATCTCTCTGTTTGAGCATACACAACACAAAACACAAGGATTATACAGACCCTTTGTGTCAGCCAAGCTATAACAATGAGGAAAACACCACAGCACAATCTGTGCCAGTTAAAATGACTTATAAGTCTGAGCACATGCATTAAATGAGACATCTAATGTCCTCCACACACGAAGGAGAGGAAGAGCTCTCTGGTTCTCATTTACTCCACAATAAATCAGAATAACACAGCTGTTTACATTTATACCACAACAGAAAGAGCAGCACAGCTTAGATGATATTATCTCAAAACAACAGTTGTGCATTAAACTCAAAACAGGAATTTGAGATTAGCTGAAAGTATTTATGAATTGAATTAATTTATTGTAGAGGATAATTTACTCAATAGTTAAAGAGTACATTGGGGAAAAGAATCTCATATATTTTGCCAGCCCCTTGACAGCTCTTTCTAGTAGCATCAAAACACTTTATCAAAACATTTGTTTCAGATGATCTAAGTGATGACAATGAGAAAAACATTTTTAACAGAGAGAAGGATAAGCACTTTAAGAATTTCAAAATACAAGAATTGCCCTCACAAAACTGGAGGCTGTAACCCATGGCAACCCAATGCTGTTATTATGTGAGCGTTTCGAACCATTGTCTGCCAGAACAGAGCTGGAACGAGATACTTCTAACAGAACCAGCACTGCAATTTGAGCCACACTGCCGCACAATGCTGTAAAATCCAAACCAGGAGGACACCAAAACTGACATGGCTTCCAAAAATAAGACCAATTTTTGGCATATCATCCTGTGAGCACTGTTTGAATTACAACAGTGCTAGTTAGAAACAAAAATGTACAAAAACATGGATGTCCATAAATAAAGCTAACACTTATTCTGCACTTAAACCACTTCAAGGTATGGTGTAATGTCTTCTTGTGTAATATTGTAATGTAAAGCATGACGATCGATGAGCAATACTGATGCTGAGTCTCATTGATATGGTTACAGTTATTCACTTAGCAGAAGGGACTTACAAATGAAACATCTGAAGAAATTTATCATGAGTCAACATTTTGATCACACAATGTGTTTGAAGCATAAGATATACGAATAGAAGAGAAATGCTGAAAAGCAAAGAAAAATAGAACAAGATGATATATGTCTGCAGTTTATGATATTACAACTGAACATCAGTGCATAGCTTATCAGTCAAACTCAGTATAGTACATTTAACCTAACACTTAACCTGTTTTCTGCTTTTATTTATACAACAGTTAGGTTCTCAAATGTGATTGGCTGAGTGCTGTTACAAGAGTTCTGATATAACTACTCAGACTTTTCACTGTTTGTGTTGTTACACATGTCTATGTTTGTTCCAGACAGACTGTTAGTCTCTGTGCTAGTGGTGATTTTAGAGTGACTTTTTCTGCAGGTCACACCATTACGCCAGTAGGTGGTGACAAGTGACTGGCTTCATGAGTCACTGAATTATTCACTCAACCAAGTTATTCAAAAACAGATTTTGTGTTGCTCTGAGATGCTCTGCTTGATTCTGTTTTGACATTGTTTTGAATTTAAAAAAAAAAGCTAATATGCTAAATACTATATTTTCTAGTTTATTAAACTTTTAATAAAAGCAATATCATACTCGTATATCATGATGTTGGTCTACATATCAGTCTATGGCAGGCTTGCCACTTTTAGTTACCTGGCTGGAGTGAGATTTTGCATATATTTGTGGTTTAAGGATCCAATAATACTGCAAATTACCCAAATACTTGAGTGTAATATTGTGCATTCTATTAAATTCTTGGTCACACTTTATTTTAAGGTCCAAGTCTCGCTATTAGCCAACCATTAACTACGACTTTTGCCTCAACAGACTCCTAATTTGCTGCTTATTTATAGTTAGCAAGGTAGTTGTTAAATTTAGGTATTGAGTTGGATTAGGTATGTAGAATATGGCCATGTGGAATATGTGCTTTATGAATACTAATAAACAGCCAATATGTTAACAATAGGCATGCCAACTAGTTAATAGTGAGAATTGGTCCCTGTACTAAAGTGTTACCAAATTCTTTAAAGCGTTTCATGTAAAGGTGTTTCAAGCTCATTCCCACTGTTAAATTTTTTAAGCACGTTTTTCACTACTGTAAGTGTGCAGGTAGAAGTTGTTCATGCAGCAGCAAACATTTCCAACTAATTGACAATTAAATTATGACCTGTCGTTGACACTGCAAAACTAGCTAAACAGAAAATGTACCTGCATTTTGCGCTTGGCAGGAGTTAATTTTGGACCCAGGTTTGGAGGCTTAAACACTTGTGAAGTGTGAGAAGAAATCATACTGCTTTAGACCAGTTCAGTCAATAAATTCATTACTTTATTTCATGTTGTCGTTATTTGTGTTGGCATGAGTTTGCAACTCAATCATGATAATATTTATACCACACCAGCACTTAAAATATTGAAATAGTGACAGTCTGCATTAATAGTGCAAAATCTTTGGTTCCCAATTCAAAATTATAGGCTAAACTGGCCTGTAAGACAATGCATGTCGTTCTGTTGTAAAGTCTTTCAATGCACTTAAAATATGTTTTTAGCATTATGTGTAGGAGAAAGTCTAGTGCACTGAGATTAGCATCACCATGTGTCACAGTGACAGTTTGACCTTCTCTAGCCATAAACAATCCTAACAGACAGTGATCCACAGCACACAGATGCATAACATGCTCTGCTCATTAATGACAGCTCTGTGGAGCACAGGTCACGGGGAACACTCACTGTACTCTTTCTAATGGTGTGCCATTAATTATTTACTGAAATCCTAGGTGCACTTCTACAAATAACTTCTGTGCACAAAAGCTCTGTTCCAAAACTCCTTGTCTAGCATATGACCATCAGCAGGGGAAAGTACTGGCGGTGACTAGAACAACAAATGACCAGAAGTACGAAGAAAACTATTGATCATTGGATTTGATCCAGTGAATACCAGACCCCAGAAAACCTTTCACAGATCTCAAGATTCGCACATATAACCAGATGTGTGCAAGGAAAACATTAACCTCTCGTTGCTCCATACATGGTTATCAATAATGAGCACCTGTACAAAAGAGGCTATCTGAAATGGTTTGGTGTGTCTGGCAGACGATAAAACAGCACTGATTGTTTTTCTCAGCAGGAGGAAAGCTTGATTTGATGCAGACTCTTGCTTTTTCTCCATCTGTGGCTCTTTTGGAGACTTCAGATGATGCCAACTTATGATGGACACAAAATTGAAAAATATTGTAGTAATTTATAGTAAATACTATAGTGTTTTTGAACCATACTATAGTAAAGTGTATTAGACTGTATATATTATAGTATTTACAACACTTTGTTAATGAATGCTACAGCGTACTGTTGTTTTAACTAGTGAACTGATCAACTGTAATAAATACTGTAGTATACTTTAGTTTTTACTACAGTAAACTGTAGTGTGTTGTAGTGTAATATACCCTATAGTTGTAGAAAATGTTGTACAGTATTGGGTAAAGTAATTTGTTTATATTACTATAGTTGTTATATTACCACATCAACTATAGAATTACCACAAATTAATTCAAGAACTTTACTATAGTATGGTTCAAAACACTATAGTATTTACTATAAATTACTATAGTATTTTTTCACGTGGGATTGTTATCATTATGATCACAAGCTGTAATCATTGCCTTAAAGGGATAGTTCACTTTGAAATTAAAATGTGGTATCTATCAGCTTACCCCAAGGGCATCCAAGATGTAGGTGTCTTTTTTTCTTCAGTAGATCCAATTTTGATGTTTTTAGGTCAAACCGTTCTAGTCTGTCAGTCATATAATGGCAGGTATAGGATGCCTGTAAATTGCGTGTGCGCACTCAGATCACTTGGACATGGTTGTGTACAAGAGGTAAAAAACGATATAAATACTGTTCGTTTTCTCACACAAACCGCTCGTTTCGTGTCTTAGGCCATCAATGTGTAGTTACGATGGGGAATTGTTTCATTTGGATTTCTCTGTGCATGTTCTTTTTCCCTCTTATAGAGACAGTGACCTATACCTGCCATTATATGACTGACAGACTAGAACGGTTTGACCTAAAAACATCAAAATTGGATCTACTGAAGAAAAAAAGACACCTACATCTTGGATGCCCTTGGGGTAAGCTGATAGATACCAAATTTTAATTTCAAAGTGAACTATCCCTTTAATAATGCATATCTTCAAGCAACAACTGAAAACTCATCTCTTTCGGCACTACTTGACTTCATCCTAAAAAAAAAAATATAAAAAAAAAAATTCTTAATCTTTCCTTTTATCTTTCTCTCCTTCCCTTGCTAGCTTGTACTTATTTGAACAATGACTGAGACTTGGTGTTACGAGCACTTCCTCTGTCTGATTGCCTCTTCAAGATGAATTGCTTTATGTATTCCCCAATTGTAAGTCGCTTTGGATAAAAGCGTCTGCCAAATGACTAAATGTAAAAATGTAAAATGTAATATAAGGATAGCAATTCATTTCACCTGTTTAACTGATTACATGACGTACCCACATGACTTGTATTAACTCAAGAGCTGTATATGATTGTCTTATGGACAATACTTTCCAGAGGATGGGCTTCACCTGATGAGTTAAGAGCTTCTCAAGGTTTGCTCCAGTATCTCATCACTGATTTCTCCTTGACACAGTCACTTCGGGCCTCTTGACTGTAACATTTGAAACATGCATTCTCAGTAAAGCTGCTTGAAACAATATGTTTTGTGAATAGCACTTTACAAATAGATCTGAATTGACTTTATGTAACTTGAGTAAATTTAAGTCTAAATTCACTCAAGTGCTCCATGGCATGGCTGTCAGACCTCTGTCGTGTGTGTCTTGTGTTCCCGCCTCATGTTTCCTTATATGATTATTTTCCTGTCCTTGTTTAATGTGATTATTAGTTAATTCTGTTCAGATGTCTGTTTGTAATTAACCTGTGTATTTAGTTCCTGCCTGTTTAGTTCCTTTTCGTCTGGTCTACTCGTTACTCCCCGGTGTTCCTGTGTGTCTGCCCTGCCTTGTCTTGCCTCGTCTACATTAAAGACTGTTCATTTGAGTTACATCCTCGTCTGTGTGTTCCTCGTTCCTCCCTGCTGTGTGCACCGTGACAATGGCAGACTAAAATGATTGATTTTTTATTTCAATTAAATGATTGTATTATGTTTTACTTTTGATGTTTTTTATTTAATATTTTGTATTTTAGGGGATTTTGTGGTACTAAATTATGCAGTAGTTATAATCCATTTATCACCCATTTATCACAGAGACCTGAAAATGAAATTTCCAACTTAAACTTCCAACTTTCCAACTTTGTCATAAAATTAAAAAACTTTGGTCTCTTTTTAAAGAGGAAGATTGTTGCCAAAGTGAAAACGTTTTCAAAAAGCGAAATTTAAAAATTATTGTTTTGAAAAAATTCACAAAAATACTGTTTTAAAATCTTATATGAAATATACACTTTCCTGAAATATATACTTTTCCTTCAATGAAATATACACTTTTCCAGTTTAACTCTAAAACTGTGAGGAAATCAAAGCCATAAATCTAAAAAAGTTGTTCCAAATTTGAGGTTGATATTTAAAAAAAAAAAAAGTTTCGTACCGCTCCAATTAAGTTAAAAATTCTGAAAAACCAAAATGTAATTTTTTTTCAGTCAAAAATGACCAGAGAGCACCAAAGGGTTAAACACACTCCTAGCTAACTGATAATAAAAATCAATTAGGCAAATTGGCATGTCTGTGTTTATCTCTATATGTATCTGCACTGGTCAAGCGGAGAGGTGGAGAGTCATATGTTAGCAATACTGCTAAGGCATTTAGAGCATGAATGAGAAAAAGCTCTGGGAAACCCCCCTTAATCTCACTGTGAAAAATAATTAAAACAATGTCTTGTCCTATCAGATGCTATGCTCCTTTGCCACCACTCTCAAATCTCATTCACACTTGCACGTTCTTAAATGTGGTGCCTCAAGGTGCCAGCAGACTCTATGGCATCAAATGCATTTACTGTGTTCTGTATGCTACTGTACAGTCAGGTCATATGTGTGTCATTAAAGAGGCCAGATATAGATTAAGGACAGTGATTCAAGTGCAAGCAGCCTGTGTATCTGAGAGCTACTGAATTCCCTCAGCGCTGTTATACTCCTCAGGAAATGCTGGACTGAGCCGCTTCATCTGCTAAAGAACAAGAAATGATACAGCTGAGACCGTTTTCTTTACAGTAACATGAATGTGTATGTCTGTTGGACAGACTCCTTTTGTTGGATATGAATACGGAGGATATACATAAGGCTGCTGGACACTCTTTCATGTTCTGTCCGCATCCTTCGTTTCCATGGAGACAAGGCCAGATTCATCCTCTACCACAACCCCCACCTTTAGCAAGGCTTGATGAACACTGGATTAATTGCCAATTACCCACCGTGTTTTTTTATCCCCAACTGCATGAAATAATTATGCTTCATTTCCCTTCCATGAATTTTTATGGTTATGACGCATGTTAGACAACCCCTTACAGGGCAAAGGGAACAAATGCAGTCATTCCAGCAGAACAACCCCAGATTTAACAGCAGATTTCAGTGCAGTCAATTAACCACAACTAAAAACAGAAAAGCCTGTTCCTCGGCGCTGATCTCCCTGTCACGCTGAGACGTAGCTCTGCTGGGCTCCACGGTGGAAATCTCTTATCGTCATCAAGAACCAAAACAGAATTAATGAGAGCTGAAAGACTGCATTTGAATGCTTTTCATCCAAACACGTCCTGTCGTGGTGAGAGGGCAGGATAAGGACAGATGGAAAAGGAAAGAGAAAGGACGGTGTTCTGTGCCAGAGGCGCCTGAAGTTCAGCTGCAGATACGGTGTGTATCAGGATAGACTGAGTGATCTTACTCACCTGGAAATGTCACGCTGCATTCATCCACACTAGTAGAAGATTGCCATCTAGCTCAAGCGGCAGTCGCTTTATTTATTCTTGTGTTGTTTATTTGTTCTTGAGTTGCACGCCTGGCTCCTTCGGCGAAACTATCTCTTATTCATTTTCTTGTATACCTGCATAGAGTAAGTGCTGAATGTCAATAAAGTATGTAATATCTGCACCGTTTCTTCACCAGGGGCCTCATTTATAAAGCATGCATACGCTCAGATTTGATCGTAGAGTGTGCGTACGCTTAAATCCACACCAGCGCTCATATTTGTAAAAACTTGTCGTGTTAAAGTTCTTAGCATCACGTCAGGGTCTGAGCAGACGTACACACTTTTTCTTGTCGGAGTACAGCAGGTTTTTGGAAATGTAAGCTGTTCTTGCAGCTCACTGTTGTAAATTAAAGGATTTGGATGATGACTGCGATCTTTTACATGTTAATGACATTAATTAGGAGTCGTTTACAAGGCAGAGAGCTGAAACCATTCAGTTGCGTGCAAGTTCAAGATCAAGTGCGATTCATAGATTTCACATCTGAAAGAGAGGCGTACATGTGTTGTCTGTGCATACATTCATTCTATGAATCACACGTACGCAGATTTGAGAAATGATCGTAAGATCAAATTCAGGATGGTTTCTGCACAACATTTTATAAATGAGGCCCCAGGATACTGGGAATAGTAATGTGAAGCTTTGACCAAGTGTTTTCTAGTTTACACACTGTAAAAAAATAAATAGTTGAGAAAACGTTAAAAAATTAGGCAACTTGATGCAGTCAGATTTTGAGTTCTCTCAACAATAGGCTTTTAGTTCTTCTCTGTTAAGTACTTTGTTTAGCCAGTGTAAATTTGTTTGTTCATGTAATGCTGATTGTATTATTTTGCTAATAGAAACATTTTTGTCACAGCAACTGAAACAAAAAGGGTACTGTTGTTGAGGTTTTAATTTTTTTCTGTTTCCTGGGGAAAAAATAATGTGTAAAAAGTCACTACATTATCAAATTTATGTTTGTTTACGAATGACAAACTTTAATGGATAACTTAGTCTAATAAGTAGACAACATTGTCTTTGTTTGTAAAATAACTTACAAGACTAAGATATCCAGAAAAAGGACAAAAGTGGTTGAACATAATCTAGGCCTCAAAACTAGACACACAAACATCAAGAATTGTGACAATCAACAAATGTGTAAAAGATGAGCTCTTTATCACAGTACAACAAATAACTAACAATAACGATAAAACAACAACAAAAAAAGATTAAATGAAGTCAGCAAACAGCAAAACTATAATCCTATAACAGTAACTGCATAATTTATCCATGCTGCAATGCATGCTGGGAACTCACAATGCATTTACATTTACATTTATGCATTTAGCAGACGCTTTTATCCAAAGCGACTTACATTGCATTCAAGTTACAGTTTTACATTTGATCAGCTCTTGCTTTCCCTGGGAATCGAACCCATGATCTTGGCGTTGCTAGTGCCATGCTCTACCATTTGAGCTACAGGAAAGCTTAAATTCCTTAACGTCCAATGCCTTAACATTTCAACAATATGAAATTCTTTGTTCAGACAACTGTGTTTGACTAGTTGGGACAACATTTGGGGTAATTTGTTGGTCTGACAAGGGTTTTTATGTAGTTTTAAGAAAATAGCATTTTTTAGTATTTGAGACAGGAAAATGTGCAGTTGCAGTTTTTACAGTGTATTTGTCCAACAGGTAGACCCAAATAACTTACTTGTGGTTGTCTCTAAGAAGCTGTGGTTTTCAATGAATATACAACAGCTAAGGGGCATTGTTAAAAAAAACAAGTAAAAACTAAAAACATCCTAAGCTGTTTTAAATTAATTGTAAACCACAGCTTTTCGGGGCTTTTATATATATATATATATATATGAAGAGTTTATTTGCAAAAGCAGATAACTCCGCTTTTTTAAATTTTCAAAAATCATGTTTTTTATTATGTTATCATGTTTTTATTGTGTTTTATTGTGTTAGTTAGCTGTTTTTTTTTTTTTTTTACCCAACTGCAGTTTGATTTAGATTAATTGGAATGCACAATGAAAAAACATGATTTCTGAGAGTTATCTGTTTATGCAAATTAACTCTTCATATATATATATATATATATATATAAAAATCTTGTATTGCTTTTATAAAATTGTTACCACACAGTACATATATTAATGGCAAAATATATGTATTAATATGTTACTTTTTTAAAGTTAAACGAGTTTGAGGCTATTTGACCCAAAATATAACTGTATTAGACTTCTTTGTCTAGGATAACACAATAAAGTTGCATTAACATTGAATTTCCAATGTGGTCCTTTACTTTGTGGTGCATCATACTAGTGATGACGGTTCATTTGGCATGCATCTCCACACTTAATACATACAATCAAGATTATCAAAATTACATCAATTCAAGTTAAAAAAACATTCACAAAATACTAATCAATCTATGAAGACATCCTATCTAAAAACAGTCTCATCACTCTTAAACTGAAACCATCACAATCTGCTTAAACTTTAATATCTAAAGGCAGTGTATTCCACTCCTTTGCACGAATTCGCCTATAAAAACACCATTAAACTCGATAAACATACAGTAGGCTACATAGCGATGTTGTGCCTGCCAAATTATTACCCCTCATTGAATGTAGAGTAATTTACAACGGCTTCAAATGCAGCTCAATCCATCAAAATCCAGGACCGGAACGATCCGCTTTATACATTTATTTTAATGGAGGTTCATTAACACATAATATTCATGTGTTTTCATATAATGATATTCATAAATTGTGTGAGCACATATTTATAGATAGTTAAAGCTTTTGAAAAACATACTGAAGAATAAACTCTAGCTATAACCTGGTGTAGGTTTCATTGTTAAACACATTTGGACCTTTTTGACATGATTAGTGATTTGAAACACTGGTAAAACATGGGAGAAATACATTTCATCAATAGCCTCTGGTACTTTAGTGAATGGGAGAAATATCAATACTGTATCAGTATTCTCAAGGTCGGAAACCATATTTTTTTAATTATATTTTTCACATGAATATTTTTCATGGAGGGGATTGACCCATTCAAAGCAAATCTGAGAAGGTCAAACATATTTTAGCATTCAATTAATGCATTGTTATAGATATTTATACCAAAATCCAAACTCAGAATTAAAAAAAATAATAAATAAATATAAAAGTTAAAAAATAAAAGAGTAAAAGTTCAAAATATATCTAATAAAGCTAATATTGTATTGACTGATTCCCATTCCTAATAGTTTTAGGTATATTGCCTTGATGTCACCTGCGTTCATCAATAACTCAAATGTTAGACTGCCACAGAATATCTATCTGCACATGACTTCTAATGTTTAGTCACGCTGCTTGTTGCTGAGAATATTGTTTAAATCCAGAGGGCGGGTTAGCAGTAATTGTACATGAATGTGTCAGAACTTGTCTCTTGTAACTGACCTTCCCTGGCTCTGCCATCTGCATAAATTACCATTATGCCAACAATATGTGAATGTTATAGGCATTGCAGACTAAAGGTTAAGGACAGACATTTATAAGACTGTAAATGAAGAAGAGACTATAATGTCCTGTGTTTAGTCCATCCCTGGCAGGAGGAAACATATTCTATTTATTAAATCATTAAACAAAAATATCTTCAGAGACCAAGGAGTGAAGATCTAGCTCATTAGCATTGTCAGGCCAGATGTTTATTCCAGTGCCATAAAATCCCCCTCTGACCGTTGATATGTTTTTCCAGTAAAAACTCACAGTTACTCCAGAACAAGATGTGTAATTAACTGGAAGTAATTGTCTGATCAGCTAAATTCATTAAGACTGGTGTTGTGTCTTTCGCTGACAAGAGCACTTCTGCCTAGACAAATGTTCTGGTCTCATGAGGTGCTTTAATAAAGCAGGGAAGACAGCAGGGAAATACAGACTCATTATTATTGTTGCTGTGTTCTTAATAAACAGCTGCTTAAAAAAAATCTATTAAGTGACAGACGCTTTTGTCACGTGTTTCTGCATGCTGGTGAATGTCAGGTATCTATTTGACTGGAATACTGTATATAAATATAAACACTGGTGTAAAAAATCACTAATAACTTAATATTAATAATAATATAATAACTACTGTATATGGTAGGATAACTTATAGTTAACTAATTACAGTTAACTAATATGTTGTCACAATACAGGCCAGAGACAAGAGGTAAGAGTTCAAACAGACAGGTTTATTGACAATATTGTGGAAGAGATCAAGAAGGCAGATGGCAGGTGAGTACGAGGTGACAATTAGAGTTCTTGGGTTCTTATGCTGGGTACACACCACAAGATAATCAGGCTGATTTCGGGCCGATTTCTTCCGACAATCCTAGGTAATGTCTCGATTATCTTGGTGGTTCTAAAGATTATCTTATCAGATTTCCCTGTGGTGTGAGGTGTGTTAAAGGGATACTCCACCCCAAAATGAAAATTTTGTCATAAATCACTTACCCCTATGTCGTTCCGAACCCGTAAAAGCTTCGTTCGTCTAAAGAACACAATTTAAGATATTTTGGATGAAAACCGGGAGGCTTGTGACTGTCCCATTGACTGCCAAGTAAATTGCACTGTCAAGGTCCATAAAAGTATGAAAAGCATCGCCAGCATTCTCCATCTGCCATCAGTGGTTCAATCATAATGTTATGAAGCGACGAGAATACTTTTTGTATGGCAATAAAACAAAAATAACGACTTTATTCAACAATTAGGCACCGTAACGTCTCCTCTGTGTTATTATCCCCTGGACACAAAATGCGTACACTCTTCTGTATCAGCCGGGCCACAAGGGTGCGCTGTTTGCGTTCAAATCAGAGCAGAAGATGCGACCAGGCTGATACAAATACAAAATGTATTCTCGTCGCTTCATAAAAGTCAGATTGAACCACTGATGGCAGATGGAGTATCCTGGCGATGCTTTTCATACTTTAATGGACCTTGACAGTGCAATTTACTTGGCAGTCAATGGGACAGTCACAAGCCTCCCGGTTTTCATCCAAAATATCTTAAATTGTGTTCTGAAGACTAACGAAGCTTTTACGGGTTCGGAACGACATGGGGGTAAGTGAAAAACGACAAAATTTTCATTTTGGGGTGGAGTATCCCTTTAAGAGTGACTGAATCTGCTTGGAAGAACGTCGGAGGCGCCCCGATCGTGAATCGTAAATATTCAACATTGAATATTTACGATCAGAAATCCTGATGTGTGGGAGGAACCCCGAGGACAAACGCACGTACGATCTGTAGATTATCACATGAAACGAAACAATATCCAATCAGAAAGCGAGCTGACAGAAGACGGAAGCATAACAAACACAGTCATGGCACAGCACAAAAGCATTTGGACAGCAGAGATGGAGGATCAGCTCGTCAATTTGTGGCAACAGCAGGAGTGTTTATACAACGTGTCCTGTAAAACATATTTATTCTCAAGTCTCGAGAGATTTTGCGAGGTTTCCCGTGTTCACAGTCGGGACTCTTGGTTGAAAATCTGTTGGTGTGTGGTGTGCTGTCTTTGTCATATCGCAGCACACCACACACTATAGGAGCAAAACTAACACACACTATTTTTTTGTCCTCATGTTTGTGGTCTCTCACATTTTGAAGATCTTATAAGATTTTAAAAATCTTTTAGTGTGTACCCAGCATTAGCTTGTGGTAATAATAGCTTGTTCCTTTGCAGGTTTCCAGGAGAAGAATGGGTTCGACAGAGAACGGGATCGCTGGAACTAGGAAGCTTCTAAAGGTAAGTAACCGGTAAGTAGTCAGGCTTAGTTCAGCGAGGTGAACGGTAGACAGGACAGTGTGGGATTAAGTGGAGTGCGGTGATATAGCTGGATTGATGAGTGACTGCAGGTGCGGGTGATTAGAATTCTGGTGATTGAGATCTGGTGTGTGTCGGGGCAGGTGACTGTCTGTGACTGAGGTGTTTCCCTGACATATGTAGCATTTTACACTCTTTATCTCTTTTATCTCACTTTACCACTATTGGCTAAAACTATTTCACCTATAAAACCTGTGTCTATCTATATTTAGAGTTTAGTTTGCTATCCCTTTTTCTTTACAAATTACAGCTGCAATTACATAAATATTTTGTCAATTTGTCAGAGGTGAAGTTTAACCTAACCTTGTGAAGGCTAGCTAGTCTTCATGAATTTATTTGATGGGCCATTAAAGAGACAGTACATAAAATATTTATTGACTAGAGAGAGGGAATACCATTTTATTGCTGTCAAACATCTAAAACGAAAGACATCTGACAGCACAGACATGTGAGAGAAACAGAAGATGACAGAGGGAGACTTTCAGGGACTCAGGGTTTGGCTGGTTTGTGCTGCCTCATTAGCCCCTGTTGGTAGATGCTGGAACTGCACCATTCTGGGGACAAATCTATTTGTTCTGTTGACTGAAGAGGCACAAGCAATTTTTATGATCACTCAAAATAATAATAATAATAAATAACATCTAGCAGATTCTGATTAGTCAGACCTCAAAACTCCTGAGGTGCTTTGACAGAATATTTTTGAGTGTTTATTCAATTAAACCAATCATTCCAAATCAATTAGTCCAAAAACTCCTGCACCGTTGCTGCTCGTTTCCTGTGCCTCTTCACACAGCCTGTGCTTTTCACAAGGATTTCACGATTGAGACAGCCCCTAAAAATGGCCGACTCCCTGATCAGTGCCCTGACTACTGAACAAGGGAGCTGATTGAGATTCACCCAAAGAGTCAAAACAGAGCCAAAGTTTTACATTACATTGCAAATTGACATTAATTTACATGAAAATCCAATATAATCACAGCACTGAAGATGAATGTGAGCTTTAATGTGACAGCCATCTTTACATCTCTGTGTATGCAACAGTCATGATGATCTGATTTTCTGAACAATTCAAAAACATGTTCTTGTTCTTATTTATAATGGTACAAAAAAGCCTGTGAATGTTTCAGTGTGAGAAAGTTCTAAATAACATCAGACCATTCTAGGTTAATGAGATATGCATTTGTCCTCCAAAACACTCTCAGTGTAACCTCTAAACAAATATTTGGTGAAGAGCTGTCATCATGCTAAATAATGCTGTGATCCTATCCAACGCTGTTTCCATGACAACTCTTTCCAACAACATCCCCACTATGGAGATTTTTCAGTCTGGTTTAATGCTCCATGAGAAGGTTAACAGTGTTATGCATTTAGTATTCAGTATACTGTAAAAATAACCACAAATGTAACAATTATGATATCCCTTTACACCACTTCTAACAGGTACATGTGCAAAATTGTGTTCTTTGTTCTTTTAACAGTTAATTCTGTTACATAATAATACTACACTGTAAAATATTGAAATCTGCATATTAATGTGAAATAATTGCAAACAGTGTAATTTTGTTTAATAACTGAATAAATTACTGTAAAAAAAAAAGAAAAAAAGACTGCACTGTCACCATTAGTGTGTCTCAACTGGACCTTATTTCTCCCAGATGGTATGATGGTTTTACGTCTTACTGCCATATTTCACAATATAGTTGCAAAAACAACGTTTCAATCCCAGAAATGTAAACACACCCAACAATCAATCAATCAATCAATAAATAAAAAGCAAATTGAAACTTTCATAAAATCTTATTTAGTGAAGGAAATCTATATTCAATATATTTTTTCCTAGTTGCACAACTTTAAAATATTTTATTGGCTAGAAAATTGTCAATGCAATCTTTATCAAATAATTTATCATTTAAAAAAAATCTGATTTGCCAGTAGACTGAGCATAGCCATAAAGTCCATAAAAACCAACATAAGTCTGACAGCTAGGTTACTGATTGTGTCCCTGTTTGCTTCCATGGTTGCCTATGATTTTCACCTGTGGCTAGTTTAGTTTCCCTTTTGTATATATATATATAGCCCTGAGTTTTAGTTGTTCCTTGTTGGTTTTTGACTAAGTTACTGTTATTTGTGTTAGTGTTCATCTGTGTGTCTAGGTTTCACAGAGTAAAGATTTTTCCTATTTGAATTATCATTCTGAGTCATTCATGTCTGAATTACACACAGCGGTGTGACACTATGAGAAAGATAAGAAACAGGAACACAGGGAAACAATGATACAGACTAAAAGCCCATAAAAACAGCATAAACCTCACAATTACAAAGTAATTTTTTTTGTAAGTGACATTACTTGCATGCATAGTTAATTTTGTTTTCATGTACAAATGGGGAGGGTAGAAATATCAACTGTAATAGCAATAAATGTGTATGTGTGATTGAACATCTATGATTTGATTAAATTGCATGATCCAGCTGAGGCTTCATACTCTATCTGTGCCTGAATATCTCCAATGCAATCTCTCAGATTGTGACAAAGTAAGGCCATATCCATTTATTCTTTTTAATTAATATCTAATTCTCAAGGTATTCACGATATGTATGAATGAATGAAAGGTTGCAGACATTGTCCTGCTGAATGCATACATTTATCAAATGTTAAACTACACACAGCAAAGCTGGAGAAAGACGGCAGGAGAGAGCGAAGTGAGGGCATTAAGCTTTAAATGTGGTCTCTCAGAAAAAAGTAATGAGCCCCTTAGGGATGAAGATACTTCAGAAACACATGTGAGAAAGCCACACACATAGAGATCAGATTTTCCCTATATCCCTAACAGAGCCTCTCTCTCAATTAAGACAATTATGTTTAGATGGGCATCAATGTTATTTACTGCTCATAATTTTGCAATCAAGAATAATGTAGAAGAACTACAGTATAATATTGTAATATGCCTTTAAAAAAATCATTTTGCATAAGCCACACTGCAGCCACACTTTTATTATAAGAAAAAAATGGTTCATTTTTGTTTAAGTTTAAGCATTTAATAATAGCTGTGCATGGGTAGTAGTACACATGCAATACTTTTGGGAAGTGGATATGTACTGTAGTGTAACTTTGTCACATAACAGCAAATGAAATGAGACAGTACATAAATCTTCTGTGATGACACATTATTATTAAGTTGGCTTGTGAAAAATCTGAAATCCTATTTAAACTTCTTATTATTATTCTTCTACATAAATCTCCTCCTCTTCTGACTCCAAACTCAGCCCAGATCCAGATTCACTCGCGTTGCTATATCTTTTCTAACACATTATTATAAAAATAAGATTAAAACTCATAAAAATCCCATGACTTACATTGCGGAATGTTGTGAGCCAAGACTATTCAAAAAGTCAAAATTCAAATCTAAACACCAACTTACTGAAATCCTATTTAAACTTCTTCTTATTATCATCTTCTGAGCTAATCACTAAATTTGCAATTCTATCTAACCTCATGCTAGAGCTTTAACTCTATGCAGACTCATGCAAACTCAGCCCAGATCTTCAGACTGTTCTGACTCGCGTTGCTATATCTTTTCTAACTGATCAGACTTATGATGCTTAACATCAATCATGCTAGAGACATGCTAGTAGCATGCTAATCATGCTAAAAACATGCTAGCGACATGCTAGTCACATGCTAATCATGCTAGAAACATGCTAGCGACATGCTAATAACTTGCTAATCATGCTAGAAACATGCTGGCGACATGCTAGTAACATGCTAATCATGCTAGAGACATGCTAGTAGCATGCTAATCATGCTAGAAACATGCTAGCGACATGCTAGTAACATGCTAATCATGCTAGAGACATGCTAGTAGCATGCTTATCATGCTAGAAACATGTTAGCGACATGCTAGTAACTTGCTAATCATGCTAGAAAATGCTAACGACATGCTAGTAACTTGCTAATCATGCTAGCGACATGCTAGTTGCATGCTAATCATGCTTGAAACATGCTAGCGACATGCTAGTCACTTGCTAATCATGCTAGCAAAATGCTAACAACATGCTAGTAACTTGCTAATCATGCTAGCGACATGCTAGTAACTTGCTAATCATGCTACCACCCCGGGTACCTTAGCAACCACATAGCAATGCCCTAGCAACCACCCCGGGTATCCTAGCAAATGCATAGCAACACCTAGCAACCACCCTGGGCACCCTAGCCACCGCCTAGCAACACTCTAGCAACACCTTAGCAACACCATAGCAACCACCCCGTGTACCCTAGCAACACCCTAGCAACCACCCCAGGTACCATAGCAACGCATAGCAACACCTTGGCACCTAGCGGGTACCCTAGCGGGTACCCTAGCAACTGCATAGCAACACCTTGGCAACCACCTCGGGTACCCTAGCAACCACCCCGAGTACCCTAGCAACTCCATAGCAACACCTTAGCAACCATCCCGGGTACCCTAGCAACCACCCCGAGTACCCTAGCAACTGCATAGCAACACCTTAGCAACCACCCCGAGTACCCTAGCAACACCTTAGCAACCACCCCGGGTACCCTAGCAACCACCCCGAGTACCCTAGCAACTGCATAGCAACACCTTAGCAACCACCCCGGGTACCATAGCAACCGCATAGCAACACCCTAGCAACCACCCTGGGTACCTTAGCAACCGCATAGCAACACCTTAGCAACCACCCCGGGTACCCTAGCAACACCCTAGCAACCACCCCAGTTACCCTAGCAACCGCATAGCAACACCCTAGCAACCACCCCGGTTACCCTAGCAACCACATAGCAACACCCTAGCAACCACCCCAGGTTCCCTAGCAACCGCATAGCAACACCCTAGCAACCGACCCAGATCCCCTAGCAACCGCATAGCAACACCCTAGCAACCGATCAAGATCCCCTAGCAACCGCGTAGCAACACCCTAGCAACCACCCCGGGTACCTTAGCAACTGCGTAGCAACACCCTAGCAACCAACCCGGGTACCTTAGCAACTGCGTAGCAACACCTTAGCAACCACCCTGGGTACCATAGCAACCGCGTAGCAACCACCCCGGGTACCCTAGCAACCGCATAGCAACCGCATAGCAATATCCTAGCAACCGACCCAGATACCCTAGCAACCGCATTGCAACACCCTAGCAACCAACCCGGGTTCCTTAGCAACTGCATAGCAACACCTTACCACCCTATCTACTCTATCTATCTATCTATCTATCTATCTATCTATCTATCTATCTATCTATTTAATATTCCTATCTATCTATCTATCTATCTAATATTTCTATCTATCTAATATTCCTATCTATCTATCTATCTATCTATCTATCTATGTATCTATTTAATATTCCTATCTATCTATCTATCTATCTATTTTGTTATTTAAACTTCAGACTTCTTCAAATGAACACCTTCAAACTGCAAGCTTTTCAAACTACTTCTAATAGGTCAGACTTTCTCAAGCCAACTTCAAAGTTTGTTCACAAACTTTTTTATCTAGTTATTATTATTATTGTTAAGGCTTATTTAAATGTTCTGTTCTCATGTCAGATATGTATGTTTATATGTATGTATGTATGTATGCATGTACTGTATGTACCAAGAGCTTCTTAAAAACCACAACAAATTCCTTGTGTGTTTGCACACACTTGGCGAATAAAGCTGATTCTGATTCTGATTCTGATGAACTCAACTGCAGGGTTTTATTAAAACAAAACAGTGTCAGGTTGTGAGTGAAGATGAAATAGAGAAAACAAACAGTGATGAATGTTGATGTCAACAACTGACAGTCATATCTGTGGGTGATTGTGGAAGACAAGGATCACAGAGATGAGGTGCTGGAGAGATTACACTGGAGTAATGGAGAGTACAATAAGGAAATCACAGGTAAATCCAACAGGTAAGTGACAGGTAGGTCAGTGGAAGAAGAGCCCATGGAGGAGCTTGTGGTGGAAGAAACCACAGATGAGCCGGCGGCAGTGGAGCCCATGGCAGAGCAGATGGAGGAAGGAGCCAGGGTGGTGAGTTCGGGCAGATCCAGGGGGACGACCAACCGAGGTGGAGCTGTGAGAGGTAAAGACCCAGGCAGTGACAAACAAGGCAGTACAGGGATCAAGGCAAACATGAACAGAACACAGGAAGCAAACACAGAAACAAAAGGAGCAAAAGCATAACAAAACACGATACCTAACACATACACAGTAGTGTTGTCTAAAATCAGCTTATGACATTGTGGCAAGGTGAGTGAGCACAAGGACACAGAACAAGTTCAATTTAATACAAGCCCCGGAGGGTGATTTATTTACAACGTGCAAGTGAAGTACAGGAGCTTGTAGGTTGCGGTGCTCAAGTGCAGGGTGTCAAGGAAGGGCTGAGTCTGTGTTCATGAATGTGAAGCCATGCCAATCATCAAGCACTTGATTCTGTCAGGGCAGAAGGAGAAACAGCATTAGTTCGTCTGTTTGGAGAACAAGCTCACCCACTCTTTCCTTTCTCTGGCTTATATGCCCGGTCACTGCCGGAGTAAACGATAGGCACGTGCTTCTGATTGCAGGTGTTGATTGCGCTGTTCCCATGGCAATGCTGATCCCCCATCGGTATTCTCTACTGCGGAGTACTTGGCCTCGGCGGGCATGAGCTTCTCACTGATGTAGATCACCAGGTATTCCTTTCACTACTGGTTTGGTACAGGACTGCCCTATCCCAGTGTCAGAAGCATCTATCTGGGGTATGAAGAGACAGCCGAAATCTGGTGCATATACAGTAAAATTGGTGATGACGTTAATGCTCGTTTCAGGGATTCGAAAGCAATCTCCACTTCCGGTGTCCAGATCAATTTCTCGGGCTTCCCCTTTTTAGTCAGGTCTGTCAGGGGGACTGGCTATCGAAGAGAAATTGGGAATGAAGGATCTATAATAGCCCGCTAGTCCCAAAAAGGCTCATACCTGGGTTTTGGTGGTTGGTCGGACGGCTTTCTGGATGGCTTCCACCTTCTTTTCTTGAAGTTTAATCAATCCCCGCCCAATCTGATAACCCAGGTACTTAGCTTCGGCCAGATCCAGGTGGCACTTCTTGGGGTTGGCTGTTAATCCAGCCCACCATAGCTCAGACAGCACTCTCTCAGGAGCCTTTTAAGATGGTCCTCTCAGCTCTCCGAGTGAATGACCACGTCATCTAAATAGGCAGCTGAAAACACCTGATGGGGCCACAAGAATATATCCATCATTCTCTGGAAGGTCGTGGGCGCCTCATGCAGGCCAAAGGGAAGAATCAGATAATGCAAGCGGCCACTAGGGGCGCTAAACGCTGTCTTGTCTTTGGAATTGGGAGTGAGGGGCATCTGCCAGTATCCTTTGGGCTCTTTCCAGCCTGTCCAGAAGTTCATCGACTCTGGGCATGGGATATCCGTTGAAGCTGGAGACTTTGTTGAGCTTCTGGAAGTCATTACAGAACTGGAGAGTGACCGGAAAGCTGCTCTCCCATGTCAATTACTGGTATCTCATCTTGCACATAGGTGGCCAACTGCTCTTGAGAGGCATTTCTTTAGCAGATTGATGTGATACAGCTGTTCTTCCTTTCTCCATCCCGGCTGGTGGGCTCGGTATGTGACCCTCTCTGCAATGGTGAATGGCCCCTGCCAGGATGCCAGGAATTTAGAAGTGGCAGTGGGCACCAGCTCAAGCCCCCGATCTCCTGGTTGGAACTCTCTGGCTTGGGTGGGCCGGTCATATAACTGCTGCTGGGTGTGCTGAGCCACAACCAGATGTTCTTTCACGAGGGGCATGAGGCGCACAATCTGCTCCCTCATCTTCCGTACGTGTTCAATGATGATTCGGTGCAGGGCTGGTTGCTGCTTCCAGGCTTCTTTGGAGAAATTTAGCAACCCTCGGTGCTGGTGACTGAAAAGCAGCTTAAATGGTGTGAATTCTGTGGAGGCCTGGGGTACCACTTGAATACCAAAAGAGATGTACAGGAGCATCAGGTTCCAGTCATGACCGTCTTCGGCCACCTCTCGACGCAAAATATGTTTAAGAGTCTGATTGAAGCGTTCAACAAGCCCATCAGTTTGTGTATGAAATATGGATGTGCGGAATTGTTTTACCTTCAGCATCCAGCAGAGATCAGCCATCAACTGGGCGATGAACAGGGTTCCCTGGTCAGTCAGAATTTCTGTTGGCAAACCAACCCGGCTGAGCAACATAAAGAGCTCTTTGGCAATGACTTTGGCTGTGACTTTGCAGAGTGGAATGGCTTCCGGGTAGTGGGTGGCATAGTCCACAATAACAAGGAAGTGTTTGTGTCCGCGGGCAGACTTGGGCAGCGGTCCAACCAGATCCATACCGATGCGGCCGAAGGGCACCTTAATGATGTGTAGTGGGATGAGTGGACTGGGGGGAGGTCGCTGAGGAGAGGTTCGCTGGGAGGTTGGACAACTTTGGCAATACCGCTTCACTTTGGCCTCCAGGCCGGGCCAGCGGAACCAATCACAAATCCGTTGGATCGTGCTTCCTACTCCCAGATGTCCGGCCATGGGGTGTGTGAGCCAGGTCAATCACCATTTCTGTTTTAGTCCGGGGCACTACCAGAAGAAATGTTTCCTCCCCCCGCCGCTGCGTGACACAGTAGAGCAGGCCATTCTTGACTACAAAGTATGGGAGGGGGTGCGGCCCCGGTAGCCACACATTCTCTTCTACCATATGGACCTAGGACCAACAGCACCATAATCGATCATCCTCATGTTGTTCTTTCCCGAATTGACCCACCAGCTGTGATCTGTTGAAAGAGACCCATATACAGTATAAATTAGTAGAAGTGGCACTACACTCACCCTCCCGTTTGCTATCTGTTGTTAACAGGGCTGGCTGACGACCCTCCATCCGGCAGGCAATTAGAATGGACAGATGTAGCTAACAGCTCCTTGAACTCCGGACCATCTCTGCCAAGCAGCACCGGAACAGGAAGATACGTGGATCGATATGTGGATTTCGATATGTGGATCGATTCGTTCAGGAGCTCCTCTGGGTACAGCACGGTGTGCATCCTGCCAGCTACGCTCGGGCTCCAGGGGAAAGTGGCTTGGTGGGCATGGCTCATCTACATGTTGGGGGGCTGCAAGCCTCCTGACTGGTTGCGAGGTGCCTCCGGTGGTCGCTGTTTCACATTCACCCTCCGGGGTGTGGCCACCACTCTCTCTTCAGCATCCCGGGCAAAAGAGGCTTCGGCCAGTTCCACAGCCTCCACAAGCTCAGTGAGGACGGTCGGGTTGCGCATACTCATGGGTCTCCGTTAGTGCCGGGGCAGCGCGGAGCAGGTGATCTATCACAATACGCTCCGTGACCTGCATAGCGGAGGGAACGCCAGAGAGCAATCAGAGGTGTGCAAGGAGGGTCAACCGGGCTGCCTGGGCTCATATAGGCTCCCGCTCATCATACACTATTTTGCCAAAAGTATTGGGTCGCCCCCTTCTAATGAACAGGTTTGACTACTTTAGTAATTTCTATGAGTACAAATCTTAATGTTAAAGCATATTATGATATTCTAGGAAATTGTGTGCTTCTAATATTATAGCAACAGTTTGGACAGGACTCTTTTCTAACATGACAATGCCTCTGTGTATAAGGCAAGGTTCAAAAATGAAAATTATTGATCCTTCAGTCAGTGTGGAAGAAACTTGACTTGTCTGCATAAAACCAAGTCCTAATCCCAGTTTAACACCTCTGGTGTGACTGTAAATGCAGACCTTGAGCCAAAAACTCATCACCAAACACCAATGACTTGTACATATGGGTTCAGTCATTTTAGACACTTTCCAAACCTGTTGCAACAGAGATGGAAATACAATTTTTAAATACATGAATTATGTTCCCATCATTGTTGCCACAGATTTGGACGTGCATTTTTCTGTTCTAAAGAAGGGGGTGTCCCAATACTTTTGTCTATATAGTGTATGTACAAGTCATTGGTGTTTGGTGATGAGTTTTTGGAGATATGACGCTCTCACAAAGAAACTTCAAAACAGACTCATAGAAATAATAACTTGATGTGCCAGGAAATCCCTACTGTTTACAAAGGCATTCAGCTTTCGCTGTAACTAAGCTGAATAAAAAAAGTGAAGACAATAGACTTGGACTGCATTACTGGGAATGCCCACAAAAACGTCATGCCGTGGAAGAAAACAAGCCATTCAAATTAACATGTCTAGACTTTGTTAAATGTTTGATCTTTATTCTTTGTAATGATTATGATTGATTTTTGCTTGGTGCAATGCCGAAAAGTTGCTATGTGGCATTCTGTACCTCTAAGTAAAAGTTTTATATACTGCCGAATAAACAGATGACGCCGGCAAGGAGAACAGTAGTTATGGAAATACAATGTATGAAACATATCAAGCTTAATATTAAAACTTCATATTCATATGCACTCCAGATAGGCTGCTACACCACTTACCATGCCATGCAGTCGCACCTGTCATTACAGTCCCATCCGTCCGTCCATCCGTCCCCCTAACCCAGGTCTGATGGGGCTTTTCAGTAACCCTCCATGGCTTCACATCAAAACGAAATAAATAAATGTCGCTCCCTAATATTTTGTAAATGTCATAACCTTTTAAAACATTTATTTCATATTATTATAGACAATACCTTACAAAAATTAAGCATGGTTTTACTATAGTAAAAGTGTATTAACCATTTTTTTTGGCATATTGATTTGTATAACCACAGTTGTTTTTTAGTTTTTTTTGTAGTAAAATTATGGTTAATTTTCATAAGGGATACTTTCATATTATTTTTATATCTTTTTATTTTACTGTGTGTATTTGTGAAAATGAGTAGGCTATTAATGTTACCTGTGTTTTGTCAATGTTAAAATTATTTTTAATATACCAATAAAAAGTATGACAGACATTTTCCAAGATATTATCACTTTATTAAAATTATGCATAACAAAAGAACAAAAGTTTACTTTCACAAGCTGTCACGTATGTATGGGCTTGCAGTTAGCTGTCTCTTACCTGGAGACTTAATTACTTTAATTAAAAATGCTGCAAACGCGAACATTTTTGACAATTGTTTCTGTCCAGTCCGCTCGTTTTATTGCGTTTAACCACAGCTGTCGTCGTTTTTTTTTTTTTTTTTTTTTTTTTGGCAGTGGCAGCAGGCATGCGTTAAAATGTCAAATTGGAGCCTCTACTACAAGGGTGCCAACCCTGTTCCTGGAGATCCTGCATGAATCCTTGTTGAGGGTTCAAAGTCATCTTTTATTTCCTGAAGCAAATTAAAAATAGCATGGCTTGGCAAATGATATGTTCGGATAATGTGTTCTTTTGAGGCTCCAAAGAGGCTCCAATACTTTTGTCTATATAGTGTATGTACAAGTCATTGGTGTTTGGTGATGAGTTTTTGGAGATATGACGCTCTCACAAAGAAACTTCAAAACAGACTCATAGAAATAATAACTTGATGTGCCAGGAAATCCCTACTGTTTACAAAGGCATTCAGCTTTCGCTGTAACTAAGCTGAATAAAAAAAGTGAAGACTGCAATAGACAGTTTTGGACTGCATTACTGGGAATGCCCACAAAGAACGTCATGCCGTGGAAGAAAACAAGCCATTCAAATTAACATGTCTAGACTTTGTTAAATGTTTGATCTTTATTCTTTGTAATGATTATGATTGATTTTTGCTTGGTGCAATGCCGAAAAGTTGCTATGTGGCATTCTGTAACTCTTATTAAAAGTTTTATATACTGCCGAATAAACAGATGACGCCGGCAAGGAGAACAGTAGTTATGGAAATACAATGTATGAAACATATCAAGCTTAATATTAAAACTTCATATTCATATGCACTCCAGATAGGCTGCTACACCACTTACCATGCCATGCAGTCGCACCTGTCATTACAGTCCCATCCGTCCGTCCATCCGTCCCCCTAACCCAGGTCTGATGGGGCTTTTCAGTAACCCTCCATGGCTTCACATCAAAACGAAATAAATAAATGTCGCTCCCTAATATTTTGTAAATGTCATAACCTTTTAAAACATTTATTTCATATTATTATAGACAATACCTTACAAAAATTAAGCATGGTTTTACTATAGTAAAAGTGTATTAACCATTTTTTTGGCATATTGATTTGTATAACCACAGTTGTTTTTTAGTTTTTTTTGTAGTAAAATTATGGTTAATTTTCATAAGGGATACTTTCATATTATTTTTATATCTTTTTATTTTACTGTGTGTATTTGTGAAAATGAGTAGGCTATTAATGTTACCTGTGTTTTGTCAATGTTAAAATTATTTTTAATATACCAATAAAAAGTATGACAGACATTTTCCAAGATATTATCACTTTATTAAAATTATGCATAACAAAAGAACAAAAGTTTACTTTCACAAGCTGTCACGTATGTATGGGCTTGCAGTTAGCTGTCTCTTACCTGGAGACTTAATCACAAAAAATGCTGCAAACGCGAACATTTTTGACAATTGTTTCTGTCCAGTCCGCTCGTTTTATTGCGTTTAACCACAGCTGTCGTCGTTTTTTTTTTTTTTTTTTTTTTTTGGCAGTGGCAGCAGGCATGCGTTAAAATGTCAAATTGGAGCCTCTACTACAAGGGTGCCAACCCTGTTCCTGGAGATCCTGCATGAATCCTTGTTGAGGGTTCAAAGTCATCTTTTATTTCCTGAAGCAAATTAAAAATAGCATGGCTTGGCAAATGATATGTTCGGATAATGTGTTCTTTTGAGGCTCCAGGGAATTATTTTTATTTTATAGGGAATTTGGACAGAATCACTGTTTTATGGCTGATCTGAGTCAGGCAGTGATTTATTGAATGAGCCTTATAACATCAACTCTGCAATGGCTATTAAAATCCAAAATATAGTGAAAACACTATTAATTAGCACAGTAACAAGATCGGCAGTTTAAGACATCAACTTGTAAGCACAAAACACAAGATACTTCTCTTTTCAATATGAATAAGACTTTATTGGATATTCATACAAGTTGCAGGAAGAGGTGAGGAAAGAATGAGTTTAAGAGGATGGAACTGTGAAATCCCAAGTTTATAGCAATATGTGCAATTGCATAAACCCGAAAAAACATCAATCACTTAATTAACACTCGCACTCATTGAGTTCCTCAATGAGGTTAAAATGTATATTAAATGCACCAGTTCAGCTAGAATCTAGAGGTACTTGCATTGCTTGTTTAGGGGGTTCCCTTGTTGTCATGGTTGCAGAAAGGGGTTTCCCAATTTGATGATTGGCTGGAAGTTCAATAGCCATTGAAGTGACGTCTTGGGAAGCCAATGGTTGGGCATTGGCTGAACATGTCTGGTTGAAGTTTTGAGGCGGTCACAGACTTGAGGTGAACTCAGAGACACGGCGTTGCGGCAAAACTTAACTCAGAACATGAAACTCTTAACAGAATAGTAAATAAACTAAGAAAAAGAAAGAGAATAAGAGTGTGATGAGACTAGATTTTCTCCTCATGATGTACGAAGCAGCTGGCATGTAAGCCAGAGCATGCAAAGAGCGCTAAAAAGCATGGCAAAAAGCAATGACTAAAAGCATAATTTAATGGTGTCCTGAGTTTATAAACTGGGCTGTTGGACATATCCCAAATGGTGTCTTGACCAATTATACATTATCTTAGCTTGGGGTGTTGCTGTGTTTCTCCTCCCAATACATAAATCAACATGTTATCTTATCAGTCACATGGTCTGAATTTTCCCACTCTTGCAGAGTATAATTTGGACATGGTTTCTATAACAAGAATATAATAAATTTGACAAAGTATTGATTGATAGAAACATTTAAAGTATGAATTTTCAAACTCATACATACCCAACATGAATATAATCCTATAAACTATTTAATAGTTATTCAAAATACATACACAATGAGTGATTAGAACATGATAGACAAATGTGTGGGTTACATACATGATATGGAGTTAAGCAATGAACTGATATTCGTTTATAAGTCCTTTTGAGATCATTTTGGTGCATCTACATCTGTAAAAGACAGTCTATGTGTAGTTCTGTGAATGTGAGGATGTGTTCTGAGGAACAAAGTTCAAAAGGGTTTAGAAGGAATCCACTCAACGAAGTCTCTACTAATGTAAGTGATGGTCATGATGTGCTGTGTCTTTGACCATTAATCTTGGTTACTTGCTCCAGAATTGACAATCTCCTTCCTGAGCTGGGATTAACAATAAATCTTCTTTTGTGTTAATGTTGCAAGCTGTTCTGTGAAAGAGTTGGTTGGTTAGGCTTGCTTCAGACTGGCTGGCACTAGGATCTGATTTACGAACATCCTGTTGTCTTGGGCCTTTGTGTGGAACTCGGCTCCTCGTGTTTCAACAATGTTCTGATCGAATCTTAAATTGTCTGATTTGCTCTGATACACTACATCAGGCACAAAAATAACTATGTCCATGCCTTTTCAGCGCTAATTCGTCACTACGCTTCTTTAGTAAAACCTGACAGTACTATTTTAATGCCAAAAGCTGGTTTGCGCTGGCGCGAGCTGTTAGTAATGCTGGCCCCTTATGTAGTCGAATCCGTGCTGGTTTGAATTAGCCGTCTCGGTGGCCGAGAAGTGCAAAAAAATTCACAATTCTGAAAACAAAATAAATTACAAACGCAAATGCAAATCTAAAAAACAAAATAACAATTCCGAAGACATTATAACAAGTCAGAAAACACAATGACAAATCCAAAAACAAAATAACAAGTCAGAAAACAACAATAATGAAATGAGATACAGCTCTCTCCTTGCAGCGCGTCAGTCACGCTCGTCAGGAAAGTGAGTGAAACACACAAAAACACATTTGTTATTAAATAATACGTCATTAATAGCGGTTCACTTCCGTGATTTGGTACGATTGCATTCATATCAGCAGCGAACCGTACCAGAGTTCACATGAACCGAACCCCAGACCACCCTTTATAAGCTGACTCTGGAAGACAGTGTTCATCATTCAAACAAGCCGAACTCAATTCCAGTTTAATTTTCCTAATAAAAAGACTGTTCAACTCTTAATATTTTGTATTCTCCCCTTTAAATTGTCTCTGCCCCACAAAAATCAAATTTTTTTCATTTCCATTTGCTCAAATAGCAAAAGAAAATGGCCATGGTGGTGTTTTCACGACTTATAATAAAAGAGAGAGAGAGACACTGAACAGCAGTCAGAAGAGAGAACTATGTCAAATTTACCTTCACTCCCATAGACACGTATTAGAAACACCCTCCCATTAGCGTTAACTAGTTTTTTTGTAATCTGATTCAAAGGTAATATAAGTAGTGTTGTAAATGTACATGCATATTGTTTTTATTCCATAGTAAGGGCAATTCATACCAACTGTGTTTCTTTAAGACCATCTCCGAACTTTCTACCACGACTCTGCTGTTCTTCCTGTACCTTGATTGACAGATGTCTCGTCCAGTCAGCGGTGATTAATCTATTCTCACACCAATGGTGCTGTCTCAAACTATACCTACCTCTTCCGGTTTGTCTGATTTGTCATTGTGTTTTCTGACTTGTTGTAATGTTTTAGGAATTGTTGTAGTGTTTTCTGAATTGATATTTAGATTTGCATTTGCGTTTGTAATTGGTTATTTTGTTTTCAGATTTGTGATTTGTTTTGCACTTCTCGGCCACTGTAAGTTTTCCCTTTGTTTTGCCTCCAGCTAGCGCTGTGATGTAATTGTGACGTCGGCACATAAAGGGTTTATTACAACAGTGATTAAGAATTAAAGTTACGTATTGACTCAGAAGCATGTGGATGTCTTTTTGTCAGTGCTGTTGCCATGGTGAATCATAATTCCAGAGCTCCACTAATCATGGCTTTTCATAGTCATGGTGCACGCACTAAACTTGAACTAAATTGAACTAACACAATTCCGTTGTTCTGACACTGAAAACTGAGTTTCCCATCTCAGGGTAAGTCAACTCAGAGTTAGAGTTTCAACTCAGAGTTGGTTGAACCTCCCTATTGAAACCGGCCCCGGGTAATAAATAATGTATCTGAATGATGCAGTGCTAACTGACATAGCATTTATTACAGCAGCCTATAGAAACTATAAAATATATTTTCTGCCTTATTCTGTGATGAAAATAAAAAAAAATCATAAATTTGACAATTAGGAAAATATAGAAAATAATATTACCGAAAAAGAATTTTCATCAGATTTCATAGCCAATTAAAAAAGAGATAAAAAAAACTCCCATCCAGCACCAGATTTTGGTGCCCAAATGTTGACAGGTATGCTCCCTCATCTATCACACCTGATTCAACTCATTAATGGAGAATGCAAGAAATAAAATGGGTGTGTCAGATATAGGGAGACATACAAAATGTGCAGTGCTGGGGGTACTCCATGGACAGGTTTGAAAACCACTGTAGTAGACGTTTCAGTATCAGGGCTCCCCATTCCTATGTAGCCTATAATTGTATAAAACTTTATGTAGATTTCATTCCAAATGTGTGAGTACACACAAAAGGTTGCAAATTTATAAAGCCATGCATACGCCAGAACCTGTGCAAAATTACCTTTGTCAGCGGAAGATTGTGCGTACATGACTGTCCACCCCGTCTCCTCCCCGAAATAACCATATATGAGGCTTATAACGCCTAGTTTTAGTATGCATTACATTACATCATCTGCATATCATTTCCATGCATATTCCATCCACGTGACACCATATTTAATACAGGTACAGGTACAGGCTACAGTACATTAGGAAAATGAGATACGGACTATAAATGCCTTTTGAGGCTTTATTGCTATTCAGCGTCCTTGAATATGCATTTCAGAGAAAATGTTCAGAGTTCTTCTCGTTCTTTTCCACTGGTCAAATAGTATTTTAAATTGTTTTAAACAAATGAAATTTACGCAATTTTACCTATAAGGTAAACGTATATTTTAATGGAAAGAGATAGGCTTTTTTCAGTGTAAATAAATGTTTGACTCACCGCTTCAATAACAAAACATTTTAAAAATAAAACATGCATATCTTACAATTTCCTTCAAATTCAATTTTTTAAATACAATGGTGTTTGTTGCAATATTGGGAAGAGCACGAAAGGGATTATTATTAGGCTAATGTCTGTCTGTGCGCGACACCTGTGCAGTTTCTACAGTACTGTCACGGACCTGTTCAAACCAGCCCATGGACTGTTTGATCAACGAGCGCGTCCTTATGTCTGTCAAAGCCATCACATGAAGCAAAGTTCACATCAATGATCATTAAAAAAAAATATTCATGCTGTGATTAAATCATTAAAACACTGCATACCACAGGAAAAAAATTCAAAAGCAGCATATCCACTACAAATATTTCTATTTAAATTCATATAAAAAATGTTGTAACTTCTGGATAATGATTTCATGAAATTTCACTGCTTAACTCCATTAATGAGCGAGTCATACTTAATCTAAATGCGACTGCGTATATCAAATGTAAAACAGACTTTAAAATCCTTCTGTTTATTATATTATTTCACTCACTCCAGTAAAAAAGTGCGTGCACGCATGGTCTGGAGCGTCCGTACCGTGCGCACATATTTACGCGTAGTTTACTTTTTATAAATATGTGCGTGGAAAATTGCGTGCGCACATTTCACGCAGTGTTTACACCAGGCCCCTGGTGTGGCTGTACTGGAACAGGAATGAGAAACCTGCTTTACAGATTTGCAGACACGCCCGTTTTACACACATCACTCAAACACAGCAGCAGGACACAGGAATCACATGATTCCAGGGAAAGAGAAACTTAAGTGTAGTTAAGCTGTTGTGTGTTTGTGTCTCTGTATTCAAGCAGTAAAATGGCAGAAGCCAGATTTTCTCAGGATGAGTTCACTTGTCCAGTGTGTCTGGATCTCCTGAAGGATCCAGTGGCCATTCCCTGTGGACACAGTTACTGTAAGAGCTGTATTACAGACTGCTGGGATCAGGAGGATCAGATGAGAGTCTACAGCTGCCCTCAGTGCAGACAGACCTTCAGTCCAAGACCTGCTTTAGCTAGAAACACCATCTTGGCTGAACTGGTGGAGAAACTGAAGAAGACCAAACTCTCTGACTGTTACACTGGAGCTGGAGATGTGCAGTGTGACGTCTGTACTGGAAGAAAATACAAAGCCGTCAAGTCCTGTCTGGTGTGTCTGAACTCTTACTGTCAGAATCACCTTGAACAACATGAGAGTTTGTTTAAAGGAAAGAGACACAATCTGACTGATGCCACTGGACGACTGCAGGAGATGATCTGCCAGAAACATGAGAAGCTCCTTGAGGTTTTCTGTCGCACTGACCAGAAATGTATATGTGTGCTGTGTATGGACAAACATAAAAACCACGACATTGTATCAGCTGCAGAACAGAGGACAGAGAAACAGGTATTTAAATCTATACACTGATGAAATATTGCTGACACTTAGACCTGCTTCACGTGTTTATATTGGCACCCATTAACAGCTTACACTGTGTTCATCAGAAGAAATTAATAGCAGCCGCAAAAAACAGTTTCACGGTTTGCTGAAAATACACTGTAAACCTTTATCAGCACAAGCTTTTGTAGAAAAGGCTTTAATCAACATAAAATAATAGAGTGAACTATTCACCAATCATTTGACACAATGTATATTTCCATCAGTCAGAATTTAAATGCAGTAGCAAATGACTTTCTATTCAGCAAATCTGACTGAATCCAGATGATTTCATTTGTTTATAGCTTCACTTTGGCTTGTGTTCCAGTAGCTCATGGCCTGATTGGAGGTAGCTCGCCAAGACGTACTTTTCATCCAATCAGAGTGAGCTAATATAGACGATGTCCCACCCCTCCAGTACAAATTAATTATTTGTGTTGACATATCAGCCGTGAGGTTATTTTAATAATCCTGTTTTGTATTTTAATTATCATTAAACCCATATTTGATCAACGCAATTTGGAAAAACTCACAGTAAATACTGGTCAGGTATAAGCAAAGTTAATAAAATTTTGTGAAAACATGACTGAATTAAGATAGACTGCTCAGAGAAATTATATGAAAGAGGCCACATGACTGTCAAGTAAAGCAACCAATCACGTTTCGTTTTGTGCTGCGACATGTTTAGCCCTCTATGGTACGGAGTTGCCATATGGCAACAATTAATTTCTACTTATTTCCTTGTTATTCTGAAAAAAATACAATATATTGCAATATGGTAATTAAAAGGGTGGCCTTAAGGTAGTCGATGATGTGCTGTTTTTAAGTCAAATGACATTAGAATGTTCCTCCAAAACACTTTTTCCCACTGTCACTCTCACATGGAGGACACCTGTTGAAGTGCTCCAGAAGTTGCTCTGTTAACCTCATTTCTGAACATCTCTTCTTAAGGTTTTTTTTTTTTGGCATCTTTGGTTAGTAAATTACATATTTTTATTCACAAATCAACATTGTCTAATATAGTTTTACTGTAAATTGAGAAAATATCAATGTTACCATATAGCAACGCTGTACCACAGTGGAATTGAAGTAATGTATTTCGCCATTGGGATTTTTTATAGTTAGTAACATCAATAATATGATTGCAGTTATTTATTTATTTGAAGTGTTTATGGTTGTATTGATGTATGAATAAGAAAATTACTTATTCTTTTCAGAAAATTAATACAGCAATATTTCACGGAAAGGGCAATAGGAAGAGTGCAGAGTTGGCTCTTTCATGTAATGACAATGAGGATGAGTTGGCCTTCAGTGACTGTAATGATGAGTGTGTGCATGTGTATATGTGTCTGTATGTGTGTGTGTGTGTGTGTGTGTGTGGCAGATTTTGATGGAAATTAAGATTGGATGCATCAATTTCTAAAAGAAATGTGTATTTCAATTGAAAAGAAAATCATAATTTGATAGAAAAACTACTTTTTTGCCCATTTTCCATTGTGGTACACTGTAGCCATATGGCAACGTTTTCCTAAATACCATAGAGGGTTAGGGGTGTGGAAATTAGGGCTGCAACAAACAATTATTTTGATAATTGATTATTCTAAAGAGTATTGGAATGATTAATCAACTAATCGTCAATTATTTCACTGATTAATCAGTAGACTTTGATTATTCAGTCATTTAGCGGACACATTTATCCAAAGCGACTTACAAATGATGACAACAGAAGCAATCAAAACCAACAAAGGATATTGACTTGTACATATTCTAACAAATAAATGAAGGTAATCACTTTTGAAAATCATATTATGTAGCTACAATTATTATACAATTTATACAAATAAATATATTTGGCCCACAAAATGAGCGATTTCATTAGCTATATGAAAAAGTAACTGAATGACACATAATTTTGCCAAACATCTCCTTTTGTAAGTCATATGGACAAGAAACAAAATAAAGGTAAGTGATAAGATGTTTTATCTTTGGATAAACTATTTTATTCACAACATAATCTCTCTTAAAAAACCTTATAGGGTTATGATAATTAAAACTCAGGTTTGATCTCTGCAAACCAAACTATCACTTTAATGAAATATTTTATTTTTCACTAATAAAAAGATTTTATCTTTAGCTAGCTCCACACTGGAGAGCTGCTTTATAACAGAAAATCAAGTAATTCTAACTGAAAGTGACACTGACTCCAGTTTCTCATGTTTAATATTGTGAAGCTGCTTGATTTAAGGCTATCTACTGCATAAAATACTATATAAATAAATGTGACATGACTGGTTTTAACTGGAGTACCGAACTGCACAGCTGGTGCAAACACTAATCTGTGTCAAGTTAGTAACAGATTAAAGTCCAGCTTTAGGTGGAGCAAGGGTGTTAAGAGTGCAGGAACTGTTACAATTGGCATTGGTTAAAGGGTACTTAGACTGTAAAGGCAAACAAAACAAAAAATAATAATTAATTAATTAATTAATTAATTAATTTTGTCCATTTAGATCAACGGAATGTTGCTCAACCAACCTTACCTCTGTTTTTTGTATTGTTACTCCAATTAAGAGCACATGGGAAACCATGGCTTGACTAAATCAAAACTACTGTAAGAGAAAGTAATTTTAGTCATATCTGTGGTAGTGGTCATGTAGCAAATCAGCTCAAAAGGTAAATGTCTATAAATAATTACAACCAATTCAAATTATTTATATCAGCTGCCAGAAGTAACTGTAGCAGAATTAATATAACAATCAACTAATCTGTTCATCCAGTGAACATTGTGTAATTTCTTATCAACTGTTATTTTCATGGCCACAGAATTGATATTTTTTATCATATAAATGCCTTAGATTGGCATGTAGCAAGATCTGCATGTTAAAGGGACTTTGTTAGCAAGTAGTGACCACAGAAACCAAAGTCATATAATTATGCACAAAAGTTTTATTAACTAAAGCACACATAATTAGTCTAAACAAACATATACACACACTCACGTATACATACACGGGGAAAAGGGGAAGTAGAAATTAATGAATAAAACTTGACATAAACCAGGGATTGAAGATATGAGAATGGTAAGATAGTTAAGCACCTAAGCAGAGCCATATTGGTAAAGGGTCCACCACTTAGTCTAAACCTCAGTTTCAGTTGGTTAAATGAATGATACTTGCATTGCCTTGGCCATTGAACAATTGGCTGGGTGCAGTCTTGATGGTTCGTTGGCTTGATGGTCTTGATGGTGTTGCAGCAGTTTCTTCCATTTTGAAGACTGACAAACTTCTGAAAATGTTATTCTGACTTGGTTGTGGTTGGGAGAGTTCTCTCCCAGATAGAAAGTTGCAACATGGCTTTTTGCAACCTTGTAGGCTCGGGTGAGATCCCATGGCGTTGTGGTCGGACTGGATGTATCCAGTCTTCTCCACACTAACATCTGCAGTATGTCTATAGGACGTTTCCTACTAGACATTAAATAGACATTAAAAAATGTCTTTGGGATGTTTATGATATAAAATCTATGTAAAACATCTATGTAAAGATTTTATCAGATGTTTGTACACAGCAGATGTTTTCCAGACAAAGCGTTCTTTAACAGACATCTTGCAGATATACGTGTGCTATCTGGGATGTATGTTTACAGAGTATCAAATATATTAGCAACTTTTATTCTCTACTTGACAACATTCTTGAAAAAGTATATGTACTCTTTACTCCAATACGTTTGTGATGATTAGTGCAATTACTCGTTACATTATGCATGGCAACTAACCTTTTCTGCAGCAATTTATTTCTGCTACAACAGAAGTGATATTGCCATCTGCAGGGCATTGAAGGTACTAGATCTTGTGCGTTTTGCTCTTATTTACCCAAACTTGTCAAAAAGTTTTAAAAATAGCACATTTCAATAGCTCTAACAAGTAGTACATCCACACAAACAATATAGACACAGATACAATATAAATACATATACAACATATAGCCATTATCCAAAGTACATATTAAACAGATATGTTTTTAACTAACTCTTGAAAGCAGACAAAGATGGGATCGTACAGAATTTAAGGGGTAATGAGTTCCATAATTTAGGAGCATTAACACTAAATTACCTTCCACCTACAGTAGAAAACCGAAAACGAGGGATGGATAAAAGTCCAAGTTCAGAAGATGTAAGAGACCAGGCAGGGCAGTATGGGTGGAGCAGATCAGCCAGATATGGTAGTGCAAGACCATTTAGTGCCTTAAATGTTAGAAGCAGTAACTTAAAGTGAATGCGTGATGCCATGGGTAACCAGTGAAGATCATGCAGTAAAGGAGTAATGTGAGCAGAACGTCTGGTGGAGGTGAGGACTCTTGCTGCAGAATTTTGAACATACTGTAATATTGCAATACATTTTTTGGGAAGGCCTGCAAATAAAGAATTGAAATAATCCAGATGTGATGTGATTAATGCATGAAATTAAGATTTCACTATCAGCTAGAGTAAGAGAAGACCAAAGATATGCATTATTACGGAGGTGGAAGAGGGAGTTTTTAACAACAGTGGAAATATGAGAGTCAAAAGATGAAGTTGAGTCAAATAAAACGCCAAGATTACGGACAGATGAAGAATGTGTAAGACAAATCCCATCAACGTCAAAGGACAGGTCCATCATTTTTACTGAAGTAGCAGAGCCAATCAACAATATTTCAGTTTTGTCATTATTTAGTTAAAGGAAATTCAGGGTCATCCAATGTTTGATATCCCTGATAAAAGCAGTGAGTGAGTCAGGTATGGATGGCCTAGCAGTGCTGGTGATAAGATAAATTTGGATATCATCTGCATAGCAATGAAATTGAAATCCATGCATGCGTATGATGTTACCAAGCGTATATACAGTATATAAATGATGAACAGTAGAGGGCCGATAACTGAACCTTGAGGAACACCCTGTGTCAGTGGAGCAGTGGCTGATTTACACCCTTGTAAAGTGACAAAATACTTTCTGTTGCTGATATAGGAAACAAGCCAGGAAAGATCTGAACCAGTGATACCAATATCAGAAAGAAGTTCAGGAGTAAACAAGGGTGAGACACGAGCAGATAAAACCAGTCTAGTTTTAAATGGAGCATGTTCCACAAGTACTTGGGAAATAACATTATCATAGATAAAGCAGATTTCTGATAGACAGTTAGAAGATAAACATTCTGACAGAGTAGAAGCCCTCATTGAAACAGAGAAAGAAGTTGGATTCACAGAACTGATTTTATGGTGGGTAAGTATTTTCTTCATATGTGATCTAAATATTATATTGGAAAAGTAAAACTGAAGTTTATGAGTTTATGATCAGAGAAAGAAAAATCAGAGCCAGTAAAAAGAACATTAGGTAAGCCAAATGTACAAATGAGATCCAGTATACAGTATGACCCCTTGAGTGAGTAGGGAAAGTTACATGTTGAGTTAGATTGAAATAATCCAGCACAGACATCAATTCATTGCATTGTACAGTGTTTTCATGTATATTAAAATTCCTGAGCAAAATAACAGATGAACGAGCAGCACAGACAAGAGTAAGTAATTCACTTATTTCAGAGAAAAAAGCAGAAAGAGATTTTGGGGGTCGATATATTAAGATTACAGCCAGTGATGATTGATCAGTCATTTTCAATGCTAGGTATTCAAAATATGCAACATCATGAAACTCAATCTTGGAGATTTTAATACTCTCACAGCAAACTACAGCCAGCCCTCCACATCTGTGACAGAGATGCAGTTGAGAGAGGTAGATGTACCCAGGAGGTGTTTAGAGGTTTAAGCTGTAGAAGTCATTGGGCATCTGCCAAGTTTCCATCAAAAGTAACATGTCCAAGTATGCGTCAATAATTAAATCATTTAACACAGATGCTTTAACACATTTAACACAGATGCTGGGGAAAGTCGTGGCCTAATGGTTAGAGAGTCCGACTCGTAGCCCAAAGGTTGTAAGTTTGAGTCTCAGGTCCGGCAGGAATTGTAGGTGGGGGGAGTGAATGTACAGTGCTCTCTTCCACCTTCAATACCACGACTGAGGTGAGACCCTTGAGCAAGGCACCGAACCCCCAACTGCTCCCCGGGCACCGCAGCATAAATGGCTGCCCACTGCTCCGGGTGTGTGTTCACTGCTGTGTGTGCACTTAGAATGGGTCAAGTCGAGATCACAACGTAGAGGCCTCAGATTTCCAAAGTTGATTGCACGATTTCCCTGTTGTGTTTTACCAGAAGCACGGGTGTTAGTATAGATCACCAGAATAGTATTAGCAGTTGAGCAGTGATAAGACCAACGTGAACGTTGTAACAAGGTCGGTGTAAAACTCCAAGTTGTCCACACCATTTATACGTGTCTGGACCCAAGCAAAAATATCCTTTTAGAGATCTAAGCTGAGCAGCAGAGTATTGTAGAGCCATCTCAGGAGAAGTCATTTGATTAACAGCAGCCAGAGACAGTACAAAAAGACCAGAGAACAAAATCTGCAAATAGTTACACAGCGACATGACCAAAGACCAATGGATCCACACAACAACTTATTGGTTTAACTGCGTTAGCCAGAACCATACCAAATCCACAACCCACAAAAGGCTACCCGACCATACCGAGGATTGATACCACAAATGAGAGTGGAGACTCACTGTATCAGATGTTGAAGAGGAGATAGAAAGGACCGGAGAGTGCTCGCAGCCGATCAGTGTGACAGGATCACAAAAAATGCCAGGTCAGTGAAGCGAGTAGAACACATTCCATCAGAACGCTCTGTTTGAATAGACATGGAGGATTGTAGACTCGAAAGTAAACGCCCACTGCTATGATAAAAACAAAGCGACACGCGTCATAATCTGAAAACCACACCCACTGGGGGGAAAACAATCCAAACCTCTCCATTGACTTGTATTGCGGGAAGCTGCCTCCTTGTCATTTCTGACTTATAACAAAAAAATGAACAATGTCTAAAAGCTGCTATATAACAAAGTGTACAGTAAACAAGCTCAGAGACTAGAACCCAGAGCTACATTTTTATAAGCTGTCGACCCTCAAAAAATGAGCGTTTAAGGACACAAAAGTAGAGCGCAACGTCTCTTACTCTGAGAACTACGTCCACTGGAGGGAAACGTAATCGGCGACAGGAATCATTCATTATTTTTCATCATGTCAAAGGATTATTTCACCACCGCTGTGAACCTGAGAGGAGGAGATATATTGAGAAACTAAATTTTATTGGTCTATGTCAGTGCCCCTTTTCCTTACCTTCCTTTTGTTTGAGAAATTATCCAACTGAATGGCCCAACGTGAAATACCACAAGTAGAACATTCCACAAGCTGACGTTTTGGCAGACTGGCTTCAGTTTAAGCTGTTTTTAGTCTAACGAGAACGTTTTGAGTTCTGAAACTTGCAGGATGTTTTTATAGTACAATGACCTATATAAGTCAAAAGATCAAGGGAATTTTGGTTTCTCAGTTCATGACGCCTTTAAACAACAAATTTATTTTCACATGTACAGGTGCATCTCAATAAATTAGAATGTCGTGGAAAAGTTCATTTATTTCAGTAATTCAACTCAAATTGTGAAACTCGTGTATTAAATAAATGCAATGCACACAGACTGAAGTAGTTTAAGTCTTTGGTTCTTTTAATTGTGATGATTTAGGCTCACATTTAACAAAAACCCACCAATTCACAACAAATCTCAACAAATTAGAATACTTCATAAGACTAATAAAAAAAAAAAACATTTTTAGTGAATTGTTGGCCTTCTGGAAAGTATGTTAATTTACTGTATATGTACTCAATACTTGGTAGGGGCTCCTTTTGCTTTAATTACTGCCTCAATTCGGCGTGGCATGGAGGTGATCAGTTTGTGGCACTGCTGAGGTGGTATGGAAGCCCAGGTTTCTTTGACAGTGGCCTTCAGCTCATCTGCATTGTTGGGTCTGGTGTCTCTCATCTTCCTCTTGACAATACCCCATAGATTCTCTATGGGGTTCAGGTCAGGCGAGTTTGCTGGCCAATCAAGCACAGTAACACCATGGTCATTGAACCAGCTTTTGGTACCTTTGGCACTGTGGGCAGGTGCCAAGTCCTGCTGGAAAATGAAATCAGCATCTCCATAAAGCTTGTCAGCAGATGGAAGCATGAAATGCTCTAAAATTTCCTGGTAGATGGCTGCGTTGACTGTGGACTTCAGAAAACACAGTGGACCAACACCAGCAGATGACATGGCAGCCCATATCATCACTGACTGTGGAAACTTCACACTGGACTTCAAGCAACATGGATTCTGTGCCTCTCCACTCTTCCTCCAGACTCTGGGACCTTGATTTCCAAATTAAATGCACAATTTACTTTCATCTGAAAAGAGGACTTTGGACCACTGAGCAACAGTCCAGTTCTTTTTCTCCACAGCCCAGGTAAGATGCTTCTGACATTGTCTCTGGTTCAGAAGTGGCTTGGTAGCTCTTTTCCTGAAGATGTCTGAGCATGGTGACTCTTGATGCACTGACTTCAGCTTCAGTCCACTCCTTGTGAAGCTCTCCCAAGTGTTTGAATCAGCTTTGCTTGGCTGTATTCTCAAGCTTGCGCTCATCCCTGTTGCTTGTGCACCTTTTCCTACCCAAATTCTTCCTTCCAGTCAACTTTGCATTTAATATGCTTTGATACAGCACTCTGTAAACAGCCACACCTTTCAGTAATGACCTTCTGTGACTTACCCTCTTTGTGGAGGGTGTCAATGTGCGTCTTCTGGATCATTGCCAAGTCAGCAGTCTTCTCCATTATTGTGGTTTCAAAGAACAAGAGATACCCAGAATGTATACTGTATGGATGGTCATTTATTGGTACTCAAATGTAAATATTCTAATATTTTGAGATACTGATTTTTGACTTTCATGAGCTGAAAGCTCTAATCATCAAAATTAAAACAAAAAAAACTTTTGAAATGTTTTACTTTACATGTAATGAATCTAAAATATATGAAAGTTTCATTTTTTGAAATAAGTTACAAGAAAAAATGAACTTTTTCACGACATTCTAATTTATTGAGATGCACCTGTATTATGTATTAGGTACATTACGGTCTTTGACAGAAAGCTTGTAGCAACTGTTTAGGCTGCCATTTCTCCTTCTACACGAAAAGAGATGACAGAGTTTAAACATCTGGTGGTGCAGGTTTTCCAGGAAATGCATGTACTCCCAGGACCTCTGCTTCTCTTAAATACTAGCGTGTATTGTACATGGTTTTTGACAGTGTCACGACCGGCTCAAAGCCGTAACAAATGAAAGGAGGACATACGGTTGGTAAGGTTGCAACAGAAATATTTATTAACATAAGAAAGGAAAAATATATGAAACAAGAAAGCAACGAAAAAGTAAATACAATTTCTGTCTGACACAAGATGGTATAGAGCCAGACAGAACAAGAACAGGTGGAGATTGTTCTCTTGATGAGTCTCCTAGCCACACCCACTTGCCGGCAGTAGCAGGAAGAGTAGGAGACTCGTCACAACAGACAAAATATACATTTAGGGGTCCGTTCTTCGTACGTCGCTTATTACATCCGAGATCAAATGACACATCCAAGATGATATCATCGCGCTAATCATGATCTGGCTAATTCAGTTTTTCCAATGCACCTGTTGTTGATGATTAGTATGGCTGGATTGAGTTATCTGAGATAATTGCGTGTTCATGCAGTAGCCCCTCACTGCAGAACAAAGATCCAGGGGGCAGGGTTGGATCCACATCTAGGGGGTGGATATGGTAGGTTTAGGGTGGCGATGGGTAGGTTTAGGTGTATTTAAAGTGGGAGGAGTTGGATCTAGATCCAACCTCGCCCCCTGGATCTTGTGTTCTGCAGTAAGGACCATCTCTGTTCATGGGTTGGTTTAAAAGGGGCTATGTATTGATACTCAAAACCACGATCAGCAATGCAGCGATTGGCTGGCGGCAAGACAGCAATGTAATGACATCATATAATTAAAAAAGACACCTGACGAACATTCCTGGACTTTTATAAGGAAACAAAACTACATAAATGTTATAATAGATAAATGAAATGTGCACTGTTTTAAATTTATTTGTAATTTTTCTACATGATTCCCAATTATTTATATTCACGATTTCTAGTATTTATACAGGCTTTACATTTTTACTTCAATGTTGTAATTAGCAATTCATTTAATTTTATCTTTGAAACAGATTTGTTACGTGACAGCATTAATTAAAGTTTCTTAAGGGTCAATGTGTTGCCCTTTAAGGAATTTAACTTTCAAATAGTTTCTTTTAATATTTTTTGGTACATATTCTCAAGTGAAAATGTGAAGTTTATAATTACTTTTCCCTTATCTACCTCGTTTGTAAAAAAATATATTATTTGTTTCATGGGATGACATCACTTCCTGTTTAGTCACTTCCTGTTAGTGCTCCTGGTTCTGCATGAAAACAATGAGACCGACATAGTGTGCTCTCTCTAATAATCCATTGCATCCACTAAAAAGCATCACAGAGGCAATGCCGTAAGTTCATTGATATGACATTAGACATGTTAAAGATCATATATTAGTAATGATTTTGTTAAAAATATGATGTTTGATAAGTTGCTAAAAACAGTTGTTTACTATTGTATACAAGCTTTCAGTGATGCTAATAGCCATTGTAATCGCTACTACAAGGAGAAAAGTCGTTTATGCTTATGTTATAGTCATTGATAATGCGATGTTAGTCAAGACATGAACACTGAATATTGCTGTATTGTTTTATTACAGTTTTCACCACAAATGTTAATGAGGAAGAGTGACAGTAAATGATCAACCTTACTACGACTCTGTCTTCATTGGCTACGGTTTAACTTGGTGTTTAGTCAGAGTTTCAACACACTGCACGAGAACACTACAGTGAAAAGGCATTATTTGATGTTAAAGTGGTTAAAATGGCCACGAGCAGCAAGTCGTCTGTGTGCAGCACAAGAAGTGGCAAGTCATCCGCATCATCGACGAGTGCAGCCCGTGCCCGGGCCAGAGCTGAAGCCGCCAAAGTGAGAGCAGCATATGCCAGCCAAGAGGCTAAACTGAAAATGGAAAAGGCCACAAGAGAAGCTCAAAATCAGCTGGAAACCGTAAGAATAGACACTGAGTTGGAAGTGTTAACACTACAACGGGAAGCTGATGCAGCCGCTGTGGAGGCACAAGTGCTGGAAGATGCTGAATTAGCAATGCATGCTGCAGTTGAAAGAGGAGGATCTGAATCAGAGAAAGTTCAAATTGAACGTACCAGTGAATATGTCAATTCTCAAATCAACCTTCAGAATCATTCTCCCTCTCCAGTCTTATCAGCTTTGCCCATCGCTCCTCCATTTCATGCTGACTCACATAACAGTTTCATAACATGGATTCCAGCTGCGAAAGACACTTCACACGCACAGTCTACCAAAATCAAATTAAAGTCTGAGAAAGCTGATAGTATGCACTTACCTGCAACTAACCTATCTGATCTGTCTGAAGGTGTGATTAAGTCTGAAGTTGGGAGGACCAGCCCCATCATGAATGCACCTGCTAAGCCTTACATTGCTCAATACATTCCTCCAGCTAGCACGCCACCTCAGGCAGAGCCTTTGGCACAGTATTTAGCCCGGCGAGACCTCGTTAGTTCAGGACTGTACCAATTTGATGATAAGCCTGAAAATTATCGGTCATGGTATTCCTCATTCACCAGTGCAGCTCTTCACCTCTCAGCAACCCAGGAATTGGACCTTATGACAAAATGGCTGGGAAAGGAATCTGGCGAAATGGTGAAACGGATACGCTCAGTGCATGTCAGTAACCCCAATCTTGCTTTACACAAAGCATGGGAAAGACTACGTGAGTGCTATGCTGCACCAGAAGTCATCGAAAGGTCACTGTTTCAGCGATTGGACAGTTTTCCTAGGTTTTCAGCTAAAGACCACACCAAATTACGTGAACTTGGGGATTTGCTTATGGAAATCCAAGGTGCTAAAGAAGATGGTTATCTCACAGGTCTGTCGTACCTTGACACTTCACGTGGAATCGCACCAGTTGTAGATAAGCTTCCATATGGGCTTCAGGACAAGTGGGTAACTTCTGGGTCATGGTACAAAGAAGGAAATTACGGTCGCTTCCCTCCCTTTGAGTATTTCTGTAATTTTGTGTGCTGTGAAGCAAAGAAGCGAAATGATCCTAGCTTTATGCATCAAAGCAGTGCTACAACAACTGCGAAACCAGACAGACCCATCGTGAAGAGTTTCCAAACCAACAAGCCCATCTCAGTTCACAAAACAGATGTGTGTGCAGCCAGTGATGACCCTAACAAAATATGTCCATTACACAATAAACCGCACCCCTTGAAAAAATGCAGAACATTCAGAAACAAACTCCTCGACGACAGAAAGGCCTTCCTCAAGGAGAAAGGAATATGTTTCAAATGCTGTTCTTCGGTTTCTCACCTTGCCAAGAAATGCAAGTCTTCCGTGAAATGCTCTGAATGTGGTAGCACCTATCATGATGCGGCCATGCACCCTGGCCCATCACCACAAGTAGTCAAGGCTCCTCCACCATCACAAGAGGATGGCGGGGAGGGAGAAGATCATTCTAATATGGCTGTTGTCAATACAAGCTGTACAGAAGTTTGTGGTCCAGGTCAGTGGGGCCGCTCATGCTCAAAAATCTGCCTCGTAAAGCTGTACCCAAAGGGTTCCAAGGACATGGCCATCAAAGCCTACGTAATTCTGGACGACCAGAGCAATCGTTCATTAGCCAGACCAGAATTCTTCGAGCTGTTCAATGTGGAGAGCGAACAATTATCATATCATCTCAGAACTTGCTCTGGCATCATAGAAACATCTGGCAAGAAAGCAGAAGGATTCCAGATTGAGTCCCTGGATGGAAAGGTTCTCATCTCTCTTCCACCACTCATTGAGTGTCATGAGATCATGAACAATCGCTATGAGATTCCAACGCCAAGTGTAGTTCTTTACCAGCCTCATCTCCGACACATTGCCAAGCACATTCCAGAACTAGAACCAGAAGCAGAAATACTTTTGCTACTCGGAAGAGATGTGATTAGGGCACACAAGGTCAGGCAGCAGGTCAATGGACCAATCAACGCCCCCTTTGCCCAACGAATGGACCTGGGCTGGGTAGTAATAGGAGAAGTGTGCCTGGGTAATGTACATAGGCCAATGGTCAACACATTCAAGACCAACGTGCTGGAAGGCGGCCGCCATTCAATTTTTCAACCCTGTACGAGCTTTATGCAGGTCAAGGAGATGCAGCAAAGTGGTAGCACATCTACCAAACCAACTGAGAAGACGCTTGGACAGACAGTGTTCAGCAGAACTGAGCATGACAACAAACCTGCTCCATCAGTGGAAGACACAGCTTTCCTAAAAATAATGGACACAAACGTCTACAAAAACGATGCTAACAGCTGGGTAGCTCCTCTACCGTTCAGAGAACCACACCAGCGCTTACCAAACAATAAGGAGCAAGTTGTTAATCGATTCACATGCCTGCAACGAACCTTGAAGAGAAAACCCGAGATGCAGCAACAGTATGTGGCATTCATGGAAAAGATCTTTACCAACGGACATGCTGAGGTAGCGCCGCCACTGAGAGAAAAGGATGAATGCTGGTATCTTCCTATATTTGGGGTCTACCATCCTCAAAAACCCAATCAGATCAGGTTGGTCTTTGATTCCAGTGCTCGTTACTCGGGCATCTCTCTCAATGATGTGCTCCTCACAGGTCCCGACCTCAATAACTCCCTTGTCGGCGTCCTGCTACACTTTCGGAAAGAGAGGGTTGCAATCCTAGCAGACATTCAGCAGATGTTCCATTGTTTCTTGGTGTGTGATGACCATCGTAACTTCCTCCGATTCCTATGGCACAAGGACAATGACGTCAACAAGGAAGTTATTGAGTATTGAATGAAGGTCCATGTCTTCGGCAATCGGCCATCTCCTGCTGTGGCCATTTATGGGTTGCGAAGAGCCATCAGAGAAGGTGCACAGGAGCATGGTGCTGATACCGTCAAGTTTGTGGAAAGACATTTCTACGTTGATGATGGTTTGGTATCCGTACCATCCGAAGCTGAGGAAATCGATTTGCTCCAACGAGCACAGGCCTCACTAGCTGAGTCAAACCTCAGTTTGCACAAGTTTGCTTCGAACTCTCAGACAGTCATGGAATCTTTACCGCTGGAAGATTGTGCTCCAGTAATCAAGGACTTAGATCTGAGTGGAGAAAATTCACCCACAGAAAGGAGTTTAGGTCTGCTATGGGAGATCACGACTGACACATTCACCTACTCCGCATCGACCATTACCAAACCATTTACCCGTCGTGGAGTCCTCTCCACTGTCAACAGTGTTTTTGATCCCCTGGGTCTATTGGCACCTGTCACAATCCAGGGAAGAGCCCTTCTCAGAGAACTTACCTCTGAACAGTCAGACTGGGACACATTCCTCCCTGAGGACAAACTTAGCAAATGGGAAGCCTGGAGAGATTCTCTCCAAGATCTAGAACAGCTTCATGTTCCACGTACATACACAACAACCTCACTAATTGAAGCAGTGCACACAGAATTGTGTGTATTCTCAGATGCATCGACTAAGGCCATAGGTGCTGTGGCATATCTGAAAGCACTTCAGAAAGATTGGCAAGTCGAAGTAGGATTTGTTATGGGCAAGGCAAAACTAGCACCCCTGTCTGAACCTACAATCCCAAGGCTTGAGCTGTGTGCTGCTGTCTTAGCAGTAGAGATGGCAGATCTCATTGAAGATGAGCTAGATCTTGAGTTAACCCTTTAGGCGCCAGGGTTTTTTGGAAAAAATGCTGGATTTTGACATCAAGATTTCAAAAGCTTGTGGCTTGAAAAGGCTTAAAGATAGAGATCTACTGTAAAATAGAAAAATGTTGGGCATGAACGAAAGTTTATGTGGGGTGTAAATATACTCATCTAATTTGCATATTATGACGTCATCAGGGGGCGGTCCTCTTGAATTTGATAATATTCAGGAAATAGTTGATATTGAATTGATGTTTGAAGTTATTTGCATGTTTTTTTGTTGTTTTTTTGTCTTTTTATCCTCATTCCAAATTATCAGAAAAGAGGAAACCAACAATAAACAGGAGAAAGTACTAAATTATTACTATATTACTATACTATATAATAGTAAAACGCATGTGAACAGTAGCCTACTTTTTGATCAATTCATCAGTAATATTCAGGAAATAATAGATATTGAATGGATGTTTGAACTTATTTGCATGTTTTTTTTTGTCTTTTTATCCTCATTCCAAATGATAAGGAAAAGAGGAAATCCACGGTAAAACAGGAGAAAGTAGTAAATTATTACTATATTACTGTGCCATAGTAAAATACATGTGCCTATTTTTTTATCAGTTTACCAGCTATCTGCCCAATCAGGTATCTAGGTGACAGTTTATAGTTCTTGAGAGTATGGTACCTCTCATTGCATGGCACAGTGCACAGACCTACCCCACACTGACTGCACCTGTACTGTCTGCCAGCGGCCATTTGAGCGTGCGCGATCAGAACAAACGACGAAATCTAGCCGATCATCAGAGAGCAACAGCTCTCGTATGGACACTACGACCACTTCCACCCCTGCCACCCCCATCCCTGTCGGGCAAAGGGTCCAAATGATCACTTGTTTGTGCTTTGTGAACACTCTCACCTTGCGCGCGCGGCACCATTGCGCGTGCAAAGATGTACCGGGAGAAGCGCAATCATTAGACGACCGATCGTCATTTCCAAAAGGCAAATATTCCCCTTCAGAGTCAGAATCAGCGAATAACACTTGCAACACATCCTCACGGTACAACTTTTTATTAGCCATTTGCCGATTTTCTCTCACAATTTACTCACACGCCATGAACTGAACTGCTTCCGCATCAATGACACGATAGCTCACTTGCTCTGCTATTTCCTCAAACACTTTTGGTCTAGAATCGAAGTACTACGTGTCTGCCATCTAGTGGTAGGGAATACAAATGAGATATTACACCAGATTAGGAACTACGGTCTATTTTATGAAGTATGACGTCTTGTCGCAATTTTGCGACTTTGGCGCTTAGAGGGTTAAATGACAAAGTTCTTTACCGACAGCAAAGTGGTTACATTTATAACGAGTCAAAACGATTCTATGTGTATGTTCACAATAGAGTCCAACGCATCCGTCAGTCCTCGAGACCTGAGCAGTGGCACTACGTACGTACGGAAGAAAACCCTGCAGATCATGCGTCACGATCTTTACCTGCATCCTGCCTGGCACAGACTTCTTGGTTCACCGGCCCCTCCTTCCTGCATCAGCCACCTGCAAATAACTGTCTCACCACAAATAACATCAGCCACCTGCAAATAACCGTCTCACCACAAATAACTGAGACGTTTGTGCTAATTGAACCTGAAAATGACTCAGAAATCCGACCACAAGTACAAACATGTGCTACTAACCTGGAAGAACCAGAGCTTACCTCTAACCGATTCCAACGGTTCTCTACCTTCACCTCCCTTGTAAGAGGAGTAGCATTTCTAGTTCACATGGTAAAATCCTTCAAGCACATGAACCAAAACAGCAAATGCAAAGGTTGGCACAGATGTGACTTACCTCGTACTCCAGACGAAATTGACCAAGCAAGGAATGTTATCCTTAAAGCAATACAAAAGGCTGCATTTGCAAAAGAACTGTCAGCCCTCCAAGCTAACCAAGCTGTATCCAAAAGTAGCTGCTTGCGGAAACTCAGTCCGATCATGGAGGACAATTTCATTTGCGTTGGAGGACGACTTAAGTACTCTGAGGTTGCAACTGCGGAAAAAAAACCAATAATTCTTCCCAAAGATAACCACGTATCCCTATTGCTCATTCGACATCACCATGAGCAAGTGAAACATCAAGGCCGTCACCTGACGGAAGGAGCAATCAGGGCAGCAGGACTGTGGATCTTGGGAGGCAAGTCACTAATAAATTCAGTACTTCACAAATGCATAACCTGTCGCAAGCTGCGTGGAAAGCTTGAAGAACAACACATGGCGGACCTGCCATCTGAACGTCTCAAAGTCTGCCCTCCCTTTACATATGTGGGGCTCGATGTATTTGGACCCTGGTCTGTCACAAGCAGACGCACCAGAGGAGGACAGGCGGAGAGCAAGCGGTGGGCCATCATGTTCTGCTGTATGAGTTCGAGAGCTGTGCACATCGAGATCATTGAGTCTATGGACACGTCAAGTTGTATAAATGCTCTCAGGCGCTTCTTTGCACTCAGAGGCCCTGCGAAACAGCTCCGTTCCGATTGCGGTACCAATTTCATTGGAGCATGCAAGGAGCTTGGAATGGACAAAACAGTGCAAAGGTACCTCAGTGAGCAAGGATGCAGCTGGGAATTCAACCCACCACACAGTTCTCACATGGGAGGCTCGTGGGAGCGCCTGATCGGCATTGCCAGAAGAATCCTGGATTCAATGTTTCTGCAGCTGAAAACTCGCCTAACCCATGAAGTCCTTTGCACACTAATGGCAGAAGTGACTGCTATCATAAATGCACGACCACTCCTACCTGTGTCTGCAGATCCGGAACAACCATTCATACTTTCACCATCAGTGCTCCTTACACAGAAGACAGGAGTTCCGCCTCCTCCCGGAGACTTCTCGGACAAGGACCTGTACACAAAGCAATGGAGACAAGTTCAGGCTCTTGCAAACCAGTTATGGACCCACTGGAGCCGCGAATACTTACCTTGCTTGCAACAAAGACAAAAGTGGACAGTACCTTGCAGAAACCTTCAAGTGGGAGATCTAGTTCTGCTCAGGGACAAGCAGATAGCCCGCAACTGATGGCCCATGGCCAGAATCTCTGCCGTATTCCCTGGAAAGGATGGGCATGTAAGAAAGGTTGAGGTCATAACAACTGACCAAGTCAATATTAAAACCTTTCTAAGGCCAATTGCAGAAGTTGTTCTACTTCTACCCAAAGACTGATCTAGAGACTAGGTTTAGCACGCTCACAAGTTCATAGTGACCTCACATAGGTCAGGCAGGGAGTGTGTTGCCCTTTAAGGAATTTAACTTTCAAATAGTTTCTTTTAATATTTTTTGGTACATATTCTCAAGTGAAAATGTGAAGTTTATAATTACTTTTCCCTTATCTACCTCGTTTGTAAAAAAATATATTATTTGTTTCATGGGATGACATCACTTCCTGTTTAGTCACTTCCTGTTAGTGCTCCTGGTTCTGCATGAAAACAATGAGACCGACATAGTGTGCTCTCTCTAATAATCCATTGCATCCACTAAAAAGCATCACAGAGGCAATGCCGTAAGTTCATTGATATGACATTAGACATGTTAAAGATCATACAAACCCGATTCCAAAAAAGTTGGGACACTGTACAAATTGTGAATAAAAAAGGAATGCAATAATTTACAAATCTCATAAACTTATATTTTATTCACAATAGAATATAGATAACATATCAAATGTTGAAAGTGAGACATTTTGAAATGTCATGCCAAATATTGGCTCATTTTGGATTTCATGAGAGCTACACATTCCAAAAAAGTTGGGACAGGTAGCAATAAGAGGCCGGAAAAGTTAAATGTACATATAAGGAACAGCTGGAGGACCAATTTGCAACTTATTAGGTCAATTGGCAACATGATTGGGTATAAAAAGAGCCTCTCAGAGTGGCAGTGTCTCTCAGAAGTCAAGATGGGAAGAGGATCACCAATTCCCCCAATGCTGCGGCGAAAAATAGTGGAGCAATATCAGAAAGGAGTTTCTCAGAGAAAAATTCCAAAGAGTTTGAAGTTATCATCATCTACAGTGCATAATATCATCCAAAGATTCAGAGAATCTGGAACAATCTCTGTGCGTAAGGGTCAAGGCCGGAAAACCATACTGGATGCCCGTGATCTTCGGGCCCTTAGACGGCACTGCATCACATACAGGAATGCTACTGTAATGGAAATCACAACATGGGCTCAGGAATACTTCCAGAAAACATTGTCGGTGAACACAATCCACCGTGCCATTCGCCGTTGCCGGCTAAAACTCTATAGGTCAAAAAAGAAGCCATATCTAAACATGATCCAGAAGAGCAGGCGTTTTCTCTGGGCCAAGGCTCATTTAAAATGGACTGTGGCAAAGTGGAAAACTGTTCTGTGGTCAGACGAATCAAAATTTGAAGTTCTTTTTGGAAAACTGGGACGCCATGTCATCCGGACTAAAGAGGACAAGGACAACCCAAGTTGTTATCAGCGCTCAGTTCAGAAGCCTGCATCTCTGATGGTATGGGGTTGCATGAGTGCGTGTGGCATGGGCAGCTTACACATCTGGAAAGGCACCATCAATGCTGAAAGGTATATCCAAGTTCTAGAACAACATATGCTCCCATCCAGACGTCGTCTCTTTCAGGGAAGACCTTGCATTTTCCAACATGACAATGCCAGACCACATACTGCATCAATTACAACATCATGGCTGCGTAGAAGAAGGATCCAGGTACTGAAATGGCCAGCCTGCAGTCCAGATCTTTCACCCATAGAAAACATTTGGCGCATCATAAAGAGGAAGATGCGACAAAGAAGACCTAAGACAGTTGAGCAACTAGAAGCCTGTATTAGACAAGAATGGGACAACATTCCTATTCCTAAACTTGAGCAACTTGTCTCCTCAGTCCCCAGACGTTTGCAGACTGTTATAAAAAGAAGAGGGGATGCCACACAGTGGTAAACATGGCCTTGTCCCAACTTTTTTGAGATGTGTTGATGCCATGAAATTTAAAATCAACTTATTTTTCCCTTAAAATGATACATTTTCTCAGTTTAAACATTTGATATGTCATCTATGTTGTATTCTGAATAAAATATTGAAATTTGAAACTTCCACATCATTGCATTCTGTTTTTATTCACAATTTGTACAGTGTCCCAACTTTTTTGGAATCGGGTTTGTATATTAGTAATGATTTTGTTAAAAATATGATGTTTGATAAGTTGCTAAAAACAGTTGTTTACTATTGTATACAAGCTTTCAGTGATGCTAATAGCCATTGTAATCGCTACTACAAGGAGAAAAGTCGTTTATGCTTATGTTATAGTCATTGATAATGCGATGTTAGTCAAGACATGAACACTGAATATTGCTGTATTGTTTTATTACAGTTTTCACCACAAATGTTAATGAGGAAGAGTGACAGTAAATGATCAACCTTACTACGACTCTGTCTTCATTGGCTACGGTTTAACTTGGTGTTTAGTCAGAGTTTCAACACACTGCACGAGAACACTACAGTCAAGATCAAGTTATCTGCATCTCCTGCGCTCCATCAAGCCACTCCCATAATCTGTCACCACTCAAATTAATGCACGGCTCAGATTAACTGTATGTGTGTAAGACTCCAATACATTTATAAAGTAATTATTTCATCACTAATAAATCTTTCAATGAGTAAAACTGGCTGTGTCTATAGTATTATAGACTACACAACATTATTATATTATTTTCAAATTAATTTTTAAATTATTATTATTTTAAATTATTGTCCCTGGACCAGTAGTGTAGTCTTGTAATAAAGTAGCGGTGGCTGGGGCAGATATTAAGTATCAATTCTGTTTAAAAAGATGCAATCTAATCCTGTTTACATTAAATAAGCTGCTCCCAAGCAGGTTTAAGCTTACAGACCTGTTGCTATGACAGCAAGTCCAGGATGAGCTTCGAAGAACCAAATGATCCGAGATCAAGTGAAATCGGCAACAATCAAATCCAGCTAACTGAGTTAGCGACGTACGAAGAACAGGCCCCAGCTGTGGCAAATTTTTTTTGATGCACAAAGTTGTTTGTATTATCTCTTGTAACAAAACTATTTAATTTAAACCTATGAAAATGCAGATCCTCCTGAAAATAATAGGGAAAAATCCATTTCAAGGTCACTTTAAAACTTGTTTGTTTACTTTTTTTTTCATTATTAGTCATCCAGTAGTATCCATTATTAGTCATTATTTGACTCATATTAGATGAGGACATGGCTGAGACCTTTATGAAGGATATTGGTTTACTCATGTCCTTTTTAAGTATTTGAGCTTAACTGAGACTTCAGTGTTTGTAGATGTTTAAGAGGCAGTTGTGTTGACCTTGATTTATTGCAACTTTGAGGTGCTTATTTAGATTTTAGAAAATAAACGGAATTGTTCTCCTCAGAGATCAACTGATTCTTGTTTTTCATTGGCATTTCTCTTAAGAGTTGAGGACTAGTCCATATTTTAGCCTATATTAATTACGAGTGAAATACTTCACTTATTGTTAGAATCAGATACTCTAAGTCTTTTACATAAGTTATGATGGAATTCATGACTTGTAACTTGTAATAAAGTAATTTCTGTTGTAAGGTATCTGTACTTTTCCTCAAGCATCCCAGCAGGCACAAAACAGGCACACAACGTCATAAGACGTTGATATTTGGTTAAATTTCGGTTGCGATGTCGGGTGACCAAAATTCAATGTAAATTCAACGTCTGATGTCAATGTTAAATTGATGTCCAATACCGACGTCAGCTGACGTTGAGATTTTGTTGTTTTTAGGTTATGTAACCAAAATCCAATGTTAAGTCAATGTCAAATTGATGTCAAATATTGACGTCAACCCGATTTTCATTTTCAACCAAAATTCAACGTCTGTACGACGTCATGTCCAGCGTCAACCTGACGTTACATAGACGTCTGGTGCCTGCTGGGATAGTGTTCAGGTACTTTTTACACCTCTGGAATTAAATTACTTTGAACACCGAAAAGACCAAAAATGCAGGAAACTTTCAGCCATCAGTTGATATGGTCGTTGGGCCAGTTACAGTAGGTGAACTTTACAACATGATGATTTAGTGACAGTCAGTGTTGGGGGTAACACATTATTTTTAAATTTATAGTAAAATATCTGACTTACTTTTTTAAATAAGTAACGGCACTTACTTGACTAACAGCTCTCCTGTTCCCATGTTGAGAAAAAATCTAGTAAGTGCAGAGGCGTTGTGTGCAATGTGTAAATACGATGGTTACTGTAGTTCTAGACTAAATATGAACATGCATTTACTCATCTCACCTGCACAAAAACAGATTTAGTATTCCTCAAAATGAATAAATACTGAAATGCAAACTCAGAATATGACGCAAACCTGCAATAATTAAATATGTTAATAATTAAATTTACATTTCCTTCAGCCTGAGGATTGTTCATTTCGTTTTTGGTGTGAAAGGGCTTTTACATATGCCAAAAATATAAATTTTTAATATTATAAACATACAAGCAAGATGAGCCCAGATGAGAAAAAGTAAGGCAAAAGTAACATAATGCATTACTTTACATAAAAAGTAACAAAGTAATGCAATTAGTTACTTTTTAGGGAGTAACTCATTATTGTAATGCATTACTTTTAAAAATAACTTTCCCAAACACTGGTGACAGTAGTTTTCTGTGAGATTTACTATCATCCGTTTGTCCTGCAGAAGCAGCTGATGGAGACGCAGAAGATGTTCCAGCAGAGAATCCAGCAGAGAGAGAAAGATCTTCAGCAGCTGAGAGAGGCTGTGGAGTCTCATAAGGTGAGTCTGGAGAAGAAGAGAAGTTTGTCTCAGTCTCAGTTCAGACTCACTGAAGCCTGAATCACTGTGTGTCCTAACAGCGCTCTGCACAGACAGCAGTGGAGGACAGTGAGAGGATCTTTACTGAGCTCATCCGCTCCATTGAGAGAAGCCGCTCTGAGCTGATACGGCTGATCAGAGATCAGGAAAAGCAAGCAGTGAGTCGAGCTGAAGGACGACTGGAGCGACTGGAGCAGGAGATCAATGATTTGAGGAGGAGAGACGCTGAGCTGGAGCAGCTTTCACACACACAGGATCACATCCAGTTCCTGCAGGTAACACAGATCTAGAAGAACAGGATCATAGTGGACTTGAGCCAGATCCTGCTGTGACAGGAGACTCACAGAGAAACATTTCATGATTGCAGAATGAAACAGAACTTCACTGACATAATACCTTTTAACAATTTTTTCTTTCTGATTACTTGCATCATGGTGAAATCAGTGCACCCAATAGTACCAATTCTGAGTAACTTTCATCGAAGTCTGATCTTCACACTTGATACATTTTTATTTGTCTGTAATATATTAATCAATTTGACCATGAAGACCCCAAACATTAAGTGAGGCTGTATATTAGCAATGCTTCAGCGTATAGAAACCAAACCAAACCTGAGAGTGTCTTAAGGGTCCTTCTGAAGTTTCAGTGTCTCTATCCACTCTAAAGTTATAAATAATGGTCAATCTACTCGTAGCCTTTGAGCTGCTTTTCTTGAGCAAATCTACCCAATCCTACAATGAGACTCCATTGATGTGCTTGAAATATTAGATGGACATTTATGTTCTTAGCCAGATGTTTTATCATCCAAACTATTTCCGAAAAAGTTTACGTATAGTGTAAGTAGCAAATACTAGAATCTGTAGCTCTAATGTGATATAATGAATATGAGAAGAATGAAGCTGAACTGTGAAAGTACTTGATCAACAAGTCAACAAGAGCCGCACAAATCTGATAGCCTAATTGTGCATGTTTTTGGGTGAAGCGTGGAGCTGATGAGTTTTGATTTGTGTTTTCTGTAGAGTTTCCAGTCTCTCTCAGCTCCTCCTGAATCTACAGAGGTAAATGATGATCCCTTCAGTTCTCTCGTGTCTTTTGATGGCCTGAAAGAATCTGTCCATCAGCTGAGAAACAAACTGGAGGATTTCTGCAAAGAGGAGCTCAAGAAGATCTCAGACAGAGGTAGATTCATATACTCTCAGAAACGAGTCCATCATCATCTCATATCATGGAGAACATCACATTAGAAAAGTCTTAGGAATGGATGAAGGGATATTTTTTTCTTGACATAAATATGTATTTATTATATTTTTTCTATAAAGTTCTTATTTTTAACATTTTGTATTATACATTTTAACATACATCTCTATCTTTTATATTTATATTAACATATTGACAAGCTCTCTGTGTGTGTGTGTGTGTGTGTGCGTGCGTGCGTGCGTGCGTGCGTGCGTGCGTGTGTGTGTGTGTGTGTGTGTCCTGGTAAACCCTACGTTATGGGGACATCCCCAGAAAGATGCCAATATCAAAAATCCTTGTCCTTGTGGGGACATTTTTTGCTCCCCATGAGTAAACAACTTTATAAATCATACAGAATGAAGTTTTTGGAAAATCTAAAAATGCAAGGTGTAGGATTGGTGTAGGGTGATAGAAAATACAGTTTGTACAGTATAAAAACCATTATGCCAATGGAATGTCCCCATAAAACATGGAAACCCAACATGTGTGTGTGTGTGCATAAATAACACAGGAGATATGTGTTCATAGGTATATGATAAATTAATACAAATTAATACATTAGGGATTTATGGCACAAATCTTACTGGAAGAGATTAGAACACCTCTCCATTTAAAAAAAAAAAAAAAAAAATCTCTGTCAAAATGCAGTCTATTTTTATTGCATGTGAATATTTGTTGTCAGTGTGAACAGAAGTACTAACTGGCATTCATTCAAATTTACAATGTTTATGACACTGATTTTCAGAACAAATGTTTGTCTTGTTGTGAACAGGCCTTAAAGTATTTGAGTAAAATATTTAATTTTTGACAATTTTAGATTTAAAGTGGTGTTGGGTAATATGATAAAGTTGTTTTTATGAGAGCATCACCAAAAAACAAGAACCACTTGTGTATACAATAGTTAAGACATGCTTAAAAACAGACAATTTGTTTCAGTTGCTACTACAGGTACCTCTGTGTACTACAACCAGTCTCCAGCAGATTACTCACATTCTCTAAATACTTCTGCAAATGTTACACCAACAAAGGTAGTGGATTGATTTTCATGTAAACACTATATATCACACCTTAAAGTAAAGGGCAGAGAATCAATAATGTATTATTTGTTTACCTCTGCAGGGCCCTGTATACGGGATGAACCATCTTCCTCCACAGCAGCATGTGTATGCCTACCAACAATCAACACACACTCCAGCTCTTCAGTCAAATTGTGCAAATAAACCAGCAGTCCCATTTGGCACTGGATTTGGTGCTCAGATTGCCAAGAAAGAGGGTCAGTGGGAGTGTGACTCCTGCCTAGTGAGGAATGATGCCTCAGCAACTGAATGTGTTTCTTGCAAAGACCCCTGCAACACTGAAAAAAGTAATGCAGCATCGCAAGGTTGGTTTGCTGCCCTGTTTGGTAAAAAAGATGGACAGTGGGATTGTGATACTTGCCTCGTTAGAAATGAAGCTACATCTAGCCATTGTGTTTCATGTCAGACAGCAAACCCAAATCTGAAAAACAAGACCTCTGCTGCACCGTCAAGTTCCTCTTTTACCTTCAGTTTTGATTGTTCTAGCAGCCAACCTGCTGTGACAGGATTTAAAGACAGTTTCAGTCAAAACGCTGCTTTTCAGTTCAGTACAAGTAAGGATAAAGCATCCTCAGAAGGCTTCAAGTTTGAGTCTTCCACAACTGAGGCTGAAAAGTCATCAAGCGGTTTTTCATTTTCCATGCCGGCGCCCGTTGGTGGATTTAAGTTTGGCATTGCAGAATCTGAGGCAAAATCATCAGACGGACAGTCACAAAATGGATCTACATCTGACCTCCTCAAAAATATTGCTGAGTTTCTCAAAGAGAAAAAAAAGAGGCAGCCCCAAGTTCCTCAGATGAGTCTGTAGATGCTGATAGTCACAATAATAATCCCCTCATTACTTGTAAGCCTAACACCTTTAGATTCGCTGACTTGGCAAAGTCACAAGGTAGTTTTCAGTTTGGCCAGAATGATCCCACTTTCAAGGGCTTTGTAAGGGCTGGTGAGCAGCTCATTACAGGGTTTCATTCTGGCCCCAGGACTGACATTTCCAACAACGATGAAGATGATGAAATGTACAAAACCGAGGAGAATGACGATAGTCAGTTTGAGCCCATTGTTCAGATGCCAGACAAGGTCGACCTTGTTACAGGTGAAGAAGATGAGAACGTCTTCTATTCACAGCGTGTCAAGCTCTTCGGATTTGATTTAGAAACAAACCAATGGAAAGAAAGAGGAGTGGGCAACCTTAAACTGCTCAAGAATAACCAGAACGGGAGACTGCGAATTCTGATGAGGAGAGAGCAGGTGTTGAAGGTATGTGCTAATCATTGGATCACGACCACAATGAACTTGAAGCCCCTCTCTGGGTCAGATCGAGCCTGGATGTGACTGGCCAGTGACTTTTCTGATGGAGATGCCAAATTAGAACAACTTGCTGCAAAATTCAAAACACCAGAGCTTGCAGAAAAGTTCAAACTGAAATTTGAGGAGTGTCAGCGACTGCTTTTGGATATTCCTTTGCAGACCCCTCACAAGCTCGTGAACACTGGCAGAATGGCCCAGCTTATACAGAAAACTGAAGAAATCAAATCTGGTTTTAAGGACCTCAAATCATTCTTGACTTACCAAAACAAGGATGACGAAAGTAGCGATGCAAGTCATAGTACCTCTGCAGATGTAGTCAAGCTCAACTCTGAAAGCAATGCACCCACTTTAGAATGTGATAATTACGATTTGCGAGAGGAAGCACATGAGGGCTATGCCAACTCCTCTGTGCACAATACCCCTTCGCAGCCAGATCCAGTAACAAAAAAATTATTCTGCTTTGGCGAATTGTCCAAAGGGTTTAGTTTCAGTTTTCAGCCTATTCTCAGTCCTTCTAAGTCTCCATCTAAGCTAAACCAGAGCCACGCTTCAGTTGCTACAGATGATGAGCAAGAAGCATCGCAGGAGGAAGAGCGAGATGGTCAGTACTTTGAGCCTCTTGTGCCACTCCTTGATCTTGTTGATGTCTCAACAGGAGAGGAGAACGAGCAAGTCCTTTTCAGTCACCGGGCCAAGTTATATCGCTATGATAAAGATCTTAGTCTGTGGAAGGAACGAGGTATAGGAACCCTTAAATTACTACAACACTATGAAACAAAGTGTGTCAGACTCGTGATGAGACGGGACCAGGTCCTAAAACTGTGTGCAAACCATTGGATTGCTTCAAATATGAAGCTTGAGCCCATGAAAGGAGCCGAGAAAGCATGGCTCTGTAGTGCCTTTGATTTTGCTGAAGGGCAGGGCAAGGTGGAACAGTTAGCAGTCCGATTTAAACTGCAGGAAACTGCAAATGCTTTCAAAGAAGTCTTTGAAGAGGCAAAGACTGCACAGGAAAAAGACACTCTACTCACCCCGTTTTCTGCATTTTCTAAACCAGATAGGACACCTGGGACAAAGCTTAGCACTCAAAGCACCAAGACTGTGGTCTTTCCTCATAAGTTTGTTTTTATTTCAGATGCTGTACAGAAGATCTTTGGAAGCCCTTCACCATCAAAAGAAAAATCTACTGTTATGATTCCCAGTTCAAAAGATGAGGAAACTGGTGCCTCAAGACTGAAAACCTCTGGACCAGCAGTGACCAGCCAGTCATCAGTTGGGACTCCTTTCAGCATACCAACAAGAAGTAAGCTATGTTCTGTGACTGATGGTTTACAAACTGTAAAACAGCCTTGGCTGGAGCTAAAGGCATCTCTGGTTTAGGTTGTAGATAGTTTCTTTATTTTTTGAAAAAGGACATTCTTCACGATCATTATTGTGCAGTTTTTTAGTGTATGTTGCCTCTGAAATTACTTTACAGTTGATGTCATTTAAGCCCATATTTCTGTCGTATAGAGACTGATTTTCATCCACTTATTTCCTGAGATGGATCCATCATGATCTTGGCAACACACGGTAGTTTCTGTATGAGAAACCAGAAGGAGATCCAGCGAGAAGTGTTTGTTGTATATTCACTTTGAGTGTTATCAATAGTCCTGTATATTATCAATAGTCCTGTATATTGCAGTAAATATATTGGCAGCACAAGTAAATATAATAGAAACCAAAGACATTTTCCCCATCGGCATGTCACTCCACTCTTTTTCACATATTCAAACGTGGCTCAACATGATCATCCGTGAGAGTCAGTATTGATGTGTGAGGAGCTGACTGATACAGTGCAGTGCAGGTCTGATGAGTGTGAGTGATGTATGAGATCTGCAGATGCTTCATCACACTGTCTGATAGAGAGCACGTTTGCATGTGCTTGTCTTTGTAGAGTTACTGATTTAATGTTGGGTGTGAAATGTGTGTTGACTGATGAAAAGGTCAGAGTACTTTTGTCTGTGCTATATGCTTTGACACTTGTTGGTTTTACATGACTGTGATTGCTTCTGAAAATGCTACTTAACCAGAAGTAAGCACTTCAAGGGATAGTTCATGCAAACATGAAAACTCAGTCTTGTCCTTCCAAACCTGTACAACTTTCTTCCTTCTGTGGAACACAAAATGAGAGATCACCTCAGGGTTTGTGTTTTCCAGTACAGTAAAGTAAATGTGACCAATGTGGTTTAGACCCCAGCGACTTTGAAAATGTCACGTTTTGTCATTCTGGCTGCCAGACTGATGGTCAACACTGGTAAGATCCACACTCTATTTAAATATAGTCTGGTTTCTGTCACCTGTAAAACAAATGACCAAAGTCCAGATTAGTTTATCAGAGCTGCACTTCTGTACACTTACACACTGTAAATTTTAAATCTTAAATAGTCTTCACATTCTGACTTCAGTGGTCTGTGTCACTGTTAGAAATGATTAACATCAGATACACACTGGTGTGTTTTCAGATGAGGATTTTGAAAGGGCAGTAAGGAATCTGAAGGGAAAGCTGAACGCGGATGGAGCTGATGGAGCATCTGATGATGGTAGGTCGCTCTAGTGAAATCCATCTCAAAGACTAGTCGCGTTATCAGAGCTCATCAGTGAGGTTCGCTTGATGCCTTGAGCGTTGTTGGGACAGTTGTTGGAGTTAGTGGATGTACATGGTGTGAGGTGTAATTGATGATTGACTCATATTGCACAGCTGAGGTGGTAATGCAGAGCGTCACGTGTATCAGATGTGCAGTACTGTATATGTGTCAATAATTCAGCAGTTACTGTTTATCTCACAGTAAGCATCATCTCAGGACGTGTTCATGCTCCTGCCTTTAGGTTCTTAAACGCTTTTGCCTGTAAAACTATTCTCTAATTACAATCATAACGGTGTAATGGAGGGAAGCAGCACACATCGCATATCAAGTCGCATATCAAATTATTCTAAACATTTATCACATATGCCGGTTTTCCTTCTGTCATGCAGCCATAATGAGCTCTTGTGACTATTGGTCAGCGATGTCCAACTCAGGGTTCGTACAGGTTCTGGAAATCCTTGAAAATGCTTGAATTTTAATGGATCACACATGCTTCTCTTGAGCTTTTGTATGCTATGATGAAGAAGTGATGAAGAACCCTGTTGAAAAAAAACAGCATATACTGGTTAGGTATGTTTTGAAGCATGGCTGCTGGTTTGAGCTGGTTCTTGGCTGGTTCTTACCTGGTCATGAGCTGGTTTAAGCTGGTCATGTGCTGGTCCTGAGCTGGTCCTGAGCAGCAGCTAGTTTCTTAGGACCAGCTTGGGACCAGCACATGACCAGATAAGGACCAGCTCATGACCAGCTAATCAGCCTAACCAGCATATGCTGTTTTTTTGCATATGACTTATGAGCGAGGATCGGGCTCAGAGAGTAAAGTTCAGCGACACTCATTCAAGCTGTCAGTCATCATTTGCCTGCTGAATGTTGTTAAACGCATGATGTGTGTTTGCGTTCCTCCAGCAGGTCTGTCTTTTGGATTCGCATCTGCGGGTGGGTTTTCATTTGCAGAATTGGCAAAGAGTTCATCGGAATTTGCATTTGGTAAAGAAGGTGAGTGCTGTCTTTACCTGTTCACCAGTGTTTCCCATTTTACCTGTCTGATTCATTAGACAGAAGCATTTCATTTGTTTGGTTTCTCATATTAAACAGTGCAATCCAGTTCACAAGTCTTTCTACTCAGTCTTTGCTGAGCAATCATTTAAGTTTTTTAAACGATTACAAAGTCAGTATGTCTTCATGTGAGATTTACATTCTGTCACCTGAACTAAAGCACGACAGAGAAAAGTTTTTTGGCTTTTCTTGAACTGCTGCTTTCATCAGTATGAGGGCTGAAGTCAATATTTACACTAAATAATACATTAAATTTTGATTTATTTTTAATTCCTTCAGAACACTTGTGACACTTTATACAACGCTTTATTTATTCTGTGCTAGTAACCCTATTTCTGTCATGACAACTCTCAGAGGGATTTGCATGGTAATATACATGACAATGTTAATGTATTTGGTCTTGGCGGAATAGATCTGCTCCGCTGCTGCTGCTGTGGCAGAGCAAGTACCGAGACTTGCTACTGCCAATACATCCACAACATGCTGCTGTGAGCATGTAAGAAATACTGCTGCTGCACATATAACATATATGAATAATCCCCATATAGCATACATGAATCACCTCGTAGCAGATCTATACAGGTGGAGCTGGGGAAGGTGGAGGGTTTCTGAAGTGCACTGCTACAGCAAGCATTAGCCAAGTATTTGAATGTTGAGCAGCGAGCCCATTGGCTACCGATACAGGAGAGAGCCAATCAGCTGTGCCATTTGATCATGATGTCATTATATCAGATTGAGTTAGACCTATCGGACTGCACTGTAAGAATCCACCCACCAGCCCAAAAGCGGAATCCAGTGGCCTGGTCGAAGGTTTAATGCATGTTCGGTCTTTTACTTGCACCTCTTAATTTATCTGGATTTAGATTCAATTTTAGTCTAGCTCCGTGTTCAATCTGACTCCAATTTCAAGTGATCATTAAATTAGGCAATATTCTTAATTAAAAACTGATCACAGATATTGATTGTATATTAATTTAGATATTTGATTATTATGGAAATCCCATACTTTCAATTATTCGTTCATTAGGGACCAGGTATCGCACAGGAATTGCACTCGGCCGATAGTGAACCCACGGACACAAACTCGTCAGTTCTAAACTTACTCAGAGGATGCAGAGTGGTTATAATACCTTTAAGTGAGCTGCGCCTGCATACTCATAACAAAAAGTGTATTTTTTCCTATAACCACGAGAGCTACACCGTGTTAAACCAGTGACAGTCAGAAATCAGAAGCCCCTAATGGTGTTCCCCATGGTTCATCCGTTGGTGCTTAGGATATGATCTGTCCTGAACGCAGATTTGCAGAAATACCACTACACATTAATCTACTTGAAAAATGATTTCAGAAGAGATCAGAATAAATCAAATATAACAATTTATTATCAGTCAGGTAAAATTGTATCATGCCAATTACATAATTAAACAATAAGAATAAAAAAAATACATAACATCAGTTGTTCAAAGATGAATCTAAGAGTAAAAATGTATACCTGACTTCAGGAAGATACATAGTATGGAGCATATGAAATACACTCCACACTACGGGCTGATCTGGCTACAGAATCGCAATGACTGATTTGCAACTTTCCCTTAAATACTACCAGAGCAAAAACAAAGAAATCTTTAAATCAGCTGTATAAACATCAAAGACCTTTTGGTTGAGGTTCCCGTGCTCCAGGGTCGCACCTGGCTGGAGATCTAAAAACATTCCCACAGACCCCTAAAGGAGGACACACCCCTCAGCAGAAGAACACAATTCTACAAAAGTTTTTGATCTTTCTCATAATACAAGTGACTACTGTGAAATTGAGACCAATTTACCAATCGCACAGAGACCTTTAGAACGATACCAAACATGAAAGGGTTATGAGTATGAATTCTGAAGATATAGTAAATGCATGATGTAAGCATAGCCACTTGAGTTCTTGACATTTCTTTGTCAACTTTTAGTGACCTGGGTAGGGTTGCACCAGCCATTCGTAAGTTCTTACTTAAATTAGAACATTAAGTCCACACTAGAGGCTTAGTAACTACTAGCTAGTTTGTAACTAAATCTATACATTATTTGGTTGCACCAGTTGTTCGTAAGGCAGGACGTAGCTAGTAGTTCGTAAGCTCTCCGTAAAGTAATGCGTAGTCGCATAATATGACGTTTACCCTAAATCATCCAATAGAAACCTTCAAATACGTGAGCAGAACTTGTTTAAATGCTCTGGCTGTGTTCGAAATGCCATACTATCATACTACTCTTACTATTTCTGCATCATGCAGTATGTATGCTGCACATAGTATGCAAATTTTCTGTATGCATGGAATACCCGGATGACCTACTATATTTGCCAGAATCTGCTAAATATAACTCAAGTACACTGAAATCAGTACAGAAGCTGTGTTCCGAATGGCATACTATCATACAACTCCTACTATACTGCAGTATGCTGTGTGAATACTGTGAGTAGTATGTGAATTTTCTGTATGCATGGAATTACCTGATTACCGGATTACCTGCTACATTTGCTGAAATTTGATGTATGCATCTGAAGACACTGCGTGGGATACTGTTTCCCAGAACGCAACGCGCTCCATGTGACCAAACGCGTGAGTGAACTGGAGGCGGGGAATAGTATTTATAAATGTTACACTTGTATATGTACGTATATACATATACATGTAAACTACAAACTATTGCTGTGCATCTAAAAACAATATAATTTGTTGGACATAAATTGTACTTTAATCTCTACGGCACTTTTCCGATCAAGTCAAATGACGTCACCTTTATCTCTGAAGTAGATCAAAAAAGTTAATCAAAGTTGTCCTAACACAAGAACGCATTTTGGTTTAAGGTTTAAGGGCAACTTTGACGAAAGGTTTTGATCCATGTAAGACCTTGGGGGAAGGTAGAACGCACACACACCTGAACATAATGGCGAGCACATCCCTGAGTTCCGATTTCCTGCCATAAAACCTCCTTATCTCAAGAGACGTTGTTAAAACAAGAAGTTGGAGGAGAGCATCTTGAATGTGGTTTAAAACAGGACTTCACTTGGTTCTTATCACTTAACCATAACTCGACCGAAACAGGACGAAACATCTGCTTATGGTCCAACAACAAACGTCATGGATCCCCTGATCGTTAACGCATAATTCAATGATTTTTATCAACAAGAAAAGACGTTTTTACGACAGATGTTCCAGCTAAGAAAGACCAGATCTCCACAAACGTGACACTCTCATGACCTGGACAGCTGACTTTCCTGACCTCCCGTTTCACCCACATTCCACAGCTCGTTTCTGGTCTTGGACCTTGCTAAAAGGACTCAAAACTTTTATAAAGTGTTCCAAAAGACAATTAATAATAGCTACTGGGCTATTAAAGCGATATATTCAAAAGCAATATATACAATATATTTTACAAAATATATCAATGTGTATTTTATGTCATTTATAAGCTTGCTGTGTTATTGGAATCTATGGTATTTTTGGAATCTTTTGATGTCTAATTTTCCCGATCACTATTGTTTAATTCCACATGCTTGGTGTGATTATTTAGAATTTAGGATAGTTTAATCTATGCCTTAGCCATGTAATATATATAATTGAGATATGTACTTTGGAGAATGCCAGATATCTGCTGTTTGGGTTTTAATGAAAGCTCATTTCAGTGGCAATAATTTGGTGTGAATGAAAATTACCTCCGCGCTGCCACCTTTGTTACTAATCCTGACATTGGGAGTAAATCCCACTCATCTTTCTCTCTTTTCTTACTGCTGCTATCCTCTAATTTGACTACTGCTGCTGTTGCTGAGATTTTTGCCTGTGTGAACATCACAAGTGGAGTACTTTAGCAATCGGAACAGGTATTTGTGGAACTTGAGAACATGTCAAAATTGTTTTCCATTTACCTTCCTCTTTTGTGAAATCCTACCCCGCCAGGTTAAAGCAGGTCCACAGAAGAAAGGCGCCAGAAAACTTCAAGCACGCGAACACTCTAATTAGCTTGTGGTGTCAATTTTGTCATTAACGGGACCAGTGCTGTCATTGTTATTGTTTTCCTTCACCCCGGAGAAAACCAATTGCAATCACAGACTTACAAAAAATGTCCCATTTACAAATCCTCTGATTAGAAGCAACCTTCTTCTTCTCTTTACCTGTTCTCTAGCTGTGCTACCTGTGTGTGTGCGCTCAATTTTTCCCCCCACAGAGGCTACAAATTAGAAGCACGCCCCCTGAGGATCACAGTCACAGAGAACCACACCCACCTGTTTTACACAGTCAACACTAGTACACATTCTATATTGCACATCTACACCCCTTGTTTGTTGATTTGTTCTGTTTTGGTTTGTTTGTTTTGTTTTGTTTTGTTTTGTTTTGTTTTTCTTTTCAAGGTCTGTGTCAGTCGCGGTTCGAGGTCTCACTCACCACGCCCAAACATGTCTCACACAACAGGACATGTCGGTCACTGGGAGGATTTGGAAACATGGCTAAGCATTGCAACAGACAGTCTCTTCCCTAAGACTGCTGAAACACTAAAAAAATCAGACACAAGACCAGCTGGATGACAACATAACAAGCCTCATGACACAAGACCCAAGTCACAGCTACAATCACAAAGAATCAGCCAAGATCACCGGCTCCTTAAGCCACACACTCATCGCCACCCTCAAGTTGAGCGACAAGCACGTTGCACAACGCCAGCAGGAGCTGACACGCGCACAACGACACATAGAGCAGCTGGAACTTGAAGCTCAGGAACGACGGGAAGGGTCGGATGAGGCGGAACAAGGTGCTGAGGAGGAGATCAACCGGCTAAAAGAAACCCTAGCAGCTACTAGCCAAGAATTGGAAAAGGTCAAGGCAGACTACGATGATCGGTCCAAAAAGCTACAGTATGCGGAACAGCTTCTGGAGAAAGCAAAGGCCGATTTCAGAAATAAAAACGGCAGAATCAAAGCCCTTGAAGCTCACCTGGATGAGTCAAGAAACGAGGTTAGTCGTCTAACACGACAGCTTGACTACATCAAAGAGGAATCTGACAGTTTCCAAGAGGAACTCAAGCATGCTTACGAACTGCGCCGTGAGCCACCAAGGACACGACGCGCACCGACCTCGCCCCTGCCGAGCAGGACCGGGTCACCTGTTCCTGGACTGACACGTGAGAAAAAGATGGAGGGGGTGGTGTTGAAACATTCACCAGCTCACTCTGGAGAACTTTACCTCACTTTACCTCAGCCAAAAGAATCTGCTGCAGCCAGTCACAGATCATCGCACGGCTTGGACCTAAAAGACCTCGACAAGCTCGCCAGGAACATTGGCAAATTCACCCCGAGCGTGCCAAATAGCCCAAATGTCCAAGCGTATCTCCAAGATATCGATTTCCATCTGGCAATGCGACCTAACGTTACGGACAAAGATAGACTATATTTACTTCGAACGACATCCAGTTCTGAAGTTCGCAGCTTCCTGGACAGGCAGCCTGCTCACACAAAGACTGATTACCAACTGCTCCGAGAAGCCCTCATTAAAGAGTTCTCCGACCCTGAGTCCGAACAAGGCCTCGTGGCTGCCCTGGAGACGAGACAAGGACGTCACGAACCTCCTCAAGCCTACTACAGCCAACTCAGACGGGCATACTTTGGAACTCGCAACGAACCTGACATGGAGGATGAACTGAACTTTAAAACTCTCTTCCTACGAAACCTTCATCCCGGCGTAAGCCACCATCTTGGCGTTCTCGCATGTCCACGGACAATGAATGCTCAGCAGTTGCGAGACTTGGCACAGAAAGCCTACGGCAAACAAAAGATGGCCTCAGAAAAAAATGCCAAAACCCCAGCCGTTCTTGACTTCAACACTCAAAGTCGAGGGCTGGCGCTAGAGGGTGCTCAATGCCAAGACAATGCCAAGCCGCCACCCAGGGAGTGGAATGCCCCTTCGTCCAACAAAGAACGAGACTCCCATGCTGGTACCCGATCTAAACAGAGGTACGAACGCTGGGATGGACCGCGTGGACGTCAACGCTCACCTGGACGGCACTGGGAAAAGACATGGGACCAGTCAAGGCCCCACGAAAGTCATTGGGAGAGATCGTGGAACCTGCCAATATCATTTGGAAACTCAAGAGGGAAAAACTCATGGGAATCCAACGGAAACTCCAAGGGAAGACGACAAACTCACCCTGGAGCAACCAGCCCAAGGAATCGACGAAAGAATTTGCAAAGATTCCAAGCTGACCGAGCTCAAACTGAACCCACACAGGAACAAGAGACACCACCGTGTTTCGACTCACAAGAACTGATGAAAATGATGATGAAAGAATTCTTCCAACGGAAGGAGGAAGATCAGAAATGGGAAAAGAAAGAGAAACCAGATTCAGCCTGACTAACGACCGGACGAGATGGCAGCGACCAGTTGACACAACCAGCCACGGAGAACAGCACTCCTTCACCTCACTCTCAGAGAACCGTAATCACGCTAACTTCAGATGGACACGAAACCCCACCTGAAAACCCAGCAACAGAGTTAGACACTAACTCAACACCTAATGCTCCGAATTACAGCAGCGTCCAACAAACACCTGCTGACGAAACCCCTCAAGTTCCTGAAAGTGCTGTCTTGGTCATCTGCCACTCCTCCGAAGAACGCCACATCAGCCCTGATATCCTAACTGTTTCCTCCCAAACTCCAGTCCCTCAACTCCTAGGCGAACTCATTGAGAAAGGTATAGCCAGAAAATTCTACCTCTCCATCATCATCGAACGACACATCAGAGTCGAAGCCCTCCTCGATACAGGAGCCGACATTACTCTAATGTCTACCGAACTCCTAGAGGAAGTCCAAGAAAGATCAAAGAGGACTAACAGAACCCCCAAACTCCAAAGGTGTGAACTAAATCTTCAAGCATACTCCCACACGGGCCTACAACTAAAACATGTGGCCCCAATTCACCTAACGGTGGGATCGATGGACCTCGTCCATCCCGTATACGTTTCACCACTTAAAACGTATCCACTCCTCATTGGGAAAGATCTGCTTAATCGCTTCGAACCTCTAATAGACTTCAAGCACCTAAAGATGTGGACACAAGTCCGTGAACCTCTGCCTTGCCAGGCGTTAGACTCCGACGAGTCACAGTGTCAAGTCACTGACACCGCCCCTAAGTCACTGATCGATGATGCAGTAGCAAAGCCAGGATCTGGACCAAGCACAAACAGCAAGGACAAGGACCCTCTCCTCTGCTCACTGCAGGAGCCTGAATCAAACGCAGGCCCCCTTCGAATCATGACTGCAATAGATGTCCAAGGCACATCAGTGTCCGACACGGCACTAGCTCTGTGGGCAGAGAACTCAGCCATCAGCCTGAAGCTATTCAAAACATTGAAGCAAAGACATCAGTGTCTACCACATGTCGCTAAGCACAGCCGCTTCCCTCTCAGTCCCTGGTCGACAACCATGGCCACCTCCAAGATCATCTGCGCTCTGGACATACGATGGAACCACAGACAGCTGACTCACTACTTCCTCGTTGTCCCAGACCTGCCGCATGACATCTACATTGGAGCGGATATCCTGGTCCGGCTCAATGCTTGCATTGACACCGTAAACGACATCATATGGGCTCCCCTGTCACACCAACTGACAAAGTCAGTCAACCTCAAGAACCTGCAATCTGGTCAAACCATGCCAGACGCATGTGCTATGATCACGGAGCAAGAAGCCACAATACCTGCCTACAGCAAGAGTGTCAGCGTCCGCCTCAACATGCGACCTGGCCAAACTCTCAACAGTAAGCTAGGCTTCTTCCAACCTTCCAGGACCTGCCTAAAACTCGGACTGACTCTGGAAGCCACACCTCTCATTGAAGTGTCATCTCGTGCTGTGTACGTGTTGTTCAACAACTGTACGGCCCAAGACATCCACGTTCCTAAAGCCAATCACCTAGGATGGCTCATCAGCCAGGCATTCCACGACTTTGAACTGATGGTACCTGTCATAGGCCCTATACCCACACAGCTAATGTCAGACGAATACGACGACACCGTAACGTTCACAAAACCCCATGAAGTGATTGCCATCACATCCATTCTGCCGGGGTCCAGAGAAAGCGTCTGCCAGTCAGAACTAACAGATGACACTCATCTCGCTGTTTATGCTGTCTCAACACAGCCTGCGACAGAACCACCTACACAGGTGACCATCGGGGCCCAAAGCCCCTCAAATGACCTCACTGCAGAAGAACCCTACGCCGGGTTCAACGCACAAATTCAACAGATCCTGAGTGAGGCGGATGCCCTCCACAATGAAGCGGATCGCCAAGGACTCAAAGAGGTTCTGCACAAATACAAGGACTCCTTCGCAAAGGATTCCCTGGATTGTGGACTGACCAACATCCACATGGTGCGCATCCCGACAAACCCAAATGCGCCACCCACATTTGTGCGACAGTACAAGATTCCAATAGCGTCATACGAGCCAGTGCAAGAGATTGTTGACTCCATGCTGGAAAAGGGGGTCATCCGGCCCTGTAACAGCACATACTCTGCCCCGATATGGCCAGTCCTAAAACCCAACGGCAAATGACGGCCCACCATCGACTATCGCAAGTTGAATCAGCAAGTACCATTGTCACGATGGCCTATGACACAGTTGGATCAAGAAATTCCAAAAATCAAAGGCTCGACGATCCTTTCCACACTGGACGTCGCCTCCGGGTTCTGGACAATCCCTGTCCATCCCGATGACCAACACAAGCTGGCATTCACCTTTGGCAATCGACAGTACACCTTCACACGGTGTCCCTTCGGCTATGCCAACTCACTAGCAGAATTCAACATCTTCCTGAACAAAGCATGCCCTGACGCCAGAGCCAGAGGCAACCTTGTCTATGTAGATGACGTTTTGATGAAAAGCTCAAGTGTGGAAGACCACCTCAAAGAGATCAATCACGTCCTGAACCAGCTGACAAAGGCAGGAGCCAAGATCGCCCTTCACAAAGGACAGTGGTGCAAAACCAAGGTGAACTATGTCGGATTGCTTGTCGGAAGAAACGGCATCGAGCCACAGTCTAACCGCACCCAAGCAATCCAAAGCATAAAGACGCCGACTAACATCTCTGAGCTGCGAAGCTTTCTGGGAGTGTGCAATTATTCACGACAGTTCATCGAAAACTACGCTGACATCGCACGACCACTAACTTCCCTCCTGAAAAAGGATGAACCCTTCGTTTGGACGGAAACACAGGACAACGCAATGGGCCAGCTCAAACAGCGCCTGTGCTCTGCTCCGTGCCTTGCCTACCCAGACCCAGGAAAATAATTATATCTGGACGCTGGATTCTCCAATCATTGCCTCAGCGCAGGCCGATACCAGCTCCATGACAAAGACAAACGAGTGGTCGCTTATGCCAGCAAAACGCTGCTTCCCCCAGAATGCAAGTACTCAAACTGCGAAAAGGCTTTGCTTTGCACTGTGTGGGCTATCCAGCGTTTCTCTAATTACATCGGTGCACAGAAAGTCATCATCGAGACTTGTCATCAGCCGGTCACCTTCCTAAACAGTCAACGCATCAGCGATGGCGTGGTGACCAACGCACGCATAGCTACCTGGCTAATGACACTCCAAGCACGGGACGTCGAGGCAAGATATGCCCAAAACTACAAATCCTCACTTGGAAACGGGCTAGCGGCCTGCCAAAACTGTTCAACGGACACGCTGCACACTCCAGCGGAACCTAAAGAACCGCCACAACCTCAACTGACGAATCACAGGTACTTCGAGGAGAATGTATGTGAAGGAATGCCCACAGCATATGTCGACGGCTCCTCCTACAACCACAAGGGCAATCTACAAGCTGGAGCGGGAGTGGTCTGGCTCAACAACGACCCCTGCCCACCGCAGCAATTCAACTTAGGCCCTCGCTCATCGCAATATGCTGAAATAACAGCCATCCTCATCACACTTCAAATGGCGGCATCCCACAACATCAAAGAACTCCTCATCTGTACCGATTCGAACTACGCCCGTCTAAGCTTCACATGCCATTTAGCTGGATGGAAACAGAACGGATTCAAGACAGCTAACAACAAGCCTGTCAAACACCAGGAACTCTTCCAAGCAGGCGATGCCATTGTCACTGAACATGACATTATCGTTTATTGGAAAAAGGTTCGAGGTCATTCGCGTCAACCAGGACAAGACAAAGAACTCAATGACCAAACCGATGCCCTCGCCAAAGCAGGTGCATTACACGAAGAGTCCTGGACATTTCAAGCCCTCCCTCCCAACCCTTCAGTAGCGGCCATAACACGCCGCCAACACACCACTGGCGTACAAACCCCCACCTCCTCCCACATTACCATTTCACCTCAGTTCGCTGCTAACGATCTCCTCACACTCCAAAATGCGGATCGAACACTGCGAACTATGGCAGCTCACATTTCCGACCCCTTAACTCATCCTATTTCCACCTTCGACCTAGCTGCTTCCTCCGAGCTCCGCGCTCCACTCAATCAAGCACATGCTGCATCTGAGAGACGGTGAGCTCACGTATGTCCCTGAGCCCCTAACTACGCCAAAGCTCGTAGTCCCTCACGGCCAAAGGGGGATGATGCTGACACACGCCCACGATGCACCATGCGCAGGACACCACGGCGTCAAGGCCACCTATGAAACACTCAAGCAAGTAGCATACTGGCCTGGCATGCAGCAAGACGTGGCGGAATACGTAAAAGGATGCCTGGTGTGTTGCCAGTTTCAACCGGCAAACCCAAACCACCGAGCCCCACTGCAAAGGAAAGGAATGACTTTCCCCTGGTCGGACCTCCAAATAGACTGGGTAGGACCCCTGCCACGGTCAACGCGAGGTAACAAATACTTCCTCACCGTGGTCTGCGAATTCAGGATAGAGTGCCTCCCAGCTCCCAATGATACAGCAGAAACAACAGCCTGCCTGTTAATGAACCACATCTTCTCAAGATTTGGACTGCCTTTAAGGGTCAACTCTGACCGCGGAACCCACTTCACCGCCGACATCATGCAGGAAGTGTGGAAACTCCTCGGTGTACAGGCCAAGCTCCATATAAGCATCACCCAATTTCCTCGGGTCAAGTTGAACGGGCCAATAAAACAGTGGTCAGCATGTTGAAGAAGTATGTGTCTGCCAATCAAAAGGATTGGGATATTAAACTTCCGCTGGTACTGATGGCTGCTCGAGCCACCCCTCACCAGTCTACCGGCGTACCCCCATTCACATTGATGACAGGGAGAAACATGACGCTACCGCTACACCTGCTGTACTAACCTGGTGACCTGAACCTCGTCACCGCCTATACCACTCACCAATACCTGGAAGAGTTGCATCAGCACCTGAGAACGACTTTCGCCTTCGCTCAACAGCAACTACAACGAAGCGCGGAAGGTCGTAAAGCCTACTACGACCAAAAGGCCTCTCACCATGAGTTTAATGTCGGAGACAAAGTGTGGTACTACAGCTTTGCCCAACCAAAGTAGAACACTCCCCATCGCCTGTCAAAGAAGTTCCTACCTCACTGGACAGGACCCCACGCGATTGTAGACAAGCTCTCACCTGTCGCCTACCGAATAAAAATCAGACAAGGGCGCAGCGAGCCAGTCCTTCGATGGGTCCATCGAAACCAGATAAAGAGGCACCAGAACTCCAGCCGACCAGGAAAGGGGGAAGATCAAACCCACTGACACAGACCGACAACCATACGCTCTACACCACACTAACATAATTTCTGTTGTTTAGGAAAACATATAGCGACCTTGTTGAAACACAGCACTTATACTCTCTCCTCAGCTGCACTGCTAGAGTCAACCTCTAGTAGAGAGGAGTTACTTCACACATGTCAAGTCAAGTCAAGTCACCTTTATTTATATAGCGCTTTTAACAATACAAATTGTGACAAAGCAACTGCACAATATCAAAATGGGAAAATAGTGTCAATAATGTAAAATGACAAGATTTGCTCAATTTTCAGTTAAAGGCATTTCATTATTGAATTCAGTGATGGCATCGTCCAGCTCAGTTCAGTTCAAAAAGTTTCTGTTCAATCAAGTCGACGATATTGCTGGAAATGAAGTGTCCCCAACTAAGCAAGCCAGAGGCGACAGCGGCAAGGAACCAAAACTCCATTGGTGACAGAACGGAGAAAAAAACCTTGGGAGAAACCAGGCTCAGTCGGGGGGCCATTTCTCCTCTGGCCAGACGACACAGCAGTTCAATTCCAACTGCTGCAAAGTCAGATTGGAGGGCTCAACTGGTTCCCGAGGTCTTTTCCTGATGGCTGTCTAGGTGACTGGGGTCCTCACTGGGGGTCTGTCTCTGGGGCTCATCTAGGTGTCCTGGTCTCCGCTGACGTTCAGGGCTGTAGAGGTCGTCTCTAGGTGCTGATCCACCATCTGATCTGGTGAATGCAGTGACCTCGGAATAAGAAAGAAACAGACTAATATTAGCGTAGATGTCAATCTAATGTGACACTCGTTTGCTGCCTAACCTCATTCGGTGTCCTTGTGCCGCCGTTTCTCGTTTTGTTGTTTCCTTTCACCTGTGTTTCTCTTTGTTTTTTTTGTTTTTTTTTCCTTCTTCCTCTCTCACTATAATTTCCTCTCCCCTCTAGTCCCCTCATCAGGGACTCCCTTTACCAATTATTTAAATCCAGGTCCCAAAATTAAGATTGACTCCCTTCAATAAAGTCGTTGTAACTCGTTGTGAGAACCGTTATCAACCGATCGAGGCGACCCGCCAAATCATGACCGACATGCTACGTGAAGTAAGTCCTCGATTGATAACTTAGCCATGGGTAGGATTCCACACTACTCGATACCTCTCAGCCTTGTCCAAAACATCCAAACTTCGGCCACCGCGGGCCCTGCTAGTCCCATCCAAACCCATCTCACCTTTTCCCTGGGTAGCGCTATTCCCTTGTACGTAGACCCGGAAGCAGGCGACTTGGCCTTTCTCCTCAGTTTGCCCATTATCGACTCTAATAGCATTTACCGGCTCAAAGACGTTGTGAATGTGGGATTTTGGCAAAGGGAACACCTATGTCAAAATCCACATTCCACGATAGCAACGAGCAGTTGTACTTGGTCCCAAACCTGAGGATGTGTACGCGCACGAAGGACATTCACTTCCTTTGCCCGAGTAAACCTTTCGTACGTGATAATACTGAGGGCATCTGCGGCCTAGAATCCATTAGACCCGACATTAGCTGCACCGCCGAAGCAACACCACGTTCTCAAGTTGAGGTAAAGGAAGCCGAAATCATCGGAAACCGATGGCTGGTCAACACCCCAGCACGAACAGCTACCCTCACATACGATCAACACGACACAGCCACACGCATTATCTTGCCCGACCAAACTCTATGGATCACTGTCCCTAAGGGCTCGATCCTCCATATCGACGAGTTAGCATTGTATCACCTTACTGACGACGAGTATCAGGCTGAAATCTAAATCTCACCCTTCTTCAAACAGCACTCCTTCGTCCTCGATCCAGAATTGGAAGAAAGGATCAAGGAGGAAGGAACGCAACTTATTGACTTGACTCCTGTTGATACAGCTTTAGAAGCTATCGCTCGCCTTCCGCCCGCTGGCGCGCCTATTATTCGGTCTTGGTCTGCCGCTGACACAGCGCTTTGCATCTCTACTATTGTAGGGTACGTTGTGACATTGACACTGGCCTTCCTCCTACACAAGCGAGTGAACGCCGTTCAAGAGTCTTTCAACAAATGCACGTCATGCGTCCCACGCATTTTCCGACGTGACCAAACCGACCAAGAACCCGAACCTGAGAACTCAACCAACCTGCTCGAGATCACGCCTATACCGCCTCTTCGAACCCCTGACAATTAAACCAATCGGAATGACTCAATTGCCAGTAATCCTAAAGAATGCACCCCTACATCTTCTCAAGTTCCTAATCTGTTCTTTCCCAAATTACCCTGCACCAGGATTCAGTCGGTGATGGAGATGTTGTTTGTGTCTTGTGTGTGCCTGTTCTCCCTGCTTCTTGTTCCAGTGCCCGCCGACGTTTGCAATGGGAACCTCACAGAGCAAAAGGGGGATGTGTAAGACCTTGGGGGAAGGTAGAACGCACACACACCTGAACATAATGGCGAGCACATCCCTGAGTTCCGATTTCCTGCCATAAAACCTCCTTATCTCAAGAGACGTTGTTAAAACAAGAAGTTGGAGGAGAGCATCTTGAATATGGTTTAAAACAGGACTTCACTTGGTTCTTATCACTTAACCATAACTCGACCGAAACAGGACGAAACATCTGCTTATGGTCCAACAACAAACGTCATGGATCCCCTGATCGTTAACGCATAATTCAATGATTTTTATCAACAAGAAAAGACGTTTTTACGACAGACGTTCCAGCTAAGAAAGACCAGATCTCCACAAACATGACATTCTCATGACCTGGACAGCTGACTTTCCTGACCTCCCGTTTCACCCACATTCCACAGCTCGTTTCTGGTCTTGGACCTTGCTAAAAGGACTCAAAACTTTTATAAAGTGTTCCAAAAGACAATTAATAATTGCTACTTTGCTATTAAAGCAATATATTCAAAAGCAATATATACAATATATTTTACAAAATATATCAATGTGTATTTTATGTCATTTATAAGCTTGCTGTGTTATTGGAATCTATGGTATTTTTGGAATCTTTTGATGTCTAATTTTCCCGATCACTATTGTTTAATTCCACATGCTTGGTGTGATTATTTAGAATTTAGGATAGTTTAATCTATGCCTTAGCCATGTAATATATATAATTGAGATATGTACTTTGGAGAATGCCAGATATCTGCTGTTTGGGTTTTAATGAAAGCTCATTTCAGTGGCAATAATTTGGTGTGAATGAAAATTACCCTTAGCACCATAATGTATGATTATAACACATATAGAAATCTGCCAGGATATTTTCTTCATGTGACAAAATAACTAAGCAGATAAATTTACTGCATGGAAAATGAGCTGTGTAGGCGGAGCTCCGCCCTTCAAGAAATATTTCATTGGAAGAGCATCGAGTGGGAGGAACCGAAATCTCCGGTCTAAAATACTGACTCCCAGCTCTCTCTCTGCTCTCTGCTCTCTGCTCGAAATCGCGCGTTTCTTTGAAACTTGGAGCTACTCCAAAAGAGCTCGCAGCCTTAACATCTAGGCCGAGTTTGAACATTGAACCAACATAGTCAAATCTCTGAAGAAACCCTTGAAAGCCTGAAGCTACGCGAAAGGAACTCAAGGAAGAAGTTCGAGCGTCAGTCAACCAAGCAACAACAGAAGGACATCCCCAGAGTGACGTCACGCAACGAGGACGCGCAGGATTCCTTCAAGCCACAGATCAGCGATCCTTTCAACTTAAAAGCAAGTATCAAACAAAATCTCTATAAAGTGGCTGAACTGGTCGTATCTATCTCTAAAGTAAGGATAATAGAGTTCTCCTCTTGATGATCGACACGGGTAAAATCGTGTGGAAATAGCAAAACAGTGCTATATTTTAATCATTCTCAATTGCAACAATTCATTGCCTGTGTGTATGTATTTTGTTTTGTGTTATTTAGCTTAGTTCATGTACTGTAGTAAGATAGCAAATAAACTCTTGTTTGATTTATAGAGAAGTGTTCGGTGTTCTGTTGGGAAATATTCAAATCAAACTTTGCCCAGATTACGTTACCTATGCTCATAACTGTCATAAGTTTATTTAAATAATTCTGTATTATTATATCGTGGCCACGAGAATAAACAGAATTTCTCAGATATACTGAAATCTAACAACTCGCTGGACGATTGTTAAATAAGGTATAAGTTGGACGTTTTGATTAATATCAATTGATCATATCAATATCAAATCTTAAGATTCAGTTTAAAACTAAAATTAAAGTAATGGATAAAAGTGTTATTATTACATCCACTTCAAATGTTGACTACTGTACATTGTTTCAAAGATATTAAATAATAATATTAATATTGCAGTAATATAATATAAATAAAATTAATATTTCAGTTGTGCAAGCAGAGTTAAATCCCGCTGTCAAGCAGCTCTAAAAAGAAACGGAGTGTTGTTACTCAAAGGAGAAATAGACCAATTTGTTGTCAGAGGCTTTTTACATTAACTCCGCTCACCTGGCTGTGATAAACAGCTCTGCAAAAGACACCTGTGTTTCTGTAGAACCAGTGGTGCAGCGAGTAAAAGACACGAGATGTGTGCTGTTGATGCGAGTGATACGAGTTCAATTCTGCCTTGTCAAACTCGTGCTTCTCCTTTTCCCATCACATACCAGATCAGAAAGTAATTGATTTTCAATAAAAAAAAATTAAGTAAATATTTGAAAAGTGGAAATTAAACGCCTCGAATAATACAGTGTGCTTAGCTGTAGGTAGGTTTTTGTCCCTATAAAGTTGCCTTCATCAAATAAAATTTATGATAATTTACACTCAATATGTTATTGCATACTGTTTTATAATGTACTACAGTACTGAAGTACAACCATCTACCACCTAACTACTATTTACACAAATGTTGCTAAAGAAAATGCTGCTATTTTAGTGTAAACAGAATGTATCATTATTTGCACTTAGTGTAACTAGAATATATCACTTTTTCCACTTAGTGTAACTGCCAAAAATATAATTGCTCAGTTAAAGACAGCTCATTCAGTTCAGTCCAATAGCCTATGTAAAGTTCTTTAGTTATGAAATGAGTTCAATCGGGCAATATAGCATTGTTTACTAATATGAAGCCTTATTAACAAGCCTTTGTAAAAGAATAGTTAGCACATTTGTTTGTAAGGTAATAACCTTGACAGCTGTGCTGAATTAATGTTTGTGTTTGTCATGTGACAAATAAGCATACTACTCTGAAACATTTGTTGTATATTGTATACTGTTTCACACACTATTCTTTAAAACATAGTAGGCAGTATGCACTGTGTACTGGGCAGTAAGCAGTAAGCAGTAAGCAAGTATGCCATTTCGAACACAGCCTCTGAATTTTAATTTATCTTTCATTCTAACTTATTTTGCCTCGTGTATAGTAACGGTAAAAAGTTTCCATTAAAAACGATACATTAATAACAATAGTCTATATGTAAGCTATTTTATATGTAAATAATATTCAGAAACTGTAATTGGAATCTGAAACAAGGATCAATAAATACTGAAAGAAATAAGGATCAATAAATACTGAAAGAAAAAAAACATAAGAAATGCCATTTGTTTATTATTTCATCTGACATGCACAACACGGACCGAAGCACACAGAGGTGCGCTGTAGATGGGGTGTTGAAGACGCGCTAAAAAAAACAAAGTACGTTTATTGACATATTGTTCTCTCTCTTAATATGTGTGTGAGTGTAAATATCAGCAGCATCATATATGCCTAAAGGATTGAAGGTTGTCGGGTAAAAGAAGAGCATATTGATGCAGTTCACTCAGTCTGCTATTTTATTCCAACCGTTACTCCTGACCAGACGCTTCCGTAAATATTTAGTTTATACTTAGAGTTACACTTCAACTAAGTGTAATGGTGCAACAAGCAAATATTTAGTAGTGCGTAAGTTGTAACTTAGTGCCCATTTACGTCAAAACTAGTCTAAGCTGTAACTTACGTACAGCTGGTGCAACCGGCCCCAGGACCATGTGCCCAGGGGGGCAGGATGGGTGAAGGGAACGATGAACAAATGGTCTTTCTCCCAGATCTTCCTGTCTGATTAGAGAGTTTATTGTTTTGTGGCATGACATTTGTATTGCGAGAGTTCCTGAGTATTTGGCTTCATGAGGAGATCAAAGCCCCCCTACAGCGCCATCTAGAGTTTCATGCCAGAACTTTGTATTTGTCTTCTGATAGTAAAAATTGTTTGTACTGCATACTGTAAATACTGTTAATGCTGTCTGAAAACACACAGGTCAGTGTTATTCTAATCTTATTTCATCTTTGTCTGACTTTGTCTGAAAATGCTGTCTTTAAGCAGATCATAGGATCTTCTTTTGTTTGTTTTTAAAGACCTATGCATAGCATCGTTTTTGGGAAAAGAAAATCATATTACAACTTTAATTCCATGGCTTGAAAGGTGAATGATGAACAGTTTCCGCAAAGACTCACTCTTTCTGCTTTTCATAACCATGTATTTTCCTAAAATACATTTTTTGATGTTAGCGTATATCCGTGTTGTCTAAAGCTTGTGAGTGAGCTCAAACATTTCAAAGACTGCAGAAAATATCCTGTTTTATAAGCCAATCAAAATGTTTTTTTTGTGTGTGTGTGACTTCATTGGCAACATTAATAAGAATTAGTATAGTGCTAGTATGTTATCACACTGCTGCTGTCAGCATTAATATTGGCAGTGTAGTGTTTTCATCATGTATTTATTTCTGCAGATGATAATTTCTCGTGGTCAGGCGCAGGAACCACAGTCTCTGGAAGCACAGTGAAAGAAGTCTCTCTGCCAGAGGTGAGCGTTTGCTGTGATGCTGTGAGCTGTGAGCTGTGCTCTTCATGTCTCTAGAGAAGTGTGATGTGTGCTGACGTTTTTCCTGCAGGTGGAGGTGAGGACTGGTGAGGAGGACGAGGAGATCCTGTTCAAACAAAGAGCCAAACTGTACCGCTGGGATCGTGAGCTCAACCAGTGGAAGGAGCACGACGTGGGAGACATCAAGATCCTCTTCCACCCTGTGAAGAAGCTCTACCGCGTGCTGATGAGACGCGAGCGAGTGCTAAAAGTCTGCGCCAACCACATCATCAGCCAGAGCATCGAGCTAAAGCCCATGAACACCTCGGCTAATGCGCTGGTGTGGACCGCCACAGACTACTCAGGTACAGGCCTTGCTCCTCACCTCATACACATCACCCTGCTGCCGGTGTTTTCACATCTATATGAATGTATTCACACACAGATGGAGATGGGAAAGTCGAGCAGCTAGCAGCCAAGTTCAAGACTCCAGAGCTGGCGGAGTCCTTCAGACGAGCATTCACCGACTGCCAGAGCCGCATGTCGCAGACCGACGCCGCTCAGATGTCTACCGCCAAGGCGCTTTCACGAGAGTCCAACTCTGTGGTGTTCTTCGACATCGCCATAGATGGTGAGAATGCTGGGAGAATCGTCATGGAGCTCTTCGCTCACATCGTGCCCAGAACGGCGGAGAACTTCCGGGCTCTGTGTACGGGAGAGAAGGTCTTCGGTTACCGCCGGTCCATCTTCCACAGGATCATCCCGGACTTCATGTGTCAGGTGAGGACACACTGTCATTATGTAAACTCACTGATGATGTGTTCTATATGAAAACAGCATGAATATTCATTTACATCAATGCCTTGACCGGATCAGTTCATTGAAATAAATTCTCAATGTCAAAACAATCATTATTATAATTCTATGAAATCAACAAATAATGCACATCTGTCAGTAATGCCCAAGTTATTCTGCCACACAGATGTCTTTTAACATTTGTGTCCAAAGCAACTGAGGAGCAGGGTTATTATTATTATTATTATCAAAATTAAAACCATAAAAAAATATTTCTGTTACCTGAAGTAAAATAAACATTAACTGAAAGTATGAAAAACATTATTATGGGTTCCAGATAGTTTCCATTTTCATTTAAGCTGAAGTACTAAAATGACTAAAACCAAACAAATTGATGTAATAAACATGAATAAAAACTGTATGTGACCATGGACCACAAAACCAGTCATAAGGGTCCATTTTTTTGAAATTGAGATTTATACATCATCTGAAAGCTTGTTATGATAGGACAATATTTGGCTGAGATACAACTATTTGAAAATCTGGAATCTGAGGGTGCAAAAAAATCTAAATATTGAGAAAATCACCTTTAAAGTTGTTCAAATGAAGTTCTTAGCAATGCATATTACTAATCAAAAATTAAGTTTTGATATATTTACAGTAGGAAATTTACAAAATATCTTCATGGAACATGATCTTTACTTAATATCCTAATGATTTTTGGCATAAAAGAAAAATCAATCATTTTGACCCATACAGTGTATTTTTGGCTAATGCTACAAATATACCCCAGCGACTTAAGACTGGTTTTGCGGTCCAGGGTCACATATATGAAAATACTGTTTCTCAGGGTGGTGATATCACCAGCCAGGACGGGACAGGAGGAAAATCCATCTATGGAGGGAAGTTTGAGGACGAGAGCTTCGAGGTGAGGCATACGGGGCCGGGGCTGCTTTCCATGGCCAACCGCGGCAGAGACACCAACAACTCACAGTTCTTCATCACCCTCAAGAAAGCAGAGCACTTGGACTTCAAGCACGTTGCCTTTGGATTCGTCAAAGACGGCATGGATGTGGTGAGGAGAATCGGAGAGCTGGGCGCTAAAGACGGTAAACCCACAAAAACCATCACCATCTCAGACTGTGGACAGATTATCTGAGATTTTCTACACAAACTGTTCATCATGTTTGAGACTGTGTTCCCCGAGCTCTTGTTAAATCAGAACTTGTGTATGCTGATGTTTTATTGTTGTCCTCTTTGTGTGTTAATAAAGTGGACAGCATAGTTGACAATAAAATTCATACTTTGCAAAAAAGAAGAAAAAAACTTTATTAAAAATGTTTACCCCAGAGTTTCTTCATATTTATAGAGGCTTAATTGGACAGAATGTGAATCTTTCCTTGTTATATGTCTGTAATATTTCTGCAGTTCACTGACATGAGGTCCCATGCAAACACAGCCATGTTGCTTGCAATTTTTAAACACCTGAACATAAAATAAACATCTGCGTTATATTATTTATTCAAAGAGTGTCTGCTGTGAAATGCTTCTGGATCTATTAAAAGCAAAGCTGCTTTATTTCTCCTTTAGTTTTGACAAATGAGGTAACATGCATTTAATTTACCACTAACTAGCCAGCGGTGAGATCAGAAGTGATATATATAACCTGGTGGTGGTTGAGGAGTGACCCCCCACATGATTGTAAAGCGCTTTGGGTGTATGGCAATACACAATAAAAGCGCTATATAAATGCATCATTCATTCATTCATTCATTCATATTCATTTGTGTGGAGTAAATGTGCTCTTTAAGGATAGTTTCAACTCCCTTTTTCTTTTTACTAAAGAGATTTGACATACATGAAATTGATAAAACTGTGCATTTTATGAAACATTTTCTAAGACCGTTTTGTGTGTTTTAATATAAGTATATGATATATTTAATAGAATAAAATAATATATTGCCCCCTGTAAGCTCCCCTGCATGATATTGTCTGAGGTCTGTTGGCATTACATGCCTTAACAATCCACATCACTTTGAGCCCAATGTAACTGTTGTCTGCATTGTGTTGTTGGTGAAATAAATAGGTGGACATCAACTGCTGGTCTTCATTTAATCTGACAAGATAAATCATCTGTGTTACAACGTGATTTCGCCCTTTTAAATTCCTCTCCCGTGCAGCGACAGTCCAGAAAGGGCAGATAGCATTCAAGCAAGCAAAAAAATAAAATAAAATAAATATTAAAGATTAACAACACAAATGACAACAAAAAACATATCTGACAAGATGAAACATCTGTTACAACATGTGATTTCGCCCTTTTAAAAAAAATAAATGTTATATGCCATGCAATTAGCACAGTCGTCAATTTCAAGAATGACACAGAAAGGTAATCATAGCCTTAAAGCGAAAGCATAAAATATTGTAAATATGATTTGAAAAGAAAAATCCAAGTACTGTAAAAAAGAGTTTTAAAGCAAAGATGAAATTAGATTAATCAGAGCTTAATACTGTAGAAACCCACCTCTTCTATGCAGAGACAGTACAGAAAGCGAAGAGCAGGCGCAAAGACAGGAAATTAACATTTACACTTCAGTCAGAAATTTAAAGGGGAAGACACACACATACACAGATAGGCACATCAGGTATACATTTGAACATTTTGTGTAATTCTACATATGAAACATGTATACTGTCCATACCTGTTAACCAATACACATTTGCCTCAAAACTCTTTCTAGAAAATACAACAGAACATATTCTTGCCATATGTGAATAATATTGACAAAATACATCATAAAATTGCATCTGTGCAGCAGGTGCCTTAGTATGGTGTCACATTGCTGCCACATACATATTATTTTTTGTCGTAATTACAAGATGTACAACATATTTAAACAACATATTTTCTCATAATAACTAGATTTTATGTCATTAAAATGACATAATTATCTTGTTAAAACAACATTTTCTTCTCATTAAAATGACACATTTAATATTATGTCATAAAAACTATATTTTTTTCCCATTATAAGAGATATTATATTGTTGCATTCAGGGGCGTGTCCAGGTTTTTATAATTGGGGTGGCAACTAGGTTTGCCACATAAAACCGGTATGCAGGCAGCAAACTTTTCTGGCGATTTCTGTTAATTGTATAAATGAATAATTACATTTTTATTTTAATATTAGTTTAAGTATCCCTTTAAATATGCCCTAACCAAAATGAAGGATTATGACAATGTCGCTGACAATGGGTGAACTGTCAGGTTATTTGAATGCATTTGTAAGAGAGCGACTGCGTGTTAATTAGTCTGACCTGTTTGTGCAACATCTTCTCTACTAATAGTGAAACTGGGTTTTAATTACTTCAGAAACTGTTATTGATAAATCACAGGACAGTGTTGACTGTAATTTTCTGGGCTCCTGACTGTTTCTATGTGCAAGCTGTCTGTATGTGTGTCCATATGCTACAATAACTGTAGGTAGCACCTTAATTTAGAGCCACCTGTACATTAAACTGTATAAAATGTGCATTTACAAGATCAATATTGAGTATCCAGATTTTATAAACAGGGGTTATAAGCAGGAATTTTAAAATCAAATGTAAGGCCTTTTTTTAAAGACCTGCACAAATAAAACATACAATATAATAGCGTATTAAACAGTAAAATGACTGTACAATACAGTTCATGACTTACAGTTCAGATACAGGTTTTATAAAATACAAATTATATAAAAACATTAAATCAAGTTTTGGGGTGGCAAAAGCTCATTTTTAGGGTAGCAGCTGCCACCATGTACCACCCTTGAGGCCATGCCCCTGAACACATACACAGTAGTATTGTCTAAAATCAGCTTGTTTATAACATGTTTATTACAAACTCAACTCATTAGCAGAACTTGTCCTACTTAACAATTACATTACTGATATCTGAACATTTCAGTTCACTTTAAAAACAGTCTCAACAGTAAAAAGAACAGTTTAAAACAGTTTACAGTTTAAAAACAGTAAACAGAAACTCCTGTTTACATTGAATACTGAAGCCTGATTTGTTAACATTTGTGTAGCTGCAAGAACAAGTGGCATTTCAGCCCATTAAAATGGACAGAGCCGACTGCCTATATAAGTTGGCACCAAATGCCATTTCATCAAAATGTTCTCCTTTAGTGTGAAGATCATCTCCTCACTGTGCTCTGAAGAAGATAAAGGATGAAAAAGACTGCTTACTCACCATAGAAGAGCCTCGGCAGCAGAAAGACGCTCCTCTTCAGCGTTTCTCTCTCTGTGGCCATCTGCCAAACTCAAGCGCAAATTTGCTAGACAAAATTTCCCGTCGTTGCTTCAAATGTCACGCCACGAGTGTGGCTTGTGCAGGGCACACTTGCACACTTCAGATGGGCACAGTGAGTGCGTCATTTGCAGCGGAGTCAAGGGGCTGAGCATTCGGGCTCGAGTGATCCCATGTTGACACAGGTCCCGCGTGCTTCATTCTTCCCACAGCAATATGATTCATCGGTGCACTTCTTCCGTGAGGATCAGCACCCCTCGTCTGCAGCAAACAGTTTGGTCTCTTTCGGTGGATCTGAGGAGGAAGCTGCCCCTTATGACTCCATGTCACTGACAGCTTCAGATGGGCATGCTCCATAGAGGATCCCGGCTCCCTTTCATCCAAAGAGTCAGCACAGGCCAGTGTAGACAGCGAACTGGTTCACATCTTCACGAAGGACGTGGAGGAACACAAAACTTAATTGTCATCTCCAGAAGAGCCTGCCCACAGCCATCTGGACAAATGTTTCCTGCCAGGACACTGCCAGCGAACCCCCCCACCAAACCCCCAGCACCATTCCTTCTTTGACTTCCCAGTCTCCCCCACAGCATTATTTGGCACTTCCTGCCCACTTCCTACGGCACTTCCTGCCTAAGCGCTCAAGCAGCTGTTTCAAGTCGCTAGAAAGCTCCATCATCCCCACAGCCTGCTCCATCTCCTGCCCAGCCTCAGCCCAAAACAGAGCCTGAGCTCCGACAGCGCCCTCCAACAGCACCCCCCCCCCCCCCCCCCCCCCCCCCACCACACACACACACACACACACACAAAATTACGTTTCACCCAGAACCGCACAAGCTGTCCTGGTCTTAAAGCAGAGAAGAAAAAGAGTGGGTTAAGTCCTGCCAAGGTCAGACTGCTCTCAAAGAAGTTTTGCACTCGCTCCAATTCGCTCGCAGACCCCCTCATTTCACAGGTGTTATTCAAACTTCGGTACAGGACAGTGATGCACACATTCGCCGTTCCATAATACAGAGTCTGCTGGCAAAAGGTGCCGTAGAGACGGTTCCACCAAAAAAACAGTAAGTCAGGCTTTTACAGTCGCTACTTCCTCATTCCCAAGAAAGATGGTGGGCTTAGGCCCATCCTCGATCTCAGACACCTGAACCGTACCCTAGTTAGAAGCCAGTTCAGAATGTTAAGACTTAACAAAGTGTGTGGATGCAGCTATTTCCCCTCTGAGGAAGATGGGAATCCACATCATGGCTAGTGTTAGCCAGGTCGGAGCACAATCTCCTTGCTCACTGCTCAGCCACCTGGAGTGTCTTGGGCTCAAAATCAATTTAGCCAAGAGCTCTCTGTCTCCCAGCCAGCAGGTCGCTTTTCTGGGGACAGTTATCGACTTGGCCCAGATCCGCCTGGCTCATGCTGGAACACTCACTGACAATTCAGTGGCTAGTGGCTAGTGGTGTCATTCACATTGGGGGCTTCCCTTCCCCTCAAATTATTCTAGAGGATGCTCAGCCTGATGTCGACTACCTTCCACGACAGATGCCTTCAACTGGGGTTGGGGAACACTGTGCAAGGGTCCAGACTGGAGCAACGCTAATATATCAGCTGCTTCGAAATGATGGCTGTTTTTCTGGTCCTAAAAATCTTCCTGCCAGCCTTAAGGGGGCACCACGTCCTTGTCCATTCAGACAACATAACGGTGGTAGCCCTTATAAATCACCATGATTTAAACCATGGCATGATTTAAACGTAAAATTAAAAAACGTATTAAAATACTTATTCACACGCAATCACTCTCTCAATAATGTATTCAAACAAATGTACTCTTACAGTGCTACTTCATCTGTATCTGATTTCAAATGAGCAGAAATCTGTAAGAAATGCAGTGATCCGTAGGTAAAATAACTGACGAAAACGTACTGTTATTTTCATCACAAACAAAATTTGCACTGCAAAAAGCAGCAATTATACCTTTTAATGCTGACAACCATGTTATTAGTAGTGATGGGTCATTCTTGAACGATTCGTTCATTTTGAACGAATCTTTAATGTGACTCTGGAAGAACGAGTCATCTCGGGGAGTGATTCATTCAGTCGCGCATGCGCAACATCCTATAGGTTCACCTATAATTAGTCCACCTGTTTCGACTCTTCGGGTTTTTCGAGTCATTCGTTCATCACGTGACAGCCCCATACGTGTAACCTATGCAGTCTGAGCCGGAAAGAGAATTGATTAGTTCATCTATCGAGTCTTCGGGTTTGAGTCGTTCGTTCATCAAGTGACAGCCCCACAAGCTAAATCTATGCAGTCTGAGGGGTCTATGAATGCAGACTATGAGTGAATGAATGAATGAGGCATTTATATGGGTTATATTGGGTCATTTGCCATCTTATCTCCATTGTCTTATTCAAAGGACTTTGTTTGGAAATGACTCATTACGTTCTCTATCAAATTATAATCTATGTGTGCCCCTTGTCAGAACTGAGCTTGGTAAAACCTAAAGTTAAAAACTTTAAATATGCTGCAGCTTCAGATTGGAATCTTCTCCAAAAGGAGATGAAGTTACAAAACTTAAGTCTTTATTGTGTAATCTAGAGAGCAACTCTATGATGTGTAATTGTTTTTAACTGGTTGTATATTGGTTTTGTAATGTATGTTGTAACTATGTTGTTTATTTGTATATGCAAACTCGGCTGCCTATCTTGGCCAGGACACTCCTGGAAAAGAGATTTTAATCTCAGTGAGTCTTTTTCCTGGTTAAATAAAGGTACTATATAGCGATTTACAATCGCTATGTACTGTACACTCAAAGCGCTTTACAATCATACGAGGGGTTCTATTTCGTTCTTACTGACCGCTAGAGGCAGTGCTACACTGAATATTATCTCTCTACTCATGCGCAGGTCGAGTCTAACTGTCTAAGCGGCAAACTGTCTCTATATCTTCTCGCATACGTGCAAGACTGCAGGTCTAGAGAAACCTTAATCGATTCCGTCTTTAACAACCTCGTAACAATATTTTGTTGGAGCTGCGCGCAAAGCGTCCTCCAGGGGTTGTGGCGGATCAAGTTCATTTATCATCGGAAATACGATATCTGTTTGTTTATTTGGAAAACTACGGTAAATTGTGGACATATATGTGAGTGGTTTCGCTCCGTAAAGTCTAGTGGGGATTAACTATATACGTAGTAAGTTGGTGAGTGCTTTCGCTCTTAACAACCGAACATTATCTTTGGTTACAGACGGTTGAATCACTGGCATCCCGCACGACGGCTGCCATGACAATAACCTTTGTCTAGTGGAGTCATACTATCACGAGTATAGTATAACTAGTACTATTAGCTCTGTATAGTCCTTGTATCGCATCTGATATTTCTGCTACACTAGGTAATATCAGCACTCGGTTCTGTGGAAAATAAATAAATAATGTTTTTATAACACACAACGAACACTATTGTTTCGTTAAGTATATTGTGGCACCCAGAGTGTTCTCGCTCGGGCATTAGTAATACTGTTGTGGCAGCATGGAACAACTTAGCCTGACATGCACTGTGTGCAGGGCTTTGCTACGAGACAATGATGGACATGACTGCTGCCAATCCTGCTTGGGCTTGGAACATTTGAAGCAGGGCCTCACTCAGGATGCCTGTATGAACTGTAGCATTATGTCGTGAGGTCTTAGGACTTCCAGGCTAGCTGCAGTAGAGGGACTCTTGACCTCAGAAACACTACCTAATCAGTGTAAAGGGTAGTCAAAGCGTAAGAGGGTGGAAACAGTGAGTGCTCCTGCTAGTAAGATATGGAAAGAGAATGCTTTAGGCAAAAGAGTAGATGCCTTGACATCAGAATTCGCCCACATTAAGTCTTTACTAATTAATCTGCAACCACGTGAGGCACCACTAAATGAAGCACCACCACCTGCAACGGAAAATTCTATGGAGTAGCCCCTTTCTGAAGAAGATGATATGTCTATGGCGGCATCTCAGAGTCAGTTCTGTGAAGGAAAAGAGGATTTTTTTATCTGAAATCCATTCTCAGACTTTTCATGATGATTCTCAGATTACAGCACATGGATCAGGGGAAGGAGTAGATATGGACCAGGATGCCCCGATAGTAGCAGCTCCTTCAAGTGCTTTTTTCAGAGGTGCAGCAAGACCTTCTGTTCTTAGTATTCCTCCTTCCAAAGATTATATTGATGAGCTTCAGATGTGTTGGGCTAACCCTAAGACACTTACTCATCATACCAGTGCAAGTAGGGCTTTGGCAGCAATGCAGGAGTCAGAATCTTATGGCCTGGGGCAGATGCCTGAAGTGGATCCATTTATTGCCTCCTTTATACTTTCACCTGAGGAAGCATTGAGACCTAATGCTCGCTGTCCACGGCCCCAGTGCAGAATCACAGATGCACTTCTCATTCAGGCATATAATACAGCAGCACGCATGGGTCGCATAGGAAATTCACTATCCCATCTCATGTTAGCACTTTCTCAATCTCTTCAATCTATGGGGGATGATCCTTCTATCCAAAATATAAGTGATGCTTCGTTGCAAGCATTTGCATTCATGTCAAGAGAATTGGGTAGACTAATGTCGACACTTACTCAGGCACGCCGCCAAGTTTGGCTGGCACAGTCTCCATTATCAGACACTTGTAGGAAAACACTACGTGACCTTCCAGTAATACCAGGCCAGCTGTTTGGCCCAGCTGCACAGGAAACTCTGGAACGTAGTGTGCAGATGAACAAGACCAGACAGGTGCTAGGAAACTTAAGAAAAGCACCAGAAGACTCTAGGGGAAGATACCGGTGCTTTTTCAACCGTTAGTTCATTCTGAAACTGCTCAAAGGAACCAATCAAGGCAAGTAGAACAGCCGGCTCAGTACTCTAAAGCTCGCGGTCAACAGTTTAATCAGACGTATAGGGGAAGAGCATTAGGTCAGCGCCCCCCCAATGACACTAAAGGCCAGATTCGTAGAGCATGATATATTCAGCCCAGCCGTCGGACGTTTTTCACACCAGCAGCTCAATCTTTGGGAAAAAAACACCATAGACCCATGGGTCATAGCAACGTTATCTCATGGGTACAAGCTGCAATTCCGACGGCGGGCCCCTTATTTCAACGGGGTCAAGATGACCACTGTCAAAGACCCCAACGATGCAATGAAGTTGGCACAACAGATAACAGAGCTCCTAGGAAAGGAAGCTACAGAGCCAGTAGAATGGTCAGCACGGCAAAGTGGATTTTATTCAATCTACTATATAATTCCAAAAAAAGATGGAGGTGTTCGACCTATTCTCGACCTTCGGGAACTGAATCAATTCCTGAAGGTTTTTGCCATTTCACATGCTACGCACATTGGATGTCCTTCAAGCAATCAACCCACAGCAATGGTTCACCACGATAGATCTGAAGGATGCCTACTTTCATGTGCCAATCGCACCACAACACAGACTATTTCTCCGCTTTGCATTTTAAGGTCAGGTTTACCAGTTTCGCGTACTACCATTTGGCCTGTCTCTGTCCCCGCGAGTGTTCACGAGGTGTATGTCGGCAGCATTATCTCCAATTCAAGCTCAGGGGGTACAGTTACTCCCCTATCTGGACGATTGGCTCCTGTGCGCACCATCTCGGGAGCAAGCAATAGAACAGACCAGTCTTCTTATCTCTCATGTGACATAATTGGGCCTCAAGGTGAACTTCAACAAAAGCCAGTTAGTTCCATGTCAGTCGGTGAAGTTCATAGGTATACTACTGGACTCGAAGTTGATGAAAGCCTCACCGTCACTTCAGAGAGTGGACGACATTTTGCTCCTCCTTCAAAGTTTCCGGAGGCTTGTCAAGCTTCCATTCAAATGTGTGCTCAGGTTGATGGGCATGTTAGCAGCGGCAGCGATGGTGATTCCACTGGGTCTGCTTTGGCTGCGCCCTTATCAGAGATGGGTGAACAGTCTGCACCTGAACCCCACATGGCACAAGAGAAGACTAGTAAAAATTACAGAAAGATGCCTTCTTACCTTGAGACAATGGAGGAAGAGATCATTTCTGATGAAAGGGGTAGCGCTGGGGGTGATTCCGTCTCGCCGAGAAGTAGTTCAAACCGATGCGTCACTGACTGGGTGGGGAGCAGTGTGGCAACACAGAGCGATCAGAGGAAACTGGAGTTCCGATCAAGCATCGAGAAACATACATATTTTGGAGTTGAAAGCGGTGCAGCTAGCTCTGGAGTGCTTTGGACCGGCATTGCTGAATCACCATGTTCTTATAAGGACAGACAATACTTCAGTGGTATATCATATCAATCATCAGGGCGGCATGAGGTCCAGTCGCTTGCTGAAGTTGACATGGGACATTCTGATGTGGGCTTTCCCCTGATTGGCAAGCATCAGAGCGATGTATGTACCGGGGGTTTCGAATGTGGTGGCAGATTTCTTGTCCCATCACAGACCCTAACCGGGAGAGTGGAGGCTTAATCCGGAGGTAGTTCAGATGATTTGGCATCAATTTGGCAGAGCAAATGTGGATCTCTTCGCTTCGGAGGAGTCAACACACTGCTCTCTGTGGTTCTCATGGACAGAAAAGTCCAGCCCGTTAGGTCAGGATGCACTAGCACACACTTGGCCAGATCTACTACTTTATGCCTTTTCTCCAACTCCCCTAATTCTGCCAACTCTCCACAGGATACGGAGAGGACACTACAAGGTGCTCTTAGTGGCACCAAATTAGCCGGGGAGACCATGGTTCCCACTGTTATACAAACTTCTCAGCGGGGAACCCTGGAGTCTTCCCAAGAGACAGGATCTTCTCCTGCAGTTGCAGGGATAGATTTGGCATCCAAATCCAGACAGACTACAGCTCTGTGTTTGGCCGCTGAGGAGCCAGAGTTACTGTTCGGAGCCTGCGATATGAATGTGAAAAATACTATTCTGAATTCAAGTGCACCCTCCACCAGAAATATGTATGCTTGCAGATGGAAACTTTTCACTGAGTGGTGTACTCAGCGTGGGGTGATTCCAGAGCAATGCTCTGTGCCACTGGTGTTATGTTTTCTGCAGTCCCTGCTGGAGAATAACAGGGCACCCTCCACCAAGAGAGTATACGTAGCCGCGATTTCTGCACAGCATGCATTTGTTAATGGACAACCTTTGGGATCTCATAACTTAGTCACTCGTTTTCTTAAAAGGTGCTCAGAGATTGCGCCCTGCTCAGACGGTTAGGTGTCCCTCGTGGGACCTCAGTCTAGTTTTAAAATCACTTACACAGCACCCTTTTGAACCTATGGAGCAAGGTGATCTGAAGTGGATTTCTTGGAAAACAGCATTTATTTTGGCTATAACATCAGCTAAATGTGTTGGTGAGCTCCATGCATTGTCAGTCAGTGAATCCTGTATACGTTGGAATGCAGATAAATCAGTGGTGACATTGTGGCCTAACCCTTCGTTTCTTCCAAAAAGAATGTCTGCATTGTTTAAGAACCAGGCGATCGAGTTGACTGGACTTAATCCTACAGTGGGAGGAGCACAAGATGGTAATCATACTGAGCTTCTCTGTCCAGTGAGAGCCCTGAAGGGTTATCTGAGAGCAACAGAGAATCTGCGGCATTCAGACCAACTTTTCATTTGCTATGGTGGACCAAAGAAGGGGCAGCCTCTGTCAAAATAGAGGCTGTCGCATTGGGTGGTAGGAGTAATTATACAGGCATATAAGGTCAATAACCTTAAAGTGCCAGCTGGTATAAGGTGTCATTCGACAAGAAGCATATCAACATCTTGGGCAGCACTTAAAGGTGTTCCTCTAATCGATATTTGTGCAGCTGCTAACTGGTCGTCTGCTGATACCTTTTCTAGATACTACAGAGTTAATGTGGCGACCTCTGATACCATGGGAAGAGCAGTTCTGCTGGGATCCTCGACTCCTGATTAAGTAGGAGAAGTCTCCTCATGACTTTGTTGTTATGAGTCATCCAGTGTAGCACTGCCTCTGGCGGTCAGTAAGAACGAAATAGAACGAGAGTTACGTATGTAACGGCGGTTCTATGAGTTCAGGATGACCGCCAGAGCACTCTGTCACGAGTCTGGGCAAGAAGATTTCATGGGACCGTTTGCCGGATGTCACGGGATTAAATAGGGGAGAGCGAAACCACTCACATATATGTCCACAATTTACCGTAGTTTTCCAAATAAACAAACAGATATCGTATTTCCGATGATAAATGAACTTGATCCGCCACAACCCCTGGAGGACGCTTTGCGCGCAGCTCCAACAAAATATTGTTACGAGGTTGTTAAAGACGGAATCGATTAAGGTTTCTCTAGACCTGCAGTCTTGCACGTATGTGAGAAGATATAGAGACAGTTTGCCGGATGTCACAGGATTAAATAGGCGAGATCTCCATGACATCCTGGGTCACGTGATGACTTTGTTGTTATTAGACTCGACCTGCGCATGAGTAGAGAGATAATATTCAGTGTAGCACTGCCTCTGGCGGTCATCCAGAACTCATAGAACCGCCGTTACATACGTAACTCTCGGTCTTTCCTCACCCACCACCAGTATGCAGCATTCACCTGGATGATGTGACAGCAGCCACAGTACAATGGTGCCAGTGTGCTCACCACACACCAGCTATAGGTGAAGAGGAGAGAGAGTGTGATAGAGCCAATTAAGTGGATGGGGATTATTAGGAGGCATGACTGACAAGGGCCAGTGGAGAGAATTTGGCCTGGACACCAGGGATAGTCCCCTACTCTTTATGAGAATTGCCATGGGGTTTTTAATGACAACAGGGAGTCAGGACCTCAGTTTAATGTCTCATCTGAAGGATGCTATACTGCTTTTTACAGTATAGCATCCACATCACTATACTGGGGCTTTAGGATTCACAGAGACCACAAGGTAAGCACCCCCTGCCGGCCTCACTAACACCTCTTCCAGCAGCAACCTAGTTTTCCCAGGAGGTCTCCCATCCAGGTACTGACCAGGCTCAACCCTGCTTAGCTTCAGTGGGCAACCAGTCTTGGGCTAAAGGGTGATATGGCTATTTAGGTATTAATTGTATTATTTAGTATTGATTTCAAATCTATTGCTATATTTATTTTAACTGATTTAATGAGTAAAAACTTTTAATTGCATTTCATGGCCACTTTAGATCGCAAATTAAGTTCCCCTTCAAGGGAACTCGCATTGTGTCCTCTAGTGGATACTATGGGGAATGCTTTAAGGTACTTAAAGTGTATTTGGGCCGATTCTGGGGCGTCATTCATCCCATGTCCATGCCGAGTCTGGCAACCGCAGCTGGGCCGAGTTATTTCTTCCGGCCTGCCGGATCTGGGCCATTACCGGGCCAAACCGTTTTGGCTACCTGGGTTGTTTCATAAATGTTAATAGAGGGAAAGGAGCTGGTTTATACAGAGCATGTTTATATCCTAATATTCAGATGGGCTTTCTGTTTGGCTTAAACGCTTCTGACCCAAGGCTAATTATCATAAAAGCTTGAATGTGGAAGAATAGACGTCATTCAATTCTGACTTCAACTGCGTTAGCATGCATGCTTTTTGTTTGTTTGAAGGATAAGGCAGCTTTCCAAATAAGCCTTGATGATATTTCCATTTATAGGGGCACAGTGGCTAATTACAGTCAAATCTCTTTTTTTCTCTCGTTTGGCAGCAAACCCAGTGCCTCCAGCAAAAGAAAACACTTCATCCCTTAACCTCCTCTAATAAATATTTATTCAGAGAAAGCTGTAATTATGCTTTTCATAAGGTTTTTTTTAGTACATAAGCTGTTATCTCTACATCATTTTGTCTAAAATAGCCATAAAATGAGGTCATAATGGAATCAAATTGTTAATGAAGATAATGTTACAGATTATGCTTGGCATGAAATTGTATACATTTTTATCACTTGTCTCTTAAGATAGGAATGAAAATTTGACTTTGAATATAAATAGTTTTCTTTATTTCAGTCCTGAAGAATAATTTGTCTAAGAACAATGCTGAATATTTTTACACAGGGATGTTGTAGAATTGTCCTTGTTCAAAATGAATTGCTCTGTGGAGGTTTTGAAGCCAGATAGACCTTTATTAACAAGTTAACAAAAGGCCGAGTAATGTTCGAACATGTCACGGTGCACACAGCAGGGAGAAACGAGGAACACGCAGACGAGGATACACTTCAAAATGATAGTTTTTAATGACGACATCAAGGTAAGACAGGGCAAGGTAGACTGACAGAAACACCGGGAATAACGAGTAGACCAGATGACATGGAATTCAACAAACAGGACTTAAATACACATGGTAATGAACACATAAATCACACACACACACCTGGAACTGAATAAACTGACATGAAACGAGGACAGGAAACTAACCATATAAGGAAACAAGAGGCGGGAACACAAGACACACACGACAGAGGTCTGACAGAACACCACTCCAGCGTCTTGTCTCAAACACACATATATATACTGTATATATATGTATATGTATATGTATATATATATATATATATATATATATATATATATATATAAATAACAAAAGTAAAAGCAAAAAAGTTCGAATTCAAATTCAAAAAGCAAACACACTAGACCATTTTTTAATGTTTCAAAAAAAGTTCCTCAGATGTGTGTAACTTCTAAATTGTGCTGATGTATAGGCTATTTAAGGTAGCAATACAATATGTAGGCTAAAATCATATTTATTAATATTTTTTTTTTTTTTTTTTTTTAATATTCTAGTACTTAGTATGTCCTCCAGAACTTTAAGTATACTGCTCTGACCCTTCTTGGCACTGAGTGTACAAGTTCATGACAAATTTTCACATCTGTTTAACTCCTGGAGGACGACCTCCTTAAATGCTCTGGTCTTTAATGGCAAGTTTTGCTCAGCTCGTCTCTACAGAATCCCCCACAGTTGCTCAAGAGCGTTAAGACTGAGTGAAATACATGTCCACTGAAGGATTTTCACCTTGGGAGAATGAATATCTTCATTGTCATGCTGAAAAAATGCCCAATAATGCAGGGAATGAGGGGAGGGTAGCATCTTCTGTTTCAAGTTTTTGTATTCCATCACACAGTAGTGTGTGAATTCATGACAGCGTTGATAAAGCACAACTCCCTCATACCTTCAGCACTCATTCATCCCTATAGAAGAGCTTTACTACCACTGAATGTCACTGTGGGTACCAAACACTTCTCACTGTACTCCTCCTCTAGCAACACCAGAACATTTTGGATGCTTTTGGATCCGAAATGATTGACTTGGTCTCTTGAGACCAGAGTATGGATTCCCAGAAGTCTCTATTTTGTAAATATGGGCCTTGGAAGAGGTTAAATGAGTTTATTTTGCTTTGGCTACAGTAGGTAATTCTAGTGGTGACAACAACCATGCATGTCACTTCTGCAGGCTGCGTCATACTCTGTGAGATAAAGTGTCACTCTTTTCATAGCTTTTGCCGGCTCTGAGACACTTGCATGTTATTTCTCCTGCTCTTTTTCTAGCAAAAATTCACTCATCACTAAATGAAAACTTAAAGTAAAGACCTGATTATTTCAGGAGCCTTGTCGCAAGTCCATTGTTTTTGAATGTCTGTGCTACTTCTGCTATATTTTGACACTTAAAACAATTTGGTATTCCTCTTGTACCATTGTCCTCTTATGCTAAGGAATAAGTCACCTAGTAGTTCTCTCCCAACTGGTTCCACTGCTGCCAGCATTAAGTCCGAGTATGATTCAGAGGACTATGTAACACTTTTAATTGTCAGGAAATTACTGGTCTTTAAAAGTTTTGGTTCAATATACTCACCTGTTGATCAAAAATAGCCTTAAACATTTTTTTTTAGTAACTTTCAGGAGGGTGTACTCATTTTTGCAACACAACATTTTATCACTTTGATAAGAAAATCTTATTTTGATGAATAATTTTAAAATTCTTCTTTGGTAATTGATCAAGCAGGCCTGTTGGAACATTATATCTCCAAAGAACCCTAACGTGTCATCTAAGTAAAGAGTATTTGCTGAATTTAAGTATTAGAGGGGGTGTACTCATTTATGCTGTGCACTGTGTATATATATATATATATATATATACATATATATATATATATATATATATATAAATATATATATATATATATATAAATATAAATATAAACACATATACATATATAAATAAAAAAAAAATAATAATAACTTCAGTGCTTATATCCTAGTGGAATTTTTTTTTTTTTTAACTTTGAACAATTCATAAATCTGTAATCCATTATGTCAGACAGTATTTCTAATGTTATGATCAACCGCAAAATTGTTTATACAGGATTGTGAGGCAGCAAAGGAGACTTCTTTTTAAAAATAGATTTATGAGTGGAGAGATGATAAAATTACGGATGTAGGTGTGATTCATTTTTCTTGGCATGCTTTCTTATAAGACTGACCTTGAACATTTACTGGTTATTAAGGAAACAAGTTAATAGCAATGATTATACATGTATCAGTCTATCTATTCATATTTATTAATATACCAGTCATATTTATTAATATTAATAATATGACAAAATCATAGTTAATATTGGTTAAATGGGAGGGAGCAATCCTGCCCATACCCAGCTAGGGAAAAAAAAAAAAAAAAACTTATAAAAGTTAATTTACTGAAGTGGTATTCAGGATCTGTGAATAAATTACTGAAAAAAATACTGCAAAATAATAATAATAATAATAATTTTATCACGGCTATAATAACATCCTCAACAAACAAACAATAGATTACCTTAGATAAAGTTTGTTTAATATGTACGTACAGTACCGGTCAAAAGTTTGGACACATTACAGTTTTTAATGTTTTTGAAAGAAGTCTCGTATGCTCATCAAGTTATACATTTATTTGATCAAAAATACAGAAAAAACAATAATATTGTGAAATAGAAAAGTAAAAAAAAAATAAAATAAAAAAATAATAACATTTATTTAAATTAGAATTATTTTGTAACAATACCGTTCTAAAGTTTGCAATTCAATGGGTCAGTATTTTTTTTAAAGACATTAATACTTTTATTCACTAGGATGTGTTAAAATGATGCTGAAAATTCAGCTATGACTCACAGAAATAGATAGAAAGAGCACATAAACAAATAAATAGAAAGAACACCATTATTTAAAGTTTCACAATATTATAGTTATTTCTGTATTTCTGATCAAATAAATGCAGACTTGATGATCATAAGTGACTTCTTTCGAAAACATTAAAAATGTGTCCAAACTTTTGAATGTTACTAAGTAAAAAGTAAAACATACAAATTTAAAATGACATGTTGTTTACATAAAAAGGTTAGGAATCACATTTGTTTCAAGTGTTTTTTATTGGGGGTGGGGGGCATCCAACATGAATTTTGCTAAGGGTCTCCAAATGTCTAGAACCAGCCCTGATTTTATGCAGCGTTTATACATCAGGCCCCTGGTGTGGCTGTACAGTAGGGATGGGTAGATCGACACCTAGTGTCGACACACGTTTCGAGTTTTTAACACACTAGTGCTTCGAAACAGTAGGCATGTTTGAGATGCGCCGCGCCTCGTCTCGCCTGAAACGTAGGCCAGAGTAGGCGGCCGCAGTGAGGGAAGGAGTGAAATAAGAGCTGTCAAGACGGACAGTTCTGCCCTCTCGAAGTGGAACAGATACTATGAGATCAAAGGCGGATATCGCGTTATTCTCACTCATGGGCTGTGCTGCTGATAAACATGATACGATTTCAGTTCTGGTGCCTTTATATAAAAATAAATATGATATAAGACACTCTAAGTGCTTGCTATTTAATTCCATACAAAAGGCGTGTTTATCATTAATTTTTACTTTATAATACATGTATTTTATATTTTTATAGAAATATGACAACATCACATATCTCACACAGAGATCGCATTGTCATAGTGTTTGGGAATATCCATGCATAATTTAAATACATAATCACATGAAACCTGGGGCACATTCTAGTTCACACCGGTGCCCAACGTTTTGCTATGGTTTTCGGGTTGAACGACATGTTTCCTGGAAACAGTGTGCAACGGTGTGCAACTGGGTTTGAGATACGTTTTTTCTTGTTTGGTGGGTGTGTCAGAAATGTCAGCCCAATCAGCAGCAACATGAATATAAACCACACGGTATTAAAGAGACAGCTCCACAATGGGTCCAAGTGAAGTCATTTACAAATGTGTCTTCTGCAGCTCGGTATACGCACCAATTGAAGATATTAGAAGACATGTTTGTTGTAAGAGTTTTATAGTAACATAGTATATCAACATGATGATGATGAATTTGTAAGTAAATGTAATTAACATAAAAATAAATTCACAAGAGCAAGTATATTGTTTGCACATGTTTATTTTCGTTAAAGGCAAAATAACTGAAATAATAAGAGCACAAGTATAGATCTGGAACTTCTTTAAGTCTGTCTAAATATCATGTAGTAATTGCAATGTCTTCTGGTCCATATCCTTTCCTTAGGAAGGTGTGCTAGACACTGATTAATGTAACATAAAAATACTATATTTTGCCATTGTATTGTGGAGTGACATGTTCATAAACTTTTCTATGCTCCTCTGATTATATAATGGTAAATATTACAATATCATAGCACAACAACAATGATCAGCAATAATGATAAGCCTAATACTCACAATAAAAAATATAGCGATTACCGGGGCCAAGCCCGCGAACTGGCCGTAGCGTGGTGCAGAGCGGGAAGAATGTAAAAAGGTGAAATGGAACGTACGTGGAAAAAGCAGATAGGTTCGGAAGCACAGAAGTTCAAAAACGAACAGAACTTCAGACGAGAACGAACAAACACACGTTTCTGATTCGAGACAAATGCGCATGGAAGATCCAACGTCTGGAACAAAAGCAACCCTGGATTCGAACCCACTACCTGAAAGGTTTGGGGACAGCGGCTTAGCAGAGTGTGCCACTCAGTCACTGCAGGTTTGACAGGCTGCCGAGGAGAGATTAAGGTGTGAGAATGAGCTGACTAAAAATTTTCTTTAGCATTTTAACCAGCGTAACACGCAAAGTAAAGTTAATTTTAAAGCAGTTTATGGTTAATTCGATAGCTGAAGAGTCAAATTAAACCGATTGGTAATTGTTTAGCCTGTAACTTAGTCGAATGCTACGATTATTAGCATAAGACAACGAACACAGGTACGGTTAACTTCCGAGAGGTATTTCTCTGGAACGGTAGTGAATATCAAAAATATGTTCAGTCATTTCTGTGCGGGTCGGTCGAAAGATCATATGATTAGATTTTGGACAAAATTGGACAAAATTTGAATGAGGAGTAGCAAAAAAGCAGTTTTTCACTTACTTCAATATAGCTGACAGGCACATTCATGGAAAATGACAAATGAGACATCGTCAGAATCGGCATATCCCAGGGAATGAAACGAAATAGAAATAACAAAATTTGGGCAATACTTTCAAAAGTTATAAGCAAAATAGTAAATTTTTGCTATGTCGTGACCCATAGGTGGCGCTGTTCCCAACTTTGGCAAATATCCTCAGTTCCAATATTATAACTGCAATTATATAGCAATTATAATTTGCTGACTGACTGTTCAAAAGTTATGTCCGAAAATGTGCATTTTTGGTATCTCACGACCCATAGCCAACTTTGGCATATATCCTCAGTTCATTGTGTCGATGAAGCGTACCAAGTTTTGTGTCGATTGAACAAACTTTGGTCGAGATACAGCCTCTGAAACAATGTTGGGTCGACCTCGTCGACCTTCACAGCAAAATAACTTTTTTTTTTAACTAAACGTCCAAAACATTCTGTTCAGTCATTTCTGTGCAGCTCAGTCTGAAGATCATCTGAGCCAAGTTTGGGAAGAATTGGACAGATTTTGAAGGAGGAGTAGCAATAAAACTGTTTTTCATTTAATTCAATATGGCTGACAGGTACATTAATGGAAAATGACAAATGAGACATCGTCAGAATCGGCATAATCCAGGGAACAAAACGTCATAAAAATGACACATTTTGGACAACATTCTCAAAAGTTCAAAAGCTTCAAAAGTGCTTTTGCAAGAATTGTTATAGCTCTGGAGCACTAGGTGGCGCTGTCTTCATTTTTGAGGTGTACCTCAGGGACATCGTATTAATGATCCCTACCGATTTTTGTGCAGATATGTCAAATGGTTCAAAAGATATTGCAATTTATGACACATTTAAAAATGTCGGACACGTGGTTCAGCCAATCCTGGCGAAATTGATATCATTTGATTCGGCATGACCCAAGGAATCCATAGACACAAATATTATAATTTTCTGACTGACTGTTCAAAACTTATAAGCGAAAATGTGAATTTTTGGTATGTCACGACCCATAGGTGGCACTGTTCCCAACTTTGGCAGGGACCCTCAGATCATGGTGTTGATGAAGCGTACCAAGTTTTGTTTCGATTGATCAAAGTTTGGCCGAGATACAGCCTCTGAACCAATTTTGGGTCGACTTTAAGTTCACATCATCATAACTTTTGAACAAAGATGAATAAAAAAAATCTGTTCAGTCATTTCTGTGCGGAGAAGATCATCTGAGTCAATTTTGGGAAGAATTGGATCAATTTTGAAGGAGGAGTAGCGAAAAGACGGAATAATGTACTTGTCAAAATGACCTCTACTGTAATGGGTGGAGTCTTAATGTAAGCTATTGAATGTGATCAGCATGAAGAGAGTAATCAGGTGTACTAAGTTTCATTTTTCTAGATTTAGGGGTTCAGGAGTTATTACCATTTCAATGTTGAATTTTTGAACTGGTGGTGGCGCTATAGAGTTGGTTCTAGAGTTGGTCAGATCACTATTAATGACCATCACTACAAGTGTGCCAAATTTCATCATTTTCCTATGTTCCCTTCATAGGGCTGCCATAGAGCCCCATGGGCCAAAAATAAAAAATCATACAATTACAATAGGGGCTACAGCCCTTTGGGCTTGGCCCCTAATAATAAGGTCATATAGATCATAACACAGTCTCGGAGGTAAGAAGTGGATTATCCTTCACCTGAAATGTTTGTCTTTTCATCCTGAAATGCAAGGCAAATGTTGGATCACAATAATTAGGAACCACAGTTTCCACAAATCCCTTCACTCGATTGGGATGTTCTCTTTTATTTTGGACAGCAACATCGAGCATATTTTGCAGTATTAAACACGTATTTATACCGATTTCATCAGGCTCCGAAAATTCTTCAAAAAGAACACAAAGAATGATCTTCTCAGCTGCCATAGTTGCAACACTTGCACCGTTTCTGTTTAATAAACGTTTTGCACCATTTTGTGGGGGCTGAACTTGGCCCAGATAAAAAAAAAAACATTTTAGAAGAGAACGCAGCATCACGGTTGTCTGAACCAATGAGTATTAAGCTGTGTCGTCAGTCAGTCGTTTCCCATCATGCTTTTGGTTAGCAGTCTGTGGAGAGCAACTGTGCGCGACTGCACAATCCGACACAGCCGCCTCGCCGTCGTGAGAGTTTTTTGACACACGTCAGCATGACATCAGAGCAAGGCGGACGTAACTCGGACACTTTTCTAACCGGCATGCATTTCGCGGTGATCACCGGTGATCAGTTCTGCGCAGATTTTGCTCATCTCAAACAAGCCTATAATTTCAGTTCTGTTGCAAATATGAAAATAAATATGATGAACAAGACACTCAAAGTGCTTGCTATTTAATTCCATACGAAAGGTGTATTTATCATCCATTTTTATTTTAATACAAACGTATTTTAGATTTTTATAGAAATATGACAACAGTCACATATCTCGCACAGAGATCGCACTTAATGGTGTTTGGGAATATGCATGCATAATTTAAATAAATAATCACATGAAATCAGATAAAAAATATATATTTTTTTAGAAGAGAATGCAGCATCACGGTTGTTTGAACCAATGAGCATTAAGCTGTGTCGTCAGTCAGTCGTTTCCCATCATGCTTTTGATCAGCGCAGTCGGTGGAGAGCAACTGCGCGCGACTGCACAATCCGACACAGCCGTCTCGCCGTCGCGAGAGTTTTTTGGCACACGTCAGCATGACATCAAAGCAAGGTGGACGTAACTCAGACACTTTTCTAACCGGCATGCATCTCGCAGTGATCTGGACTAGTCTGACCAGTGTTGCCAATTTAGCGATTTTGTAGCTAGATTTAGCTACTTCCCCACCCCTTTTGAGACTTTTTTCAAAAGTTTAGGGACAAATATAGCAACTTCTTGTACAAAACTTATCTAATGTTTTATCTTGCCCACTGATCTATATTCATCTTTATATAGATCAGTGAATTTGCCATTATGATGTCATCTAGTGACATTTAGCTACCAGTTTTAGCTACTTTCAATTGAAAGCAGTTGGCAAAACTGCCGGTGATCGGTTCTGCGCAGATTTTGCTCATCTCAAACAAGCCTAGTCAAGTCAAGTCACCTTTATTTATATAGCGCTTTTAACAATACAGATTGTGTCAAAGCACTTAACAGTATCAAGTTGGAGGATAGAGTGTCAGTAATGTATAATAATAAGATTAAACACTCAATTTTCAGTTAAGGGCGTTTCATTATTGAATTCGGAGATGTCATTGTCTAGCTAAGTTTTGTTTAAATAGTAACTGTGAAATCAAATTTACTATAATCGCTAGAAATTAAGTGTCCCCAACTGAGCAAGCCAGAGGCGACAGCGGCAAGGAACCAAAACTCCCTCTGAGACAGAGTGGAGAAAAAAACCTCGGGAGAAACCAGGCTCAGTCGGGGGGCCAGTTCTCCTCTGGCCAGGATATTATTGTTTATTCATTGTTTACTTATTGTTTTAATTACATTTTTAAATGTATAAATGTATTATATTTCTATTTTTATATTGTTGCAATTTCTAACAATAATAGTATTATGTAGTTAGGTATTTTATTATTATATTTTTAATTATTTGTTTTATTTTTAGTTTTATTGTATTTTAGTCGAGGTCTTCACTGGGGATATGTCTCTGGGGCTCATCGCTGACGATCAGGGCCGCAGACATCATCTCCCGGCGCCGATCCACCATCTGATCCGGACACGGACTGAGAAACAGAATAAGAAAGAAACAACTATTAGCGTAGATGCCAATCTTCTTACGATGTAACGAGTACATCGTGTGTTATGGGAAGTGTTCCCGGTTCCGGTTGATCTAATTAATGCAGCCTAACAATCCTTTAACGGATTTGAATAATAGAAGTGTAGTAGTGTGTTAGGTGTATGTCAGGTTAAAAAGGTGGGTCTTTAATCTAGATTTAAACTGACAGAGTGTGTCTGCCTCCCGAACAGTGTTTGGTAGATTGTTCCAGAGTTTGGGCGCTAAATAGGAAAAAGATCTGCCGCCCGCAGTTGATTTTGATATTCTAGGTATTATCAAATGGCCAGAGTTTTGAGAGCGCAGCGGACGTGAAGGACTATAATGCGATAAGAGCTCACTCAAGTACTGAGGAGCTAAACCATTTAGGGCTTTATAAGTAATTAACAAGATTTTAAAATCTATACGATGTTTAGTAGGGAGCCAGTGCAGTGTTGACAGAACCGGGCTAATGTGGTCATACTTCCTGGTTCTAGTAAGAACTCTAGCTGCTGCATTTTGAACCATCTGTAATTTGTTTATTAAGCGTGCAGAACAACCACCCAATAAAGCATTACAATAATCTAACCTTGAGGTCATAAACGCATGAATTAATGTTTCTGCATTTGACATTGAGAGCATAGGTCTCAGTTTAGATATATTTTTAAGATGAAAAAATGCAATTTTACAAATGCTAGAAACGTGGCTGTCAAAGGAGAGATTACTATTAAATAGCACACCTAGGTTCCTGACTGATGACGAAGAATTTACAGAGCAGCCATCAAGTGTTAGACAGTGTTCTAGGTTATTACTTGTGGGGGTTTTAGGTCCGATAATTAACACCTCTGTTTTTTCAGAATTTAGCAGTAAGAAATTACTCGTCATCCAGTTTTTTATATCGACTATGCATTCCATAAGTTTCTCAATTTGGTGTGTTTCACCAGGCCGTGAAGAAATATAGAGCTGAGTATCATCAGCATAACAGTGAAAGCTAACCCCGTGTTTCCTAATGATATTTCCCAAGGGTAACATATAAAGCGTGAAAAGTAACGGCCCTAGTACTGAGCCTTGAGGAACTCCATACTGCACTTGTGATTGATATGATACCTCGTCATTCACTGCTACGAATTGATGGCGGTCAGATAAGTACGATTTGAACCATGCTAATGCACTTCCACTAATGCCAACAAAGTTTTCTAGTCTATTCAAAAGAATGTTGTGATCGATAGTGTCGAACGCAGCGCTAAGATCCAGTAGAACTAATAGAGAGATACAACCACGATCAGATGATAAAAGCAGATCATTAGTAACTCTAATGAGAGCAGTCTCAGTACTATGATACGGTCTAAATCCTGACTGGAAATCCTCACAGATATCATTTTTCTCTAGGAAGGAATGTAATTGTGAGGATACAACCTTTTCTAATATCTTTGACAAAAAAGGGAGATTCGAGATCGGTCTGTAATTAACTAGATCTTTGGGGTCAAGTTGTGGTTTTTTAATGAGAGGCTTAATAACAGCCAATTTAAAGTTTTTGGGGACATATCCTAATGACAATGACGAATTAATAATAGCCAAAAGAGGATCTATGACTTCTGGAAGCACCTCTTTTAGTAGTTTAGATGGAATAGGGTCTAACAAACAAGCCTAGTGTTCCGGAGCATTGCTTGAAATGAGGCTGTCAGGTGACCTGTGAAAACAAAGCTTCGTTACCTCACTGACACATCACGCTAGGCTCAAATACAAAGCGTGTTGATTGCGCTGTCCCATACCCGCGATCCATTTAGTGTAATGTTATAGTTATATCAGTTGGCATGCCTATATGTATGTAGTGTTTTACGTGGTGTATCGTTGTTAATTATAGTACTACTATTAAAAACAATGACATGTGAATGTCTGTTGACTAAATGAAAATTAAAACACATTGCGGGCTCAACCTGTAACGAATCTGGTCCGTGACCTTCTGTGTTTTCTGAGTCTAAATCTAAGTCTAGTTTATCCAGTTTATTGCCTGAGTCATTCGTATCTTGATCGTAGCCTGTGTATCTCATTACTTGTCTGATCTCTGCCTGCCCTGAAGTTTATAGCCTGCCTTGGATCTCTCTTTCGTCTTGTCGTTTTGGACTTTATTTGCCCCTGCCTGGACTATTATCGTGTACCTGGATTATCTCTCTTTGTTTTGCTCACTGGATTACGTTCGCCGCCGATCAACCTCGTCTGTTCACTGACTGCTCTTGTGTCTTGCCCGTGCCATACCCTTTTGCTGTTGTTTGACCCTGCCTGTGATTTGACCACGTTTCTGTTTAATAAAAGCTTGCATATGGATCCACACACCTCTTGTCTCATCGGCTCCGTTACACAACCACTGTTCCCAAAAATGATAAAAGTCCTTCCTTAACCACAAACATTTTTGTTGCTTGTAAACGCCGTCCTCAGTTGTCAACAGCTCACATTGGTGAGAAAAATGTATGATTGCTAAATATATTTACTGCAATAATTGGATTTGTATTTGTGCATTTGTTTTTTAACAATGTGTATGTTTGTGTTCTTTTGTAAGGAAGACACAAAAATGGTGCAATGGAAAAATGACATAGGCCTAATTTATTGGCATATTAAACATTCTATTTAGAAGATGAAAAGACACAAGTTTGATGCAAGTAATAATGAAGAACATAACGTTTTTATTGTTACTGTATTGTGCAAAATACAATACATTTTGGAAACTCTATCGCTGCACACACACATGCCGCCTTGCTAATGACACATATGCTTATTAAATAGACAATTAAACCTTACAATGACATCCCAATGAACAAAACATCTAAATCAGTGGTTCTCAAAGTGTGGTACGAGTACCACTAGTGGTACTCAGGCTCCCTCTAGTCAAGTCAAGTCAAGTCACCTTTATTTATATAGCGCTTTTAACAATACAAATTGTGACAAAGCAACTGCACAATATCAAAATGGGAAAATAGTGTCAATAATGTAAAATGACAAGATTAAACACTCAATTTTCAGTTAAAGGCATTTCATTATTGAATTCAGTGATGGCATCGTCCAGCTCAGTTCAATTCAAAAAGTTTCTGTTCAATCAAGTCGACGATATTGCTGGAAATGAAGTGTCCCCAACTAAGCAAGCCAGAGGTGACAGCGGCAAGGAACCAAAACTCCATTGGTGACAGAACGGAGAAAAAACCTTGGGAGAAACCAGGCTCAGTCGGGGGGCCATTTCTCCTCTGGCCAGACGACACAGCAGTTCAATTCCAACTGCTGCAAAGTCAGATTGGAGGGCTCAACTGGTTGCCGAGGTCTTTTCCTGATGGCTGTCTAGGTGACGGGGTCCTCACTGGGGGTCTGTCTCTGGGGCTCATCTAGGTGTCCTGGTCTCCGCTGACGTTCAGGGCTGTAGAGGTCATCTCTAGGTGCTGATCCACCATCTGATCTGGTGAATGCAGTGACCTCGGAATAAGAAAGAAACAGACTAATATTAGCGTAGATGTCAATCTTTTTACGATGTAACAAGTACATCATGTGTTATGGGAAGTGTTCCCGGTTCCGGTTGATCTAATTAATGCAGCCTAACAATCCTTTAACGGATTTGAATAATAGAAGTGTATTAGTGTGTTATGTGTACGCCAGGTTAAAGAGATGGGTCTTTAATCTAGATTTAAACTGACAGAGTGTGTCTGCCTCCCGAACAGTGTTAGGTAGATTGTTCCAGAGTTTGGGCGCTAAATAGGAAAAAGATCTGCCGCCCGCAGTTGATTTTGATATTCTAGGTATTATCAAATGGCCAGAGTTTTGAGAACGCAGCGGACGTGAAGGACTATAATGCAATAAGAGCTCGCTCAAGTACTGAGGATCTAAACCATTCAGGGCTTTATAAGTAATTAACAAGATTTTAAAATCTATACGATGTTTAGTAGGGAGCCAGTGCAGTGTTGACAGAACCGGGCTAATGTGCTCATACTTCCTGGTTCTAGTAAGAACTCTAGCTGCTGCATTTTGAACCATCTGTAATTTGTTTATTAAGCGTGCAGAACAACCACCCAATAAAGCATTACAATAATCTAACCTTGAGGTCATAAACGCATGAATTAATATTTCTGCATTTGACATTGAGAGCATAGGTATCAGTTTAGATATATTTTTAAGATGAAAAAATGCAGTTTTACAAATGCTAGAAACGTGGCTGTCAAAGGAGAGATTACTATTAAATAGCACACCTAGGTTCCTGACTGATGACGAAGAATTTACAGAGCAGCCATCAAGTGTTAGACAGTGTTCTAGGTTATTACTTGTGGGGGTTTAGGTCCGATAATTAACACCTCTGTTTTTTCAGAATTTAGAGGTAAGAAATTACTCGTCATCCAGTTTTTTATATCGACTATGCATTCCATAAGTTTCTCAATTTGGTGTGTTTCACCAGGCCGTGAAGAAATATAGAGCTGAGTATCATCAGCATAACAGTGAAAGCTAACCCCGTGTTTCCTAATGATATTTCCCAAGGGTAACATATAAAGCGTGAAAAGTAACGGCCCTAGTACTGAGCCTTGAGGAACTCCATACTGCACTTGTGATCGATATGATACCTCTTCATTCACTGCTACGAATTGATGGCGGTCAGATAGGTACGATTTGAACCATGCTAATGCACTTCCACTAATGCCAACAAAGTTTTCTAGTCTATTCAAAAGAATGTTGTGATCGATGGTGTCGAACGCAGCGCTAAGATCCAGTAGAACTAATAGAGAGATACAACCACGATCAGATGATAAGAGCAGGTAATTTGTAACTCTAATGAGAGCAGTCTCAGTACTATGATACGGTCTAAATCCTGACTGGAAATCCTCACAGATATCATTTTCTCTAAGAAGGAATATAATTGTGAGGATACAACCTTTTCTAATATCTTTGACAGAAAAGGGAGATTCGAGATTGGTCTGTAATTAACTAGATCTTTGGGGTCAAGTTGTGGTTTTTAATGAGAGGCTTAATAACAGCCAATTTAAAGTTTTTGGGGACATATCCTAATGACAATGACGAGTTAATAATAGCCAAAAGAGGATCTATGACTTCTGGAAGCACCTCTTTTAGTAGTTTAGATGGAATAGGGTCTAACATACATGTTGTTGGTTTAGATGATTTAACAAGTTTATACAATTCTTCCTCTCCTATAGTAGAGAATGAGTGGAATTGTTCCTCAGGGGATCTATAGTACACTATTTGATGTGATAATATAGCTGACGGCTGCATGGTTACAATTTGATCTCTAATAGTATCAATTTTGGAAGTAAAATAGTTCATAAAGTCATTACTGCTGTGCTGTTGGGAAATGTCAACACCTGTTGATGCTTTATTTTTTGTTAATTTTGCCACTGTATTGAATAAATACCTGGGTTATGTTCGTTTTGTTCTAAAAGAGACGAAAAGTAATCAGATCTAGCAGTTTTTAAAGCTTTTCTGTAGGATAGGGTACTTTCCCGCCAAGCTATACGAAATACCTCTAGTTTTGTTTTCCTCCAACTGCGCTCCATTTTCCGGGCTGCTCTCTTTAGAGTGCGAGTGGTACGCAGAGGAATCAATAAATTAAAAGTAAAGTGCCCCTGTTATGGATTTTTGAAAATTATCTTTCATGCAGTGTGTAACACAGCTCTAAGTGAATGAAAACATCCTGCAAAGTTTTAAATCTGAAAGTGCACCGTGTATAAAGTTATTGTGTCTCAATAGAAAGAGTCGACTCTGAATCATTGAAACGAGTCGTTTTTAAAACGAATCCCAAGCCGTTTCATGTTGAAGTCATGTTGAAGTCAACATGAAACATTAGCATATTGCCGCCCACTTGTTGCGCACGCAGACCTGGGAAAACTTGATTTTCGTGTTGGTCTGAATGAAAATGCAAATTCATTCTTTGCCACTAGGTGCCGCTTTTGGAGCAGTAAAAGCTCACAAACCCTGCTTTAAATGAAATCGACCAATCACCGCAGATTAGCGTCAGGCAAAGGAGGGGTTTGGAAAAATGAATCGTTTGGGAGTCGTTGAGCAAGTAAGGTAAAAATAAATGCATATTGTAAGACAATGAAAGTGTTTTCTGACATTGCATGCATGTCAACCTGTTGTTGGGGACTCCCAAAAGTAAAATATGAACCTTTCATGACCCATAATAGGGGCACTTTAATGTTAAAACAAAAAAAAATTTATTTCATCTTTATTTGAGTAAAGCTTTTCTTTTTTTCCATTTAAGTAAAGTACCGTTTTTATTTAACTTTTAGCAGACGCTTTTATCCAAAGCGACTTACATTGCATTCAAGTTTTACATTTTATCAGCTCTTGCTTTCCCTGGGAATCGAACCCATGATCTTGGCGTTGCTAACGCCATGCTCTACCATTTGAGCTACAGGAAAGCAGTTACAACACATATTAATTTATCATTATTTAAGATTTTATTTACCTGTTTGTAAGCACTGTGCAGTGTTAATGTTCAAACTGTGTATTTACAATGTTAAAGTGGCTGACAATAATAAATATTCTTATTAGGAATAAAACTGCCTCGTTTTTTAACTGTGTAGAGCTGTAGCTGAATAGTTAGGCCTACTATGCTGCTGTATTTTAATGTTGGTCATTATGGTGGTACTTGGAGAGCCAAATATTTTCTGAGGAGGTACTTGGTATAAAAAGTTTGAGAACCACTAATCTAAATGATACATTTGGTGTAAGAATTTTTATTGACCATCAGATGGCGGAGTAGAACGCTGTGTCAAAAGCTTCGAAGCATCAACGCAGTTTGTTGTAAAAGCCTCACTGCTTCAAAATCCTCGTTCGTCACATCCCTACTGTACAGGAACAGGAATGATAAACCTGCTTTACAGGTTTGCAGACACACCCGTGTTACACACGTCACTCAAACACAGCAGCAGGAAACAGGAATCACATGATTCCAGGGAAAGAGAAACTTAAGTGTAGTTAAGCTGTTGTGTGTTTGTGTCTCTGTATTCAATCAGTAAAATGGCAGAGGCCAGATTTTCTCAGGATGAGTTCACTTGTTCAGTGTGTCAGGATCTCCTGAAGGATCCAGTGACCATCCCGTGTGGACACAGTTACTGTAAGAGCTGTATTACAGACTGCTGGGATCAGGAGGATCAGATGAGAGTCTACAGCTGCCCTCAGTGCAGACAGACCTTCAGTCCAAGACCTGCTTTAGCTAGAAACACCATGCTGACTGAAGTGGTGGAGAAACTGAAGAAGACCAAACTCTCTGCTGACTGTGACGCTGGAGCTGGAGATGTGCAGTGTGACGTCTGTACTGGAAGAAAATACAAAGCTGTCAAGTCCTGTCTGGTGTGTCTGAACTCTTACTGTCAGAATCACCTTGAACAACATGAAAGTTTGTTTAAAGGAAAGAGACACAATCTGACTGATGCCACTGGACGACTGCAGGAGATGATCTGCCAGAAACATGAGAAGATCCTTGAGGTTTTCTGTTGCACTGATCAGAAATGTATATGTGTGCTGTGTATGGACAAACATAAAAACCACGACATTGTATCAGCTGCAGCACAGAGGACAGAGAAACAGGTATTTAAATCTATACACTGATGAAATATTGCTGACACTTAGCCCCGTTTCATATGTGTTTATATTGGCACCCATGTTAACAGCTTAGAGTATTCACACGGTGTTCATCAGAAGAAATGAATAGCAGCTGCAAGAAGAGTTTCACTGTTTGCTGAAAATACACTGTAAACCTTTATCAACACAAGCTTTTGTAAAATTGGCTTTAAGCAACATAAAATAATGGAGTGAACTATTCAACTGTTATTTGACAAAATATATACATATTTCCATCAGTCAAAATTGAAATGCAGTGACAGATTACTTTTTATTCAGTAACTCTGACTGAAACCAGATGATTTCAGTAATTTAGATTCACTTTGGCTTGTGTTCTGTGTAGATTCATTATCATTTGTACATCAATCTGAAGCCCCTTCTCATGTAAATCAGATTTCATGACAATCAAGGTTGAAATAGTTGTCAGTGACTAACTGCCAATGAAAATTGATGGCCGTTATCAACAGAAAAACTCAATGGAGTGATCCATAGTTTTTTTGTTTGTTTGTTTGTTTTTCTATGTAGAGCTGCAGCTCTGCTACACAGCAGAAGCATTGTCAGTGTGAACCTGTCAGATTCACCTTTGAACCTACAGCCATTGGTTATCACTTCAAATAAGTCAATTTTAAACTGCCCCACGCTACTTTTACTTTTGATCTGTTCACATTGTAAGGCTAGAAGAACCTCAGACACTTTGATCTCATGAGATACGGAAAATACAAACACGGTGTATTAAAATACAGGTATTTGTTTCCACATCTCACTGAGAGAACATGCAGGAAAGCTTTTTTCTCAGTTATTATTCATTCACATTTGTTCCTTCTATCCCACCCATCATTCCCTTTACTCAGTTCACTCAGAATGGTCAAGATCATAATATAATTTTGTACATGAATGCAGGTGATATTCACAGTCATGTTCTCATTTGAAATGTCTCAGTGCACCTGGTGTAATGGTCTCATTCCCACAAGAAGTAAGCTAAAAAGTAATAAAACTTAGCGTTTAGAGATATTTTTTATTGTAGAGGGTATGCCCTCTCCCAGTGTCTTTCATGCAAATTACCATCTGTCCCCAAAAGGTTTAATCTCCCCACCTAGACCTTGACCGATGCAAATTCTTTCGTTAGTTCTTCCCTCCATTTTACTTAAGGAAAATTTGCAAAAGGCTCAGGGCGATTCTGTCGCCAATTAAGCATCTTTCGCTTTCAGATTTATCATTGAATATTTGATGTCTTGAATGGATTATCTTTTAAAGGGGTCATATGATGCAATTTCAAGTGTTTCTCTTTGGAGTGTTACAAGCTGATTGTGCATAGATATGATCCCTGAAGTTGCAAAGACTAAAGTGTCGAAACCAAAGAGATATTCTTTATCAAAGTTAAGACTCTGCCACGCCCCCCTAAAACGGCTCATTCAAACACGCCCCCACATGTCTACGTCACGATGTGGGGAGATTTTCATAACACCGCCCAAATGTTTACGCAAAGAAAGAGGGCGTGACTTTTATTCTCGCTGTAGTATTGTTGCTGCCGGCGCCATGTCCTGGAGACGCTGTGAAAGCAAAACTACTTTCTTTGGGCTTCCAAAAGAGGATACAATTAGAAATCAGTGGTTAAGTTGTATTTACAACACTGTTCCAGAACAGTACAACGCAAATATTCGAGTGTGTGTGGCGCAATTCACGGAGGACTATTTTGTGAACCTGGCAGGAGAGTAGCCTTGCTTGCAGGCTTGCACAAAGGCTGTTTCTATAAATTGGAGCAATTCCAACTTTACAATGACAGTCTGGCGCTTCTGACTCACAGCCTGTAAGTACGTTTCTGCTTCTGACGATTCAAACGAGAGTTTTGAGCTGTGTAGAGTAGTGCTTGTTTGTCGTTTCTCCGATCACAAATGCAGACAAGGTAATGTTTACACGGCGCGATGCAACACGACGCGTGAAAAGACAGTCTAAGTCATTATAATCAGTAATTATGTCCCCACTGGATGCAACAAATGCCTTGTTTGTAATGGGTTTTATTGTTTTAGTTTCATCGTGCCAGGAAATGGCATCACAATACGGTGAGGGGCGTAACATTTCCGTCTCACGCTTGAGGTATTCGGCCAATCACAATGCACTGAATAGCTAGCCAATCAGAGCACGCCTCGCTTCTCAGAACGATGAGCTTTGTAAAAATCGACGTGTTTAAGAAGGCGGGGCATAGAGGAGCAACAATAATGTACAGTATGTGGAAAATAATGTGTTTTTTTAACCTTAAACCACATTGCATTACACCAAATACACCAAATATTGTTCTTTTTAGCAACGTCATATGACCCCTTTAATTGATTATGTAAATGGCATGATACATGTTTCATTCTTATTTACTCTGAAACTACTGGCTCTAGTAGATTATGTTGTTTCCATGTTACCGCAAATCTATCTCAGGTTAGTAACGGACTGAAGTCCAGCTTTAGGTGGAGCATGGGTGTTAGAGTGCAGGAACTGTCAAGGTCCTTGCCCACCGAGTCCCAAAATTTTTGGATTTAAAACGTATGCGTATTTTCATTTTTTTGTATTCCTCATCGTTTCCTATCAAAATGCTTGATACGGATGTGAAAATCGAAGCTGATCCGAATTTTTTTTATGACGGACGAATGTTTCGGAGGCAGTGTGTAAATGTGATTGACACAATGTGAGGTCGTATTTATTTTTTAACGTGCGAAAATTTTGGACTCAGTGTGCAATGACCTTAACACTGGTTCAAGGCTACTTAAGATGCTTTTCCACTGAAATTACCTGGAACAATTTTTCCCAGGAACTTTTTTCCCCAGACCTGCAGGTCTGCGTTTCCATCGCGGTCTAAAGTACCGTGAAGAATAGACAAATAGTCTGGTGACGTAGGCCTGCTCGTGTTTCTCAATACCAAGTATGCAAATTTTGGACTTGCATCCTCGGTAGTTCATACTTCGCAAGTTCGACTCGAGAGTGTGAACTCCCGCGGACGGGAGGACGCAAGTCCAGTAATTCTGCAAATGGAACAGCAGCGTACTTGATAACGTCAGTCAGCTCACCTTGGCTACTGCAATTTTCCTCACTGTATTTACAATAAGACAAAATATGATATCAAACACCACTGCCTCTTTTCGTTTTCATTTAAACATATTAATAGAAATGTAGTTCAGGGAACATACATTACAATGAAATGAAATTATTATATCAAGCATTGCCTCTTTTCATTTTAATTTTAACATATTAATAGATTAATAGAATAAAGACCAAAGATTACCTGTTAGATTTACCCAAAACAAATTATATCTTATGTTTAACCACTACAGAGACATCAGAGCCAGCAGCATTTGTCAGAAGGACTAGCTGAGTTGAGGCTGCTCTCATCGGGAAACATGAGCACTGAGCGCCCGCTGAACGCATGGAACTCACGTCTCTGAAATCAGCAAAGCACATTTTTAAACAACTACATTCTCACCTGAAATACTTTTAAAACTACATTTTATGACACAATAACAGTAATATATATTTTTTAAAATTATGCAAATATATGGTGGTTGAAATGAACTCAATGAATGCTGCTTGAACTCAACCAATCAGCATGTTCAGCGCCCAAGTCCCACCCCCAAAAGTTCTGGACCTTTGAGCCGGACCTCGCGAGCAGGGACTTTCTGAGGGGCAAATTTTTACCCATAACTTTATTTAGATCCTGGTTCCTGCAGTGGAAACACACCAAGTACGGGCCCAAAGTCCCTAGTTCCTGAGGAAAGTTCCTGCGGTGGAAACGGGGCTTTAGACTGTAAAGGTAAAAAAAAAAAAACATTTCTTCCATTTCTTCCATTCAGGTCAATGGAATGTAGCTCAACCAACCTTACCTCTGTTTATTGTAATGTTACTCTAATTAAGTGTACATGGGAAACCATGGCATGACTAAAACAAAAAATCTATAAGAGAAAGTAATTTTAGTTGTCTTATATCTGTAGTAGTGGCCAAGACTTATGTAGCAAATTAGCTCAGAATGAAAATATTTGTACATAATTACAACCAATTTATGTCATCCTTACGGTGTGTTTCCACTAAAGCATAAAATCTGCGCTCAGTGCCGCTGGCAACTCTACAACACCACTGCTTTGGGGCATGTCAAATTTAGGGCAGAGCACGCCTCTAAAAACAATGTTTACACCCTGTTTGCGTTTCATCTTCTTCTTTTCACAGCGATTGGTTTGTGGCCTGGCATTTTTCGCTGAATATTTGCGAAAGTCGAGGAATGCCCAAACTTTTTGACGCTCTCGGCCACTCTCAACGCTTTGTCTGCGCCGCTTTCAATCTGATAATGCACTGCGCAAGCGTTTAAGCTCAACTTCCATAGGAATTATTTGAAAATGCTCGCTCCGCTGTGCTCGCTACGTGCCAGTGGAAACGCACTGTTAGTCACAACGAGAAGGCTGAGGTTCGGTTCAAAGATGTTAAATGCACCCATCGACGCCAACACCAACATCAACACCGTAGAACTAAATAAACAGGAAAAATATAACAAACATCAGTCACACACTGAGTTACATGTAACACGAATACGACTTTAAACTCGTAAATGAACAAAAAATACATCCACATACCACTTTTGCCTACTTACTCTGTGTTAAAGGGAAGTTATCTTTTGTTTAACCCACAACATCTGGCCCTGAATTCTTTATTTTTATAGTAAAAATAGTAAAAAAAAATTGTGGGATTTCATGTCACATGATTAACTGGGCAACCGGAAGTGGTTTGGTTGACTTGGAGATCAACACCCCCTAGTGGTGAACCATTGGAGTTTCGAAACGTTTCGAAACAGTGTGACGTAACAAAGCTTCGTTTGCTAAAATCACGTGACCTGTCCGGTTTGATACGCGCTCCGAAACACTGATTCGAAACAAAAGATTTGCAAATGCTTTGTGAAGCAGTGTTTCGAATGCGCCCATCTCTAGCTGTCAATTTCACAGCTCAAACAGGAGAAGCGTGATTTCGCAGGCTGCAGACCACGTCTCTGTTCATATATATATAACAGACGTGGTCAGAATTGTTGGCACCCTTGGTAAATATGATCAAAGAAGGCTGTGAAAATTAATCTGCATTGTTAATCCTTTTAAACATTCACAAAAATCTAACCTTTCATTGGAGAATAAGAATTTAAAATGGGAGGAAATATCATTATGAAATGAATGTTTTTCTCTAATTACACATTGGCCACAATTAACAGTACCCTTTTATTCAATACTTTTTGAAACCTCCATTTGCCAGTTTAACAGCTCTAAATTTTCTCATATAATGCCTGATGAGGTTAGAGAACACCTGAAAAGAGATCAGAGACCATTCCTTGATTCAGAATCTCTCCAGATCCTTCAGATTCACAGCTCCATGACGGTGCTTCTTCTCTTCAGTTCACCTCACTCATTTTCTACAGGGTTCAGGTCAGAGGACTGGAATGGCCATAGCCAGGCGCGCAGATGGCACTAGGGACGGGGGGGACATGACCCCCCCAGATTCAAAGTGACCTGATCCGTCCCCCTCACTGTCTCTACGAAAGGCGACATCGGTAAACAGACAAATTTAAACAGCAAATTTAAACAGTAAACCTGATTTAAACAGTAAATCAGGGTTTCAGCAATGTACATTAGCCTAGGTAGTGACGGCCTGGCCTGCCGCTCCTTAAACGTGCACTGAGCGATTTTTGAAAAATGCTTTTGACCGCAGTGTCTGACCGAGACCCAAAACACACCTGTAGCCAATCAGCAGTAAGGGGGCATGTCTTGTACTGATAGAGAGAAGAGAGCGCTCTATTTGAGTCCACAGGACGGATATTAGAGATGGCAGATAAAAAAAGAGGAAAATATCAGAGAAACAAAACATTAAAAAGAAGGCTTACGATCAGGCAAGAGTGGAGAGAACTCAAGGAGCAGGAAGGGCTCGAATCGGACGCCGAGGTTGAGTTGTTTCTTCTTGATAGATGAGTAACATTGAATTTGTTTTGTTTCACACAACTTATCCATGTTGGCTTTTGCTTGAATATGCTTGTCATCTTCGCTTGTTTCCGCGATGTTTGTCCCCCCCCCCCTCTGTATACAGTGTCCTCCACTAATATTGGCACCCTTGGTAAATATGAGCAAAGGCGGCTGTGAAAATAAATCTGCATTGTTTATCCTTTTTATCTTTTACTCAAAAAATTCACAAAATTCCAACCTATCATTGAAGTAAAACAATTGAAAGTGGGGCGGGGGATCTCATTGTGAAATAAATGCTTTCACTATTTCATGTTGGCCACAATTATTGGCACCCAATTATTGCAACGTCCTTTTCCCAGCACAACAGCTCTGAGTTTTCTCCTATAATGCCTGAAGAGTTTGGAGAACACCTGATAAGAGATCAGAGACCATTTTCTTCATACAGAATCTCTCCAGATCCTTCAGATTCACAGCTCCATGACGGTGCTGCTTCTCTTCAGTTCGCCTCACTCATCTTCTACAGGGTTCAGGTCAGAGGACAGAGACAGCCATGGTAAAAGATTCATTTTGTGCTCAGTGACCTCATTTTTGTGGTTTATTTTGATGTTTGTTTTGGATTGTTGTCCTGGTGGAAGATCCAAACACGGCCCATTATAAGATTTCTAACAGAGGCAGTCAGGTTTTGATTTTTTATCTGTTGGTATTTGATAGAATCCATGATGCCATGCATCTGAACAAGATGTTCAGGACCTCCAGCAGAAAAACAGGCCCACAACATTAAAGATCTAGCAGTATATTTAACCGTGGACATGGGGTACTTTTTTATCCCTGTTTGTACTAAACTCATCTGGCTGGGTTTGCTGCCAAAAAGCTCTTTTTTCAGTTTCATCTGACAATAGAAGCCAGTGCCATTTGAAGTTCCAGTCGTGTCTGACAACTGAATTTGCTGGAGTTTGTTTTTGGATGAGTGAGGACAATTTTTCTTGAAACCCTCCCGAACAACATGTGGTGATATAGGGGATGTTTGATTTTTTTTTTTTTAGGTTTCTGACCCCAAGACTCAACTAATCTCTGCAATTCTCCAGCTGTGATCCTTGGAGAGTCTTTGGCCACTCAAACTCTCCTCCTCACCGTGCATTAGGACGATATAGACACACGTCCTCTTTCAGGCAGATTTTTAACATCTTTAGTTGATTGGAACCTCTTAATTATTACCCTGATGGTGGGAAATGGGGATTTTCAATGTTTTAACTCTTTTCTTACAACCACTTTCTATTTTGTGAAGCTCAACAATCTTGTTCTTCACATCAGAAATATATTTTTTGTTTTTTCTCATTGTGATGGATGATTAAGGGAATTTGACCCTTGTGTTCCTCATATTTATAATCCTGTGGAACAGAAAGTCATGGCTGGACAATTTCATGCTCCTAGTCACCCTGGTGTGCTAAAAAAATTAAATATGAATGGGAATATACTTCAGAGATATTTTACTCATAAGAATTTCTAGGGGTGCCAATAATTGTGGCCAACATTCATTGGAGAAAAACAGTTATTTTACAATGAGATTTTCTCCCCACTCTCAACTGTTTTACTTCAATGATAGGTTGGAATTTTGTGAATTTTTTGAGTGAGAGATCAAAAGGATAAACAATGCAGATTTATTTTCACAGCCGCCTTTGCTCATATTTATCAAGGGTGCCAATATTAGTGGAGGGCACTGTATAGGCTAAATGTATATTATACTGTATATAAATTGCGGGCATCAGGGAGCCTCTATTATGCCTGGCATTGAAACTGCTTTTGAATGCACGATCACTTTTTAGTTTCACTTTCACTTTAGAGATTCGTGATGGCAGGTAGGTTGGTTTAGTGTAATGTGGCACACTTTTTGCTATTTTGAATTGTGTATCATATTTCCATATGAAGCCAAAGCAATAAATCAAAATCTTATACCATTTTGAAATCCCCAAGATGTTTCCTACCTAAATCAGATTTTTTTTTTTTTGATATTGTACTTAAAGGGGAAATGGCACACATTTTAGTGCTCCTTGTGCCAAAACGTTTAAGAATTTGTGGATTTTCTAATGTGGGACAGTACATGCTGAAATCTGGGACACTATGTTTTGTGTTAGAAATAGTTTAAGTTTTACAAAGTAAACTTCACATTTAAAACTCCTGGTTAAATGTGCATAACCATGTTTGCTGAATTAATTTAGTAAGCCTACGGTGTGTTTGCTGTCTTCATCGGTTTGTCTAAAAAACTAGTAGCCTATATGTTCATATGTGGAATGTTAAATACAACTTTAACACAGAAATCTTATACTATTTAAAGGAATGTATTTTAAAAAATGTCAGATTTCTGGCAGCAACAATAATAATAACCATGTAATGAAGTCAAAAATATAAAATTGGACTTAATAAAGATAATTTCATAAATTATTTTAAAAAGATTCAAACTTTGGAACATGGAATGCCTTTAAAATTGTTATTAAACTTCTTTACTCTGCATATGGTAAGAATATGGAACATGTATTTTCAAAAGCATGTGTTAATCTAATTGTAATTGTTATGTAAAAACACTCCATAACAGAAATTAGAAGTCCTGGCCAGTCATGGCCTTATCATGGTCCAAGATCTTATCGTCCTCTAGTCTCAAAATTGTTAATCTGGATCTTAAAACAAATAATATTGCTGCATTATACGCCCCAAAATTAACAAAATTACATGCATGGCATTTAACTTTCTTAATGCACATTTTATCAATTGAATAACATAGAATATTTGACTGTCCCACATTAGTCAAAACGTACTGTCCCACTTTTGAAACATCCTTTTCTAAAGTGGGATGACAAAGATTTCTTTAAATAGAAAATATTAACACATTTTAACAATATTATTGCAAAATGTGTTGTATAAATACATCACAATATAATTTTATAACAATTTAGAACATTGTTTTATTTATAAAAGATTTGTATCCTTAACATTAATTTTGTCTAAATCCTATGTTACTGACCTTTGAGTGAACTTTACAAGAGGTATTTCCTGTTTGATGATTTTCATGGCCACATTTCTGACATAATTTCCAGAAAGTCAAGTGATTTCAATAACTTGAAACCCCTGCTTGAATTCAACACCAATCATGTTCACTTTATTGTTGTAAAAGAAGAGATAAACGCACTGAAGATTAGGTGTCCCACATTAGTCAGTGTCCCACATTACACTAATCCACTCTGTTTATACTATGGAGCAGCAGTACTTACCACACATTTTACAAGATTAGATTGCCAGTGGTGCTGAGGATCTGCAAACCATTCGCCATCGTCCTCAGTCACCTTTCCTTACTCTGTTTATGTGGTAAGTGAAATTTTATGTACTGTAATGTAACAGGCAACCGTTAGCAATCGTTATTTGTTTTCCGTTACCCCCCACCCCCCCACCTCCGGTCTTGGTCCCCCTCAGTTAAAAAAATCCCATCTGCGCCCCTGGCCATAGCAGAAGCTTGGTTTTGTGCTCAGTGACCCATTTCTGTGTTGTTTTTGAGGTTTGTGTTTGGATTATTGTACGGTTGGAAGATCCAGACATGGCCCATTATAAGATTTCTAAAAGAGTCAGTCATTTATTGATTTTTTATCTGTTGGTATTTGATAGAATCCATGATGCCATGTGTCTAAACAAGATGTCCAGGACCTCCAGCAGAAATATAGGCCCACAACATTAAAAATACAGCAGTATATTTCATTGTACACATGGGGTACTTTTTATCCCTGTGTTCACCAAACCCATCTTGAGTGTTTGCTGCTAAAAAGCTAATTTTTTAGTTTCATCTGACCATAGAAGCCAGTGCCATTTGAAGTTCCAGTCGTGTCTGACAAAGGAATATGCTGGAGATTGTTTTTGGATGAGCGAGGAGAATTTTTCTTGAAACCCTCCCGAACAACATGTGGTGATATAGGTGCTGTTTGACAATTTTTTTTTAAGGTTTTCTGACCCCGAGACTCAATTATGTTCTGCAATTCTCCAGCTGTGGTCCTTGGAGAGGCATTAGCCACTCAAACTCTCCTCCTCACCGTGCATTAGGACGATATAGACACACGTCCTCTCCAGGAAGTTTCGTAACATTTAATGTTGATTGGAAATTCTTAATTATTGCCCTGATGGTGGAAATGGGAATTTTTACTGCTCTAGCTCTTTTCTTAAAGCCACTTCACTAATTTGTGAAGCTCAATTATCTTTTGCTGCTCATCAGAAATATATTATTTGGCTTTTCTCATTGTGATGGATGATTAAGGGAATTTGGACTTTGTTTTTCCTCCTATTTATATTTCTGTGAAACAGGAAGCCATGGCTGGATAATTTCATGTTCATAATCACCCTGGAGTGCTCAATATACAGTATATATTTACTAGGACTAGATGTTAGGATCCCTTGACATTCAGCAAGCACTGTTGTTGGAGATGTCCTCTTGGGTGGGGTTGGATTGGGTGATGACCGTCTGGTGCCTCCAATACGACACATCATCAGTTGTGCACCCCGGCCTCATTGGGTGTTTCGGCCTTTTATCACAATACACCCTCACCCGAGGCTGGCCCACCACAGGCTGATCAGACCTGGGTGTGTGTCACACCGGAGGCTCCATGAGGTCACTTGGGAGCCCATACAGTCTCCTTCCGCTTCAGCCACAGCCAGTGACTGCTTCTTTCGGTAGCAGATGCAAGGTCTTTGATGGTCTTCCGCTGAGCCTGTCCTCTGATTCCAACCTCCTTTAGCAGCCTTATGGTGGAACTAGCTACAAAACCCCTGCAGCCCACTTCCACTGGACGCACATTTACCTTCCATCCCCGGTCCTCTGCTTCGGAAGCCAAATCTGCATACCGCAACCTTTTCCTTTCAAATGCCTCATCGATAGCTTCCTCCCACGGGACTGTCAATTCCACTATAAAGACATGTCGACAGGATTTGGACCAAAGGACTAGGTCTGGGCGCAGGTTGGTCGCTGCAATTTCGTGTGGGAAGGTGAGCCTCTGACTTAAGTCTACCCGCATTTCCCAGTCCCGAGCTGCGTTCAGTGGACATGAGTCTTGAGGCGATCGATTGGTCGAACGTTTCTCCCCTTCCCGGACGAAGGATGTTGGTTGGCGGAAGGTAGTCTGGGCTTCCAGGGGCATGGCATTAACGGTTACCCTCTTACTCTCCAGTGTAACAGCCAGGCACTTCAGCACTTGGTTGTGGCGCCAGGTGTATCTGCCTTGCATAAGGCTGGTCTTGCAGCCCACCAAGATGTGTTTCAGGGTTGCTGGGGCAAAACACTGGAGACAGGCTGGATCCTCTCCAAACCAAAGATGTAGGTTGGTTGGAGAGGGCAGGACATCATATGTGGCTCTGATGGTAAAGCTCAGCATATTGGACTCTGTGTTCAACATCTCGTTCCAAGTGATCTTCCTCCTCTCCACACCTTCCCACCTCATCCAGCGGCCTTGCTTGGCTTGGGACACCGCTCTGGCACACCTGTCCGCTTCTTCCTGGTGGCGCACCTCCTCAACCACCATGCGCCGGCGTTCAGCTGGAGTAGCCTCCTGCCATGTGGGTGTTGATGCTCCCAGTCCTAGGCCCCCTCTGCCTTGTTGGACTTGGCCCACTATGTCCCGGTGTTTCAGAGCGGACTTTGCCTGTGCCACTGCTACACCTGGCCTCCACCTCCTCCCTGTGGCTAAGGCAGGAGCGGCCCCTCTGACGAAGGGATCACGGGATTCTGTGAGGGTCATTTCAAGCCTTGCTTTAGAGCATTTGTACTCCTCCACCAGGCTTGAGATTGGTAGAGAGAGGGCTCCATTGTCGTACAGTCCTATGCTGCTGAGGCATCTGGGTAGTCCAAGCCACTTTCTCACCTCCACATTCACCAATCGCTCCAGTCGGTTGGCGTGGGATAGAGTGACCTCATAGATGGAAATTGGCCACATGAGGCGGGGCAGCAGTCCGAACTGAAGGCACCAGAGCTTCAGCTTTCCTGGGAGAGCAGTGCTGTTGATCTGCTTCAGGCCACTGATGGTATCCTGCTTTAGTTGTTCCACCTGTTCGGTGTCTTTGAGATCTGTGTTGTACTACCGACCAAGGCTTTTTATGGGCTTCTCCAGGATAGTTGGTATTGGCTCGCCATTGATGAGGAACCTCTCATTTATGATCTGGCCCTTGACAATGGAGATACTGCGGGATTTGCTGGGTTTAATCTCCATTCGTGCCCATCTGATGTTTCCCTGGAGTTTGTACAGCAGGCGTTTGGTGCATGCGTTAGTCGTTGTTATGGTCGTCATGTCATCCATATACGCCCTGATTGGAGGAAGCCGCAGCCCGTTCTTCAGACGCTCCCCTCCAACCACCCATCGAGATGCCCGAATTATTAACTCCATTGCCATGGTGAAGGCCAGTGGGGAAATGGTGCAGCCCGCCATTATGCCTATCTCCAAGTGCTGCCAGGTAGTTGTAGTATCCTGAGTTGTAACGCAGAACTGGAGGTCCTGGAAATATGCTTTGACCAGCCTTGTGATGCCCTCTGGGACTTGGAAGAAGTTGAAGGCTGCCCACAGCACCTCATGAGGCACTGACCCGAATGCATTGGCAAGGTCTAAGAAAACCACATGCAAGTCTTTCTTTTCCTTCTTTGCCGTTTGTACCTGGTGCCAGATGACATTTGCGTGTTCCAAGCATCCTGAGAAACCACTTATCCCTGCCTTCTGCACTGAGGTGTCAACATAATTGTTCTTTTGCAGAAATGCTGAGAGTCTTTGGGCCACCACACTGAAGAAATTTTTTCCTTCCACATTCAGTAAGCTGATCTGGCGGAATTGGTGGATGGTTGAGGAGTTCTTCTCTTTGGGAATCAGGATCCGTCCTGCCCTTCTCCATGCCTTAGGTATGATGCCTTTTTCCCATGTCACATTCATTAGCTTCCAGAGGACCTTCAAGACGCCCGGTGTGTTCTTATAGAGCCTATATGGAACACCGTTGGGCCCAGGGGCGGATGCTGTTCTTGCCCACTTTACTGTGTTCTCAACTTCGCTCCACGTTGGGGGTCTTGTGTCCAACTGGTGCTCAGGTGGTTGGATTGGTGGCATGTCATCGGGGATGGTGACTGGCACATGCCTCTGATTGTCGGAGTAGGTCTTTCTCAGATACTCCTCCAGTTCTCTCACAGGTACTTTGAGAGTCCCGGTTTTCTCCTTGACAAAGAGGTCTTTGGCGAACTTGTAGGGATCTCTATAGAAGGCAGTCCTTGTTCGCTCTTTCTTCTTACGTTGCTTTCTCAAACCTTCTGCTCTTCGTAGCGTTGCAAGGCGCCGCTTACTGTCGCCCTGCAACACCTCAATTCCTTCCCTTTCCACTTCTGTGGCCTTCTTCCACTGTCTTCTCAGGCATCTTCTCTCTTTCACAAGTCGATTAATCTCTTGTTGTCTCCTGGACTTAAGATGGGCTGAAGGTTCCTTCTGAGTACTGTGGTCCTTGCATTTAACTCCGAAACTCTCTGAGCCGTAGCTGTAGATGATCTCTCCTATCTTCTCCAATTTTCTTTCGACACCTCCTTTCAGAACTTCTAGGAGATGGACAAGGTCTGTGTCGATGGCTCCCCACTCCTTTTTCTGGCAGGATTTAGGCCACAGAATTTTAGGCTTTCGTCCATTCATTTTTCTCTCTACCGCTGGCTGTGTCTGGACAGGGTCTGGGCTCATGTCCGTTGGTGGAACTGTGCTTGACAGAGCTTCGCCTGGGGTGCTGATACCCTGTGGACTGTGGTGAGTATCCTGCCACTGGGCTTCATCCGACTGATTTGCCCTACCTCTGAGGAAGTAGTGGTCAATGCGGGGTCCCTTGGTAAACTCTTTTAGGCACTTTTTCCTGCCCTGGTGGATCTTGAGACCCTTCTCCGATGTAATCTTATTCCAGCCGCAGATACAGCTTTGTAGTTTGTGTTCTGCCAGTGCTGTAAATATGAATGAGAATATACTTCAGAGATATTTTACTCATTAAAGGCACAATTACTTTCCCAAATAGTCTGCAGTAACGTGGTAAACGCTAAAATGTGGGGTTTTAATAAGACATGGATGAGTTTGTTAGATTGTTTGGTAGCCAGCACAAAAAATGCAGAATACAGCTATTCTAAGACTCACGATTTCCCCGCTGATTCTGCGTCGTGATCCACTCTCAACAGCTGGAAGCCCGGCAAATGTAGCGCGCTGTCCAGGATGGTGTCATTTAACCAGGTTTCCATGAAACACAGAGCAGCAGAGTTTGAAAAATCCTTGTTTATCCAGGAGAGCAGAAGAAGTTTGTCCGTTTTGTTGGGTAGAGAGCGGAGATTCTCCAGATGGATGCTAGGCAACGGCATTCGAAATCCGCGCTGTCTAAACTTCACGAGCGCACCGGCTCGCTTACCCCGTCTTCGCGTCCTGAAGTGTTTGATCAGTGCTGCTGCTCCGCCAACTACAATGTTCAGCAAAACGTCAGAATAATTGAAATCCGGTAGAAGATTTTTTTGGTGTGTTCTGCCGAATGTTCAGTAGTTCATCCCTGGTAAAACTGGTCATGTTTGAGAAACAAAAAACAGGAAAAACTAACAAAAACAGTAAAACAACTGGAGAGCCAAACACTAGTGATGTTCGAAACACTGCTTCACGAAGCTTCAAAACATTTGCGATTCTTTTGTTTCAAATCAGTGTTTCGGAGCACTTATCAAACCGGCCAGGTCACGTGATTTTAGCAAACGAAGCTTCATTACGTCACACTGTTTCGAAGCGTTTCGAAACTCCGATAGTTCATCACTAGGGGGGTGTTGATCTCAAAGTGAACCGAACCACTTCTGTGGTCCGTTTCAGTAAGGAGGTTCAACCAACTCTGAGTTTAAACTTGAACTCTGAGTTGACTTACTGTGAGATGGGAAATGGGTTTTCGGTTTCAGAACGACTGAACTGTGTTAGTTCATTCAACTCTGAGTACGTTGACACTGAGTTTAGCGCGTGCAGCACGACTATGAAAAGCCATGATCAGTGGAGCTCCGAAATTACGATTCACCATGGCAACAGCACCCGACAAAAAGACGTCCGCGTACTTCCGTCAATATGTAAGTTTAATTCTTGATGTTAATAACTTAATAACTGTTATAATATCAGAGGTGAAAACTGTAAATTATTGAACTACTATTCATTTTAACGGTATCCCATGGCAAAAAAAAAAAAGCAAAGGAAAAAGAGAAAAAATAAACAAGAACGTGGCAGCAGCTAAAAATTTAGTATAAAAACACAATTCAATCAAGGTAAAGCTTTTAGCATAAAATGTTCATGGGTGTACGCTAAATGACTTTACAAACATTTGACATTAAAAATAGAATTCAGTGTCTATTTCAATGCACTGCAGCTTTTTCCACATAGTCTAATGTTCTTTTCACATAATTAAATCTCTGTTGATCAATATTTGATCAGTTGATCAGTATTTGATCAATCCAACATGGCGGTGTGTGTACACGCAGCGGCTTCTCTCTCTCCCGACAGAACGGTGTTTTCGTGTTTTTTGTCTTGTAAGTCGCAATGTTTTTGTATGTTTCTGATCGATGTCGGCAGAATCACATTTTTAGAGATAAACTCCGCGCAGGCCAAAGAGCTGCGGGACCTCGGTCTGCTCCGGAGGCCTACACCATCACCGACCCCCACTACTGCATCTCGCCCACAGCGGAAGCGCTACAAGCGGCGTGAGAGGAAGCAGAAGAGGGGTAAGCGCGGAGGTATCCGAGCTAGGCTAGCGGCTAACCCACACAAGCCAGCTATCCCCACCATCGTACTGGCGAACTTACGCTCTTTGGCCAATAAACTGGACTACATCCGACTACTTCGCTCTACTCAGAGGACTGTAAGAGACTGTTGTGTTTTTGTGTTTACGGAAACATGGCTTAACAACAGCGTACCGGACTGCGCCATTCAGCTCGACCAGCTAACATGCTATCGAGCTGACAGAGGTAAGTCCCGCGGCGGTGGGCTTTGTGTTTACATCAATGACGTATGGTGCCGCGACGCTGTTGTGGTCTGCAAACACTGCTCACCCCTGGTGGAGTTTATGATTATTAAGTGCCGGCCGTTCTATCTACCGAGGGAATATACAGCCATACTGCTCGTTGCTGTATACATCCCTCCCAGCTCCAACAACAACAACAGGAGTGAGGCACTAAATGTTCTGTACCAGCACATCAGTGAGCAGCAGAGCAGCCCACCCAGATGCTTTTCTCATCTTGGCTGGGGATTTCAACCACGCAGACTTAAAGAGTGTGTTCCCAAAAATCAGTGTTGGGCACGTTACTTTAAAAAAGTAATTAATTATAGTTACTTCTCACAAATAGTAACTGAGTTAGTAACTGAGTTACATCATTATAAAAGTAACTAATTACCAGGGAAAGTAACTATTGCGTTACTTTTTTTAAAAAATGTTCAAATGTCAAATAACTTGGATGCCCCAATATTAAATATGTTAAATTAATGAAATGGACACTAAATAGAATAAATTATTATTATAAAACATTGTACATTAATCGACACTATTTATCTACTGACACTTAGCATCAGTTAGTCAAGCATTATAATATGATATTATGATAATTTAGCATTATATGATGATAGAACTTTAGTAATTAGAAAAACCAAGTATGAATTCATATTTGTCATGTTGACTGAACTTAGGACTGGTGGTGGTGCTTAAGATATTGTTTGTCATTTAGTGTTTCTATACAAAAAGGGGGAAAAATTGATAAGATAACAAAACTACTACGAATTATACTACTAATAACAATATAAAACGCACTAAGAAGCTGCTGGGTTCATGAATATTAATCACGTAGTCTGCGTTCGCTCGAAATGATTTGCTGAAATCAAAACAGGGATGATAGGTGAGCGCCGGCCAATGAGATTGTCGTTTGCGCATTAGCTCCGCCCACTAACAGAGAAACCGGCAGTTCTTAAAAGCTGAAGAATTCCAAAGGAACTCCGTTATTTTGACATGAAAACACAATAAAGAATGTCGTTTACATGTAGCGCGTCAATTCTGCATGTTATGAAAGACTCTCTCGCTCAGTATCTTTCTTTGCGCGCGAGTGTGTGTGTGTGTGTGTGAGAGACAAAGCTACGGCGAGCCGTGCGCTTCACACTAGAGTTCACGGTACGTCAAATACAGCTACACTGCTCATCCATTCAGATGAACTGAAAAATAAAATGATGATAATATTATAATAAATTATAGTAATGCCGCATTTTATTGTCAGTAACGGTAACGGCGTTGTAACGGGGGAAACAGTAATTAGTTTGATTACTCGTTACTGAAAACAATAACGCCGTTAGTAATGCCGTTTATTTATAACGCCGTTATTCCCATCACTGCCAAAAATACACCAACACATAGACTTTCCAACAAGGGGAAAAAATACTCTGGACTTTGTTTACACCACCCAGAGAGGAGCTTACAAGGCCCTCCCCCTCCCCCACCTCAGAGTCTCAGACCACATCACTGTCATGCTAATGCCTGCATACAGACCGCTCGTTAAAGTCATCAAACCAGTTCACAAACAGATACAAGTGTGGCCGGAAGGGTCGTCAGAGGCACTTCAAGAAAACAAAACTTTCTATGCAGGGACCATAGAAAGTGTATTGACTCAGTGCATCTCAGTGTGGTATGGAAACAGCTCCAGCCAAGATTGCAAGGCCCTGCAGAGAGTTGTGCGCTTAGCTGAGCGTATCTCTGGGTCGGCTCTCCCCTCTATGCAGGACATCTACCTCAAACGCTGCAGAGGCAGAGCTGTCAAAATCATCAAGGACTCAAATCACCCTGGAAACTGTCTCTTCACTATGCTGCCATCTGGTAAGAGCTTCCGCAGCCTGATGGCAAAAACCGAGAGACTTAGGAGGAGTTTCTTTCCCAAGGCCATCAGGCTCCTGAACTCAAACTCAGCCTCTTAACATCATCTGACTTACTTCAAATCACTAATCACACACTCATTACTCTCTACCTCATAACTGTCAGTGTCATTTGCTCATTTGCACATTTGCACACTTGCACACAACACTTTCTGTGTCTTGTAACATATCTTATCTTATTTTTATATTTATTTTTTTTTTTTGTGATTGGCTGCTTCATGTCAACCATGTACAACCTGTTTGCACATTCCTCTCTGTACAGTCATGCTTATCTTAATATTTAATTCTACAGCATACTGTCATGCACATTCTTTTATATTTTATATTTTATTCTTTATATCTTATTTTTTATTCATTTTATCTTATGTATACTTCCCTTGTGTTGTTTTTTCAATATTTGCACTGTCCATGGAGCGGACCCGACTCTCATTTCACTGCTGGTTATACAATCTCTGTATAGTCGTGTATGTGACAAATAAAACTTGAAACTTGAAAAAGAGTGTTTTGACACCACTGACTGGAATATGTTTAAGCAGGCTGCCACATACAACAACACTACAGACCTACAAGAGTACACAGAGACTGTCACTGCCTACATCACCAAGTGTATTGATGATGTAACGGTCACAAAGACTATCACTGTCCAGGCCAACCAGAAGCCGTGGCTGACAGGGAAGGTCTACAGACTTCTGAAGGCTCGGAACGCTGCCTTTAGAGCTGGAGATGAGGAGGGCCTGAAGACAGCTAGGGCCAACCTATCCCCCGGCATCAGAGAGGCCAAGAGACAGTACTCCAGGAGGATAGCCAATCGTTTAAGCGACAGCAGAGACACTCGGAGCCTGTGGCAGGAGATACAGACCATTACGGACTACAAGCCCCCACCACAGACCTGTGACAGCACCATCCCCCTGCTGAACGAGCTGAATGCCTTCTTTGCTCGCTTTGAGGCACAAAACAACACCACTGCACAGAAGACTCCACCTCCTCCCGGCGACCAGGTGATGACGCTGTCCCCGGACAGCGTGAGGAGATCCCTTAGCAGGATCAATGCATGCAAAGCTCCGGGTCCTGACAACATTCCTGGGCGTGTACTGAGAGACTGTGCAGTGGAACTCACTGATGTCTTCACAGACATTTTCAACATCTCACTAAGTCAGGCTGTTGTCCCCACATGCTTCAAAGCTACCACCATCATTCCAGTCTGAAGAAGTCATCTCCATCCTGCTTCAATGACTACCGTCCAGTAGCACTCACTCCTATTCTCATGAAGTGCTTTAAACGGCTAGTCATGCAACACATCAAGTCTGTCCTCCCCCCCTCCCTGGACCCCTTCCAGTTTGCATATATGTCCAACTGCTCGACCGATGATGCCATCGCCACTGCCCTCCACCCAGCCCTCACACATCTGGACAAAAAAGACTCGTATGTCAGAATGCTGTTCATAGACTTCAGTTCAGCATTCAAGTCAAGTCAAGTCACCTTTATTTATATAGTGCTTTTAACAATACAAATTGTGTCAAAGCAACTGCACAATATCAAAATAGGAAAATAGTGTCAATAATGTAAAATGACAAGATTAAACACTCAATTTTCAGTTAAAGGCATTTCATTATTGAATCAGTGATGGCATCGTCCAGTTCAGTTCAAAAAGTTTCTGTTCAATCAAGTTGACGATATCGCTGGAAATTAAGTGTCCCCAACTAAGCAAGCCAGAGGCGACAGCGGCAAGGAACCAAAACTCCATCGGTGACAGAACGGAGAAAAAAACCTTGGGAGAAACCAGGCTCAGTCGGGGGTCCATTTCTCCTCTGGCCAGACGACACAGCAGTTCAATTCCAATTTCTGCAAAGTCAGATTGTAAGGGCTCAACTGGTTCCAGTGGTCTTTTCCCGATGGCTGTCTAGGTGGCGGGGTCCTCACTGGGGATCTGTCTCTGGGGCTCATCTAGGTGTCCTGGTCTCCGCTGACGTTCAGGGCTGTAGAGGTCGTCTCTAGGTGCTGATCCACCATCTGATCTGGTGACTGCAGTGACCTCGGAATAAGAAAGAAACAGACTAATATTAGCGTAGATGTCAATCTTCTTATGATGTAACAAGTACATTGTGTGTTATGGGAAGTGTTCCCGGTTCCGGTTGACCTAATTAATGCAGCCTAACAATCCTTTAATGGATTTGAATATTAGAAGTGTATTACACCCGTTTCACACCGCAAGCGTGAGCGGCGCGTGAGCAGCACGTATTTTTTTCGGCGCCCATGTTAACAAATGAGTGTATTCACACCGGGAGCTGGAGCAGGAGCAGCGCGTGAGCGTCAAGCAGGAGCGTCGCGTGAGCAGCGCTGCAGCGATCGTTTCGGCGCCCAGTCTACTATTGCTGCGTTGCTCACGCTCAAATAATGTGACAGCACACTTTTGATGGACAAAATAAATATGATTTCACACAAAAACTGCTATAAACGCACAGAACAAGCATAAAATGCACAGAATACGCATGTCTAGTGTGTTTAACAAGAATTGTTGTCAAAAGAAAATTAAGAATCCAAAATATGTAGGCTACAGAAGATATAAACGTGTTTTTAATTATTCAGTTTGGGTGCAAGTATGGTGTACTGAAAAAAAAAGCCAGAAAATATGACAAACTTCTAGAGCTGATTCATGGCAGAATTTAATGTTTTTTGCTTTGGAGCCGCTGCGGCCGTCACGCTCTACAAACGCTTCCGGTGTGAATACTCTCGCGAGTTTGCAGCTGCAGCAACGCTGTAGTTACGCTGACGCGCTGCTCACGCGCCGCTCACGCTTGCGGTGTGAAACGGGCGTTAGTGTTGTTATGTGTAAGCCAGGTTAAAGAGATGGGTCTTTAATCTAGATTTAAACTGACAGAGTGTGTCTGCCTCCCGAACAATGTTTGGTAGATTGTTCCAGAGTTTGGGCGCTAAATAGGAAAAAGATCTGCCGCCCGCAGTTGATTTTGATATTCTAGGTATTATCAAATGGCCAGAATTTTGAGAATGCAGCGGCCGTGGAGGACTATAATGTGATAAGAGCTCGATCAAGTACTGAGGAGCTAAACCATTCAGGGCTTTATAAGTAATTAACAAGATTTTAAAATCTATACGATGTTTAGTAGGGAGCCAGTGCAGTGTTGACAGAACCGGGCTAATGTGGTCATACTTCCTGGTAGAGGTCTGCATTCCCGTGGGAACTGCGGGACCCGACCAGATTTCTTTTGACGCGGGATTAAATTCCCGAATAAAACACGGCAGCGGTCGGTAACTCTGGTGCAATCTGAACGGGAGCGGGCAGTCTAACAATATTCCGTTCCCGACGTCCTTTCAGAACAGCATATGTGCGCTTTATTCAAGCACAGGTACAGCCTGCACTCGACTGTTATGCACACGCTGCACGCATGAACCAGTGCTTCATTTTATTTGCGAGGTCTGTGTGCAGCATGCGCATAACGATGCTCAGAGCAGGCTAGCCTACCAGTGGTGAATATACTGCCCACAGACAGAACAGGCAGGTTGTCCATGAGTGACAGAGCAGAATAAAGATAGAGCAAAGTGTGGATGCGCTGTCCTTGAAGAACGTTCAACTCGGTTTTGTTTATATTTTGCTTAGCCTATCATTTTAAATGACAGATGTCGAATTTATTTTAGGGATGTTCATTTCGGTTATTTTTCCTAACAACCGACACTCGTTAACCGATTATTAACCGTTAACCGACAGAAAGAATATTCTTAGAAAGAATAAGTGTCTGTGACCCGTTAAAAATACTAACATTTGTTTCCGGGGATTAATTTTACATAGGCTAAAAGCAGCAAACAACAGAACATGAGGATTCACATGATCATATCATATCACATCACATCACGCACCTGCAGTGCTTCTGCGAGCAGAGAAAAACATAATAAAGCTTGGCTCTAATGTGTGTATATACAGGTGCATCTCAATAAATTAGAATGTCGTGAAAAAGTTCATTTTTTCTTGTAAGTTATTTCAAAAAGTGAAACTTTCATATATTTTAGATTCATTGCATGTAAAGTAAAACATTTCAAAAGATTTTTTTGTTTTAATTTTGATGATTAGAGCTTACAGCTCATGAAAGTCAAAAATCAGTATCTCAAAATATAAGAATATTTACATTTGAGTTTCAATAAATGACCATCCCTACAGTATAAATTCCGGGTATCTCTTGTTCTTTGAAACCACAATAATGGAGAAGACTGCTGACTTGGCAATGATCCAGAAGATGAACATTGACGCCCTCCACAAAGAGGGTAAGTCACAGAAGGTCATTACTGAAAGGTGTGGCTGTTTACAGAGTGCTGTATCAAAGCATATTAAATGCAAAGTTGACTGGAAGGAAGAATTTGGGTAGGGAAAGGTGCACAAGCAACAGGGATGACTGCAAGCTTGAGAATACTGTCAAGCAAAGCTGATTCAAACACTTGTGAGAGCTTCACAAGGAGTGGACTGAAGCTGGAGTCAGTGCATCAAGAGTCACCACGCTCAGACGTCTTCAGGAAAAGGGCTACCAAGCCACTTCTGAACCAGAGACAACGTCAGAAGCGTCTTACCTGGACTGTGGAGAAAAAGAACTCAGTGGTCCAAATTCCTCTTTTCGGATTAAAGTAAATTTTGCATTTCATTTGGAAACGAGGTCCCAGAGTCTGGAGGAAGAGAGGAGAGGCACAGAATCCATGTTGCTTGAAGTCCAGTGTGAAGTTTCCACAGTCAGTGATGATTTGGGCTGCCATGTCATCTGCTGGTGTTGGTCCACTGTGTTTTCTGAAGTCCACAGTCAACACAGCCATCTACCAGGAAATTTTAGAGCACTTCATGCTTCCTTCTGCTGACAAGCTTTATGGAGATGCTGATTTCATTTTCCAGCAGGACTTGGCACCTGCCCACACTGCCAAAGGTACCAAAAGCTGGTTCAATGACCATGGTGTTACTGTGCTTGATTGGTCAGTAAACTCACCAGACCTGAACTCCATAGAGATTATATGGGGTATTGTCAAGAGGAAGATGAGAGACACCAGACCCAACAATGCAGATGACCTGAAGGCCACTGTCAAAGAAACCTGGGCTTCCATACCACCTCAGCAGTGCCACAAACTGATCACCTCCATGCCACGCCGAATTGAGGCAGTAATTAAAGCAAAAGGAGCCCCTACCAAGTATTGAGTACATATACAGTAAATGAACATCCTTTCCAGAAGGCCAACAATTCACTAAAAATGTTTTTTTTTTATTGGTCTTATGAAGTATTCTAATTTGTTGAGATAGTGAATTGGTGGGTTTTTGTTAAATGTGAGCCTAAATCATCACAATTAAAATAACCAAAGACTTAAACTACTTCAGTCTATGTGCATTGAATTTATTTAATACACGAGTTTCACAATTTGAGTTGAATTACTGAAATAAATGAACTTTTCCACAACATTCTAATTTATTGAGATGCACCTGTATATATATATATATATATATATATATATATATATATATATTAGGGGTGTCAATATTAACGTGTTAACGCATGTGATTAATCTAAAAATGTTAACGCGTTAATATTTTTTTTACGCAAATTAATCGTTTGATAAGGTTTGACCCCAACTTCTCCCTGTAATCGCAGCGCGGAAGGTTATTTATCAGTGTGTGATGAGGGTACAGTGAACAGTGTTGCCAGGGTAACGTCACTAGTGGCTGTGGGCTATTTTGAAAATACAGTCGCGGGAAAAATTACAGAGCCGAGGGTTGCGTTTTTTGGGATACTTTTATAATATACCGCGGCTGCCCAAAGTGTATATAGACCAAAGTGTATATAGAAAATAGATCCTTTTTCTAATGTGTATCATACTTGGAATATATACCTGGCAACTTCAGAACGGAGAGGCGGTTGTAACATCATCACAAACAACGTGAGTTTCAGCCACAGCATACAACACAGCAGAAATAAACATGACAACAGCCGCTATAGATTATATAAGATAATAAACACACGATTACGATAGGATATGGTTTCTATGTGTTTTTCTTGAGATGAATGTGTAACTTACATCTGAAATGCTCATTTTGGCAGCGATATAAAAGGCTATAAAAAGCATATTTTAACAACAGTAAACAACCAAATTCAACATGTGATCGCAAAAGGAAGTTATTACAAACACTCGATGGTGGTTTAAAGTGAGTTCTGAGTAAAAGTGTACTATTAATCTCATAAATTGTCTTATGAAGCATGATGTTAATGTTAGCTCTAATGCACCTGTAGAACAGGTCCAATTCTTCTTCATAATGCATTTTGTCATAATACTTCACGTAAGGTCGCAAGAAATGTTTTGTTGTATTTATTTAGAAATATTTTTGATAATAGATGGGTAAATGTGCACTGGGATTGAAGCGATGTGGCTTGGTAAACGTTTTATTGCCAGTATAAAGACTGATATTGGCTGCATAAAAACAAATGAATAATGATAAAAGAATAATAAGGATTATGTCTCATACCTGGCGGAGGTGTGAAAGGTTATGTTTCCTTAAACTAGTTTGTCATGCATTTCTTTATTTCAACACATTTACACAGGTAAATCCTAGTATTTTAAATTTGTGATTAATCATGATTAATCACAGTCCAGGACTGTGATTAACGCGATTCAATTTTTTAATCGATTGACAGCACTAATATATATATATATATATATATATACTATTATAACGAATAAATAGGCCTATATGAGAATTATATTTTCACTTAAATAATAATTTAAGAAAACGAAAGAAAAACTGTGCAAGTAGCCTATGCAGAGTTTCGGTTCATTTTTGTCCTGCGCGAAAGGAAACCAGATGGCAGAAAGCGGCATGCTATTTTTTTAGGCTTATTTTACAAAAGCGCAAAGATTAGTTTTTATTGTGAATGTACACAAATAAAAAGCAAACCTTTTACAATTCCAATTATCTTCATGACTAAAAGGAGTATTTGGTTCCACTGTTAGAAGGGGGAAAAAATCAAGTTATTGCTCCAGCGCCGCATGCGCACACACAGTTAAGCTTTACCTTGACAATGCAGCCTGTTCATTATCATTATAAAAAGCAATCAGTCAAACATATGGGAAAAAACACACTACTCAGTTTAAATATGTAGTAAAATCTGTGCCTTTAAGCGTTATCACCTTAAGGCCTTGAAGTTATGCAAAACATTTTGTTTTACGTGGATATTGGAACGCGAGTGAAGCAGGCCTTCATAAAAGGTAAATAATATTTGTGGCATTCAAATACATTGCGAATACAGAAACATTTGATTTTGTGTCGAAAGAGAGACCCAACATTGGTTTCAGTTTCGTTTCAGCCTAAATTAATTTGTTTTGGTTTGTCATTATTTTTAATTCCTGTTCTTTTCTAAATAGCCTACTGTTAATTGAAAGGATTTGTTGTGGAGTGAGAGGAACTAAAATAACCTAGCTATGTTTACAGTGTTTATTATAATGTTTGTAATTCGCATCGGCCTATTTCTGAATGAATTAATAAAATGCGACTTATAGGTGACTTATGTTCTTTTGTCTCTCTCTCTAAAAACTTATTTTGTTTTATACGCGTAGCTTATTTCAACCATGCAGAAAACCTTTTAAAATATTTTGATAAATTACTGAAAGAAAAAAAAAACAAATAAATAAGTGACTTTAAACCGTTTAACTGATTGTATTAATCGGTCAAACTTCTAAACTTCTAAACTACTGTGTTTACAGCAAGATCTTAAACGAATTTAGTATTTTGACAAGATGAATAAAATTATAATAGGCCATTTTAGTACAACCTAAAAAAAAAATCCTCTGCCACACTTGTTCCTATTGTGTTGTAAAGTTTAAACGAATTGTATCCTGAGTATCCTGACAAGACTATTAAAAATAAGGAATACAATTTTTGTACATTTATTTTCTCTGTGTCACTTTTTTCCTACTGTGTTGGCAGCAAATGTCAATAAAAGACTCTTGACAAGACGAATAAAATAACAAATACAATTTTGTGCAGACTACACTTGTATTTGTTAGCCTATCTCTCTTTCTTTCAGTAGAGGGAATTTAAATGTGTGATTCTGGAAACGAGATCTAAATTTAGCGGGATCGGTCGGGTCGGGAAGAAAATTATTCAAAGCGGACAGCGGGTGAACAAAGAGTGAATATAGAGCGGGATCGGGTGGGTGCGGGATATAATCTCGTGGGAGCGGGCGGGAGCGGGACTTAAAAAACAGTCCCGTGCAGACCTCTACTTCCTGGTTCTAGTAAGAACTCTAGCTGCTGCATTTTGAACCATCTGTAGTTTGTTTATTAAGCGTGCAGAACAACCACCCAATAAAGCATTACAATAATCTAACCTTGACGTCATAAACGCATTAATTAATATTTCTGCATTTGACATTGAGAGCATAGGTCTCAGTTTATATATATTTTTAAGATGAAAAAATGCAGTTTTACAAATGCTAGAAACGTGGCTGTCAAAGGAGAGATTGCTATCAAATAGCACACCTAGGTTCCTGACTGACGACGAAGAATCGACAGACCAGCCATCAAGTGTTAGACAGTGTTCTAGGTTATTACTTGTGGGGGTTTTAGGTCTGATAATTAACATCTCCGTTTTTTCAGAATTTAGCAGTAAGAAATTACTCGTCATCCAGTTTTTTATATCGACTATGCATTCCATAAGTTTCTCAATTTGGTGTGTTTCACCAGGCCGTGAAGAAATATAGAGCTGAGTATCATCAGCATAACAGTGAAAGCTAACCCTGTGTTTCCTAATGATATTTCCCAAGGGTAACATATAAAGCGTGAAAAGTAATGGCCCTAGTACTGAGCCTTGAGGTACTCCATACTGCACTTGTGATCGATATGATACCTCTATATTCACTGCTACGAATTGATGGCGGTCAGATAAGTACGATTTGAACCATGCTAATGCACTTTCACTAATGCCAACAAAGTTTTCTAGTCTATTCAAAATAATGTTGTGATCGAAAGTGTCGAACGCAGCGCTAAGATCCAGTAGCACTAATAGAGAGATACAACCATGATCAGATGATAAGAGCAGGTCATTTGTCATTCTAATGAGAGCAGTCTCAGTACTATGAGATGGTCTAAATCCTGACTGGAAATCCTCACAGATATAATTTTTCTCTAAGAAGGAATATAATTGTGAGGATACAACCTTTTCTAGTATCTTTGACAGAAAAGGGAGATTCGAGATCGGTCTGTAATTAACCAGATCTTTGGGGTCAAGTTGTGGTTTTTTAATGAGAGGCTTAATAACAGCCATCCTAATGACAATGACGAATTAATAATAGCCAAAAGAGGATCTATGACTTCTGGAAGCACCTCTTTTAATAGTTTAGATGGAATAGGGTCTAACATACATGTTGTTGGTTTAGATGATTTAACAAGTTTATACAATTCTTCCTCTCCTATAGTAGAGAATGAGTGGAATTGTTCCTCAGGGGATCTATAGTGCACTATTTGATGTGATACTGTAGCTGACAGCTGCATGGTTACAATTTGATCTCTAATAGTATCAATTTTGGAAGTAAAATAGTTCATAAAGTCATTACTGCTGTGCTGTTGGGAAATGTCAACACCTGTTGATGCTTTATTTTTTGTTAATTTTGCCACTGTATTGAATGGGGTTATGTTTGTTTTCTTCTAAAAGACACAAAAAGTAATCAGATCTAGCAGTTTTTAAAGCTTTTCTGTAGGATTCTGTATTCCCGCCAAGCTATACAAAATACCTCTTCGTACCTTCAACACAATCATCCCTCAACAGCTCATTCATAAATTGGTCCAGCTGGGGCTCAATACGTCGCTGTGCAACTGGCTGTTGCACTTTCTGACAGGGAGACCTCAGGCAGAACGGGTCAACAGTAACACATCCAGCACCATCACACTGAATACAGGGCCCCCCCCCAAGGATGTGTGCTCAGCCCCCTCCTCTTCACTCTGCTGACCCACGACTGCACACCGTCAAACAACTCCAACCTCTTCATTAAATTTGCAGATGACACGACTGTGGTGGGTCTCATCAGCAACAGAGATGAGACAAACTACAGGAGCGAGGTGTGCCGCCTGGCCGGGTGGTGCAGTGACAACAATCTCTCTCTGAATGTGGAGAAGATGAAGGAGATTGTTGTTGACTTCAGGAGAGTGCACTCTCTGCATGCTCCTCTGACCATCAATGGTGCGACCGTGGAGAGAGTGAGCAGCACCAAGTTCCTGGGTGTACTCATCACAGAGGACCTCTCCTGGACTAACAACACTGCAGCACTGGCCAAGAAAGCACAGCAGCGTCTCTACTTCCTCCGCAAACTCAGAAGAGCCAGAGCCCCGGCCTCCATCATGTGCACCTTCTACAGAGGCACCATCGAGAGCATCCTGACTAGCTGCATCACTGTGTGGTATGGCGCCTGCAACGCGTCCTGCCGCAAGACCCTTCAACGGATAGTGAGAGCAGCTGAGAAGATCGTTGGTGTCTCTCTCCCCTCCCTCCAGGACATCTACAGCACCCGTCTCACCCGCAAAGCCCTCTGCATTGCAGGTGATCCCACCCATCCGTCACATAGCTTCTTCAGTCTGCTGCCATCAGGGAGGAGACTGCGTAGTCTCCAGGCGAGGACCAGCAGACTGAAGGACAGCTTCATTCATCAGGCTGTCAGGAAGCTCAACTCTCTCCCATCTCTCCCCCTCCTCCTCTCTTTTGCCCCATGCACCATTGAACTCTGACCCTCTGACACCCCCCCCCCACCACACCACACCCCACCCCACACCCCACACACACACACACTGTGACCAGCACCAGTCACTTTGTACAGCATTGGACTGACCTCATTCAACTACCTCTTCTGACAGTTCAAATAAAGACTGCTCTTTTTATCACTTTAAATAGAATAGATTGATAAGCTCTTTGCACTACACCATTTATATTCTGCACTGTTTATTTCACTGGTTTGCACTCTATCTACCATGTGCCTTATGCTACTTTATCTATTTATTATTATTATTATTCTTTACATGTCCTTATTTGTATATTTGTAATAGTTGCATTTTATGTATGTATGTATATATATATATATATATATATGTACTGTATATATGTACGTGTATGTATGTATGTATGTATATATATATATGTATATGTATATATATATATTAGGGGTGGCACGGTTCGCGGAAAAAAAACGAACCGAATGGTTCTCCACACATTGTTCTGTTCGCTAGGACCGCGGTTCAACTTAAATCTGACAATGCATATGTAATATGGTTTGTTATAAATAACACGTAAAACAAACAGGGTTCGGCTAATGTATGTTTCTGTTAATGGATGCGCATTCTGGCTTCCCAGTACATTACAATAACAGCGGTGAAAAAAAAAAAAAAAGTGGACAAACCATTCACCCTTGTTCAATGTGAGTTCCATATGCTGGATTATGAGCTGTCATTTATTCCGTCATCACCCGGGTGCTGATAGCGCGCGCGCACAGGTGAGACCTGAACAGCACACGTTGATATCGGTGTTTAAACTAAACTCATGTAAGCTTTGTCAGTTTAAACATTTAAGAGCCAGAGGACGCAAGCTCGCGCGCGCAGTGAGAAGATTTGTGCGCGCGCTCATCAGAGGCGCGCAAACCCGCGCCTCAGAATGTGCGCAAATATGAAGCTCTCTCTGATGTATTGTGTTTGAATGGACAAATTCGCACAAAAATTCTGTCAGAATGCCTGTCTTGGTAAGTAACCTATAGCAGGCATAGCCGGCTGAATGTACAGGATAAGTGCACTGGATCAGTGCATTCTCTTAAAGTGACAGCACTTTCTTAATATTAATCAAACAGCAACAACAAAGAAATCACTCACTGCTCTTGATTGAATCGCTTTTGTAACTTTAATAAAGATTAATCTTTAATTTATACAGTCAAATATGCAATGCTGTTTTACATTTGATTACTTGATTCAATTTCTGTACCTAAAAACTAATGCTATAGACCTACCTAAAAAAATTAAAAATAAAATCACTGCTTATTTTATTTGTATCTTTACTCTATTGTATTTTTTTTGTGCTGTTGCTTGTAGTTAGATAGATTATTCTTATTTTCTATTTTTATTTGACAGTATAGTTTTTCCCTAAATATACCGAACCATACAGAAACCGTGACTCTAAAACCGTGATACAAACCGAACTGTGAAAAAGTTGAACCATACCACCCCTAATATATATATATATATATACAATATATATATATATATATTTGATTTGTATTTATCTGTATTTTTACGTTCTACTGTTAGTATTTAGTGTTATCTGTATGCACCAGGGGTCTGAGAGTAACGCAATTTCAATTCTCTGTATGTATGTACGGTACATGTGGCAGAATTGACAATAAAGCAGACTTTGACTTGACTTTGCATTTCTTAGAGTAATAAAATTAACTACTGACTTGTACTCAGTCGACAGCAAGAAGGCAGAGGCTCGCAAAATGGGGGGAGAACCTGCACCAGCATCACTGACAGATGAAGAGGAGATGGCCAAGTATTGGAAGAATTTTAAAATCCAAAAGGAAAAAGAATAACTGTTGCTGTTTGTATTTGTAGGAAATAAAGATACAGAGAATCACGTAATCAACGAAAAACGAAGCCTCACTTTCTGTCTAATCACGTGCGCGTGTCGGAATGTTCGAACCCCCAGATCACTTTAGGAATAAGTTTTCATTCAGACTTATTCAATTACATTTTTAAATACCCAGTCATACAAGTAATATGAAGAATAAAAATTATTTCAGAAAAAATCAAATATTTGCCATATGCAATTCATATGTGTACATTATTCTTCTATTACATCATATTGATATTCGTACTGGAATTTTATGCCACAGTTTAATGGGTAAATTATTATATCAGAGAGAGAAATTCAACAAACAAACACACACACACTTTTATATTTGGCTTTTATTTGTGCACTTAACATGAGTCGATCTATGGAAATTGCTTCGTCCAATTAAGCATCTTTCACAGGCTTTTGGCTGCTATATTTTTATTAACCACCAGATGGAACTGTTTTTGACACTCTCGAAGCTTTGAATCTTTTCCCGAAACAGTCAGAGGAAAGCCTCAGTGCTTCATGAGGCTTCATTTGCCCATCACTAGTTTAAAAAATGTGTAAAAACATTCAGTACTTTCAACCTACAAATCACATCATACCTTAAAATCACACCGCACAAATACTTCAATAGGGCACATTTCTCTATGTTAACATTAGATTGAGCGGCCATGTAAAGTTGCTACTACATATTTCAGATGAAAAGCCATATTTGAGGTTGATGAATGATAGGTGAGGTGAGCGTTTGGATGTCCTGCCAGATGTACTATATTACCACATAGACCAGCCGTTAACGATCTGTCCGTCACGGACTGCGTACATCATTTACTTAACCAAACAAACAGGAGGAGAGCATAAAAAGACAGGGCAACTAGAATTGAGTTCAAAATTAAAATATACAGTTTTTTTTATATAGAAGGTACCTGTATATGTGTGTATAAAGTTGGGTATCATAGTGTTATTCAGCCCGATCTCACGGCAATTCGTACATATTTTATGAGGTGGCTAATTCGTACAAATTCGTACGACCTCACTCATACAAATTCATACGATTTTTGCTAAATCGTACGTATTTTAGGAGTTGCCAATTCGTATGAATTTGTATGAATGACCTACACCTAACCCCGCCCCTAAACCTACCCGTCACTGGGGCTTAGATAAATCGTACTAAATCGTACGAGTGAGATCGTACGAATTCGTACGAATTAGCCACCTCGTAAAATATGTACGAATTGCCGTGAGATAGCGTTGTGTTATTACGATTCACGGTCCCGCCCACTCCCGCTGACATTTTTTCCTGTCCCGTCCCAATCACGTGATACTTTTATAATAAATTATAATTTTTTTAGATTTTGTTTCCCATCCTGCAGGATTCCCGTGACCCACGGGATTCCCGAAAAAATGTCAGCCTCTACTCGGGTGAGATCCTATGGCATTGCGGTCGGACTGGATGTCTCCAGTCTTCTCCACACTAACATCTGCAATACGTCTCTAGGACATTTTCTGTCTCTATAGGTGAAAGATCTGGACTCCAGGCAGGCCAATTCAGCACCCGGACTCTAATACCACGAAGCCATGCTGTTGTAATAGCTGCAATATGTGGTTTTGCATTGTCCTGCTGAAATAGACATCGTCTGGAGGGGAGCATATGTTGCTCTAAAACCTTTATATACCTTTCAGCATTCATAGCGCCTTCCAAAACATGCAAGCTGCCCATACCGTATGCACTTATACCATACTATCAGAGATGCTGGCTTTTGAATTGAACGCTGATAACACGCTGGAAGGTCTCCCTCCTCTTTAGCCCAGAGGACACGGCGTCCAGGGCTTGACATTAACACCCGCCGACCCGCCAAATGCGGGTGGATTTCAGCTGTGGCGGGTAACATGATCACTGCCATTAGCCACTCTGGCGGGTTGAATTTTATATACAGTACAGTATCAGAGCTCGACAATAATGCTTGTCTGGGACAAGTAGATTTTTTGAAGGGGCAAGTGAAAGAAGAGAATTTTACTTGCCCGACCGGACAACTAATCTGATTAAAACAACTAATTGCACCGAAATTTTGTCCAGGATGGTTCGGTGTAAACGGCGATTGATAATCAGTAACAACAAGGTCGCGCCAGTTGAAGCTCACGCAGCCTGTCTATGTGAGAGAATCTCGTGGAGAAATCAAAATAAATGAACGCAACTGCACACAGAAGAAACAAAAAAATTTAACTTAGTTTTTATATTTATAACATACAGCCTAGTTAAGCAACATGACACGACCAAGAGAGGGAAGTTCCCTGAAAACTACGATTGCAAATTTGACATTTTATACAAAAGTTAAAATGAGTAGTTAATATACATTTTAGTTTAATATTTGAATTTGAATTTATTGAAAGGATATATTGTCAACGTTGACTGTTTTTTCTCCATTTGGTTAATGAAAATAGTTCCAAACAAACATCACAGCAGAACAGTCGCGCATGTCTGGGCAACACACAGCGGTGTTTTGTTAATGAATGATTCGCGTTTTTGAATTTTGAATCATTTGAGTCAATGATTCAGTGGTCCATTCAGAAGGACAGGCACTTGCTTCATTCTTAAATGAATCAGCTGTCTGAACTAATCGTTTGAAGGCATGCTTCAATGACTCATTAAGTTCACCTACTGGCAGTTTGCTTTCATAGTAGCTTATCTTTACATTTTTTTTCCAACATTTCATATTTGTATATTAAAAAATATATATTTTAAAACTCCGAGCTCACAACATTATTTATGCTGTTATAATTTTGCATGCAGTGTAAATGCATTTGTGCTATATTTCAGCTACATTGAACTGTCTGTGTAAATGCAACTGAATGCTGCTCCAGTCACTTCTGTTTCTTCTGCAGTGGAAAGATCGATTTTGTTGATACTGATTTCATATGATTGGTAACAGCCCTATATTATCTTATTATATTAAGTGAAATTATTTATAAAATAAAATGTGAGAATTTGATATGAAAGATGATGCATGCATTTAATACGGTTAGGGGAAAATGCCCTTTAAATAGGTCCAAAATGACCTGGAAATCAATTTAAATAATTTTTTGTAAACAGTATTAAGTCGTATAAAACGTAATTTCCCAACAACAAAATTGTGGCCAGTGAAAATGCTGAGTGGCTAGTAAATTTGGATGATTTCCATGATTTCCAACAAGAATGTCAAATTTGGACTCGTCTGACCATTTAGTTGTTATTATGAGTGTATACAAATAAAAGTAGACCCCTTACAGATTTGAATGGTGTATTGCTCTTATCTGTACGATCAAAAATGTCAGAGTAATTCAAGCTCATTTCAGCCTTATCAGGAAAATCTGCCACAAAACGCGTATCCGCGTTTGTCGACCCCAGAGGGTTAACTCGGTCACAATCCACCGAGTTTTCCACCGAGGGGCCCTTTCTGTGTCGACGCCCCGTCAGCAAAAAACAAAAAAAAACACAGACACCCCCAAATAACTTAAATGGCCTAAGTCCAGGGTCTCCCCTGCACTTTGACTAGGGGAAAAAGTCGCAGCCCCCTTTGCACTACCCCCCACAGCCCTAGGCAAGTGGTGAGGATTGGGATGTCTCCCAGCGGTTTCTCTTGCTGACCTGCGTAGGGAGATCAGTCCACTGTCCGATGCCTCAGTGCCTGCAGACGGCAACCTATCATGATGCAGCAGGCCAACACCTCTACATTCACCTCAGCATACCCCAAATAAGGTATATCAAGTCCGTTAGCGGCTTTTAGTTTTAGTGGTGTCAAAATTAGCGCGTTAACGCGGGAGATTATTTATTTCAGATTAATGCGTTAAAAATATTTAACGCCGTTAACGCAGGGGCGGGGCTAGGGTTGGCTACCCCATTCACAACTGCTACCTCTGTAACCGGATACTTCTGTGGTCTGCGTTGTGTTGTGTATCAGTAAATAACAACAGCAGAGCGCTGGATTGGGTCTGCATAGAGAATATATTTTTATATAGACAGATCGTCACAACAGCTTCAGCTCACACATCAGTAACGCTCTTCCGTTCAGGAGAGAGAAGGAAAAGGAAAACACTCTGTACACTTCAACTTATAAAGAAGAGCGTATGAAACGCGACAGTATTGATGTTAAAACAACATAAAAACACAAAAATATGTTTGTCAATGCATACCTGCATAGAGAATATATATTTTATATAGACAGATCATCACAACAGCTTCAGCTCACACATCAGTAACGCTGTCAACAAAAATAGCATCCCATAGTAAACCAATTCACGTCAGTGAAACATGTTATATGATCTTACATCTGTAAGTAATGAAAAAAAACTAATACAACTAATAAAAACAACTTAAACATTGTGTATTTTTGTGTGCGACTTATTTTCAACCAATGCTAACTATTAATCTGAAGCATGGAGTACAGCATACCTCTTCCGTTCAGGAGAGAGAAGGAAAAGACCACTAAAAGAACAACAGGTATGGCTGCCTGGACTGAACCATTTTGTTGTTAACGGAGAGGGGGGAAAGGTGAAACCATCACCTCCTTACAGACCCTTTTTAATGTATTTTACAAAAACTGATTTAAACAATTATAGATCAGCATTGAATGCATAAACAGGAAAATCTAGTGAAATAAAACAATCTTAACCTCGTTACACTCACCCCCACTGATTGCACTAGATTTTGTATAACATCATAACATACTGAAGATTAATTTATAATCAAAAATAAAAAAATAAAATAAAATAATACACGAAATACTCAACTCTACAGTTAAATTACTTAGCAACCAGGTGTAACCCCCAACCATACAGACTGAAGAAAGTCTACCAACATTATTGCTGTCCACTGAAGGACTAGGAAAGGCAAAGGTTAACTACTCCTTTACCCAACCATAGGAAGACATGCCATATACACATCTTATCGATAGATCACATCCAAGATTGCTTATCAATGTCTATCTTAATAGACTACACACAAATGTGTGTTCTTCCTTTCTAAGGAAATTTAAAGCAAGAAATAAATGAAGAAATAAACAAAACAAAAAAAACATAAAACAAAAGTGATACACACAAAAACTCTCTCGTCTCAAATCATTGTTATGTTTTCTCCAACGAGATTCACAACAAATAGATTAGACATAGTCTGAATGAGCCTATGTAACGGCTTCCCCAGTCTTAACAGACTATACACAATTACATAATATTCCTTTTTAAGGAAATATAAAACAGAATATACATGAGTAGATACAGAAACAACAGAACAACAAAATAAAATAAAAATAAAAATACGAAAGTAATAACCATTTACCAATAACTCATAGTATAACTTTGTTTTTCCCAAAAAGATTCTTTACAAATTGATTAGACATAGTCTGAATGAGCCTATTTAACGGCTTTACAAGTCTGCCATGTCTGGTACGAAATCCCTCACTCTGATCAGGTCTTTTCACTGACAAATCAGTCTTCTCCAAGGCAGATGGTTGTACAGTAGGGGAAGGCTCATTAACAGGGCTTCCTTCATGAACTGCCTTAACCTCAGTGTCATACTCTGTACTCAAAATGACACCTGATGCAGAATCTTCCTGATTCCCATTCCTGTATTCAGAAGGGTCACAACCACGTTTATCACTGTTCACATTGGAATCAACACCAGCAAAAGTAACATCACACTCAGTGGTAGAAGATGCTACCAAGTCCCCTTCAACTTCTACGACATCAGTTGCCTGAGCAGTTTCTTCACACACCACCTTCTGCTCATCCAAGTCATTTCTGTTTGCCACAGGACTGTCAATGCTGCTCGAGAGGTCAGCAACCCATCAAGTAGTCCTTTCTTCTGCAAGATGCTCAAAACTCAAGCCCTCAAGGTCACCATCACTCAAACTGGATAACTGTTCCTCGACAGCGTCTGTGTCAGGCAATGGCAGAAAGTCAACTGGCATCAGATTTCTATGAACAGTTTTAACAACACCAGAAGGGCTTTTGAGTTTGTACATGTTGAACAAGGAATTTTTGTCAATCACTACGTAAACTGTACTCTCCCAACGATCTGCCAGTTTATTTTTTCCTCTTTCACCTTTGTTGGCCAATAAAACTCTTTGACCAATATCAACTGGTTGTCCCTTACTCCTTTTGTTATACATTTCTGCCTGTCTACGTTGTTGTTTTTCTGAATGTGACTGTGCAAGTTTCATAGCCTCACAGAGGTGACGCCTGAGTGACTGCACATACTTGTCAATGTCAACTGTTTCTCCATTCAAAAGTACACTTTCAAACATAAGATCAACAGGCAGTCTCGGAGTACGGCCGTACATGAGAAAGAAAGGTGAAAAACCTGTTGTCTCGTGAACTGTACAATTATATGCAAAAGTCAGGGTGTTCAACATTTGCGGCCATCTGACTTTAGATCTGGGGGGCAGTGCACGAATCATGTTACCAAGGGTGCAATTCATTCTTTCCACCTGCCCATTGGGTGGTATGGTGTGGTGTGAGTTTTGTCAATACCAGCCAACTGACACAGCTCCGCAATCAACACGCTCTCAAAATTAGCACCCTGTCAGAGTGAATGCTAACAGGAAAACCATACACGCAAAATAAATTATTCCAAAGAACCCGTGCCACGGTCTTAGCGGATTGGTTAGAGCAAGGATATGCACACGCCAACTTCGTGAAGTGGTCAGTGACTACTAGGACATCAATAGACTTATTGTTGTGATCTTCAGCTGACCAAAAGTCTATACAGACTAATTCGAGTGGAGACGAAGTGGTAATGGAAACTAATGGGGCCCTAGCCTCTGGCTCTGGAGCCTTGCTCACAATGCATCTCTTACAGTTGTGGACGTAGTCCTTGACATCTTTCTCCATCGTATCCCAATAAAACCTCCCAAAACCTCCCAAAAAAATGCCTTTCAGCACTGCCATGCGAAGTGATGCAGATACAACATATTGGTAAGTTTTCTGTTTAGTCACTGGATGCTTGGACACTCGATACACTATCCCCAAGCGTGTGGTCAATTTAGCCCACTGTCTCAATATCCTCAATGTTCCACGTGATTCATGAACTTTTTCACTTCTTGAAGGACGATGACCACGGTCAATAAAAAACTTGACCCGGCCGACAACAGCATTATCGACTTGTTCAGTAAAGAGTTCTCATCATGAGAGAAATTTCATCACTGCGCACCTGTACACTTCCTGCAGTACACACAGCTTCAAAGGTAGCATCTCCAGGCTCAATCTGAGCATTCACATCCCTCATCTCAGGTACCTCCGCTGAAAGCCGAAACATATTCTGAACATCATCCTTTTTGAAATTGGCCGCCTGCTCAAGAAGGGTGGAATAAGGAGCCCTAGTCAATCTGTGCAAAATTTTAGACTGCACAAAAGGCTCTCTACTGAGGGCGTCAGCCACCACATTTTTAGTGCCCGGAATATACTGGATGTCAAAGGTGAATGGTGCAAGCTGCGCCACCCAGCGCTGCTCGCAGGCATCCAACCTGGGCTTGGTCAGTATGTACTTCAAGGGATTGTTGTCGGTCCACACAGTGAACCTGTGACCGCGTAACCAATGGCTAAATTTATTACAAATTGCCCATTTCATTGCAAAGAATTCAAGGCGATGTGCAGGGTATTTTGCCTGAGCATGATTTAGAGATTTGCTGGCAAAAGCTATTGGTTGCGCTTTGTTACTGTTGTCGTGAATTTGTGACAACACTGCGCCAAGTCCGGCTGTAGATGCATCAACAGATAAAATGAACAGCTTACTAAAATCTGGGTGAGCCAAAAGCACTTCTTCAATGAGTGCTGCCTTAAGATTCCGAAATGACTGTTTACACTCCTGGGTCCAATCATCTGGGCCAATTTTGCGGGACAGGAAAGACCTTTTACTGCTTTTTGATTTCCGAGGCCTTTTCTGACCACCAGTCAGAGCAAACAAGGGTTTGGCCAGTACAGAACAGTTTTCAATAAAATGCTGATTGTAGACTACCATCCCTAAAATGGAACGTATTTTGGAAGGCGATGGAGTGACACCATCTAACTCCATCAAATCAGCCTCAGTCACTTTGATTATGGCTTCCACTTTATCTTGATCTGGGCTATTACACAGCCCTTGTGGGAGACGATTGTATTCGTGCAATCCCAGCGGTGATGAAAATGCAGTATACTTCCTGTCGTGTTCATGGAGGGGTATGTTGTAATAGCCAGCCGTCAAGTCCATGGTACTAAAAAACATGTTTCCCCCCAACGCAGCCGGAACATCACTCTGATGTGGAAGCGGATGGACGTCTTTAACAGTTCAGGCATTAAGCCACCTGAAGTCCATGCAGATTCGCAGATCGCCATTCTTTTTCCACACAAGGACCAAGGGAGCGGCAAATTCACTACAGGATTTGCAAATTATATCTTTTGCCTCCATCTCATCCAGAGTCTCTTTCAGTTTATGATAATGAGCAGGCGAGATTCTGTGATATGGCAACCTGAATGGTCGGTCGTCTGTCAATCTAATCCGATGGCAGAATTCCCGTGCATCACCACAATCCAGATGATGCCTCGAGAAGACAGACTCATATGTCCCAATCAAATCAACAAGTTTCTCTTTACACTATAACGAAACGTCGCAATCACCAATCGGAATGGAGCTAAGCCCTAGCTTTTCCAGCTTATCATTCACATCACAGATGTTACTGCACATGCTTCTGGCAGTAAGGCTACAACAAGAACTATTACTTTGCACTTTCCCCCATGTTTTGTTGAACAGTCAAGTTGTCAGGTAACGGATCAAAGTCCTCTAAAGCAATGCAGGAGAAAACATCTGCAATTTTTGAGTTTCTGCGTAGAATTATTTCTGCCGATGTGGGTGTTGATAATCTTCATGGGTAGCCACCCATCTCCCCACAATGGAGAAACTATTCGTCCAACCAAAATCTGTTTGTTCACACATGGAGATGCACATGGCTCAACAAGTACTGTGCTCCCGGCTGATAACACGGTACCCGTGGGCAAACGACCCCACACCAAATGTTCAGTCATTGGCTGAAGAGTTACAGCACTTTTCAACTTTAGAGTTCCAACCTTGTCAGGAATGGACTCCCCTCGCCATCTCTCTAGGTTAGACAGAAGACGAAGAAACTGGCTACTGTCACTCTGGCAAGGTGCATCAGGTTTACTCACAACACGCCAGAATCCATCATTCGACTTGAAATGTCTTATAAGTGGCTTAAGCACATTTGTACCCAAAACAATAGGATCAATCTGTCCTTCGACAAACAAGACTGGGACTATAAACTTGTACCCATAAACTAATACATTAGTGTAGAACAAACTTTCACTTTGAGCTGTTCTCATTGTCTTTTGAAAGATTACTTTGCTAGACTTTGGGACATTTTCACATAAGAAAGTATATACAGACTCAATGTCATCACTATCAAAGGAGGTTGAACTCATATGCCTACCATCGCCCTCCTCCAGATGGAGGCTCAAAAGTTTCCCTGGGAAGGCCTTTGACTGTGACCGTCGACAGCAGCAGTCGAACTGTTAGCCTGTGCTGTAGACATCTCACACATGTCATGTGTATGTCCAGGAAGGTAACATGTGAAACACAATCTGTGCAATCTACATTGAGCAACTGTGCTGTGGTCATTACTCTGACAGACTTTGCACACTTGTGGACTCTTAACATTAGGTTTGCGATGCACAGCTGCTCTGGTGGACTGTGTATTACATGTCAATGCTTTCTCCAGCATATTTAGTATCCTATCCATTGTGTTACTTTCACATGTCGCATGATCAGGCTCAACTGCACTTCCTGGAGTCCTAACAACTTGAGGTTTACACGGTGGTGTACCACACACATCAGAACTGATAGCACTTGCTGTTTGTTGTGAGAACTGACACTCAGAGACTTTGCGGTCTCTCACAAATTCCTCCAAACGATCCTGTACCTCTGCAGCGGTCCACTCACGCTGTGGTTTGCTTAGAAACATCATTGAGAGATCTTTATTGGGACAATTACGTATGAACATTACAGCAATCTCCATGTCCCGATTTTGCAAAATTCTGCCCTCACTTTTAAGATGCTGTTCAGCTAGGTCAGCAGCTTTGTTTAATCTAATCCAATAATCAAAAGGACCTTCATTATGATATGGCTTGGTAGCGTAAAAGTCAGCGAGGGGAAGACCTGTGGATATAACACCCCCAAAGTGTTGTTTGAGGATACGGAACACCAGATCTGCATCTCCAGACCTAGAGACTGAGGCACTATTGCGCAACCATATCTGAATAACATCCCTCGCACGGCCCATCAATTTGTTTATGATTTCATCAATGCGTTCTTGTTCTGAATAATTCCCTTTTTCAAGGTATGCTCTCATCAAAACTTCCCATTCAAAGACTGAACACTTATCTGAGCTGTCACCATGAAAGTATGGTGGCTCTTTACCACTTTTCAGTACAAGATTCATCTTTGAAGCATCAATGATGGTGGTACCGCACTGATTCACATGTGAGCACCTTTGACAGTCATAACTCGAGTTAGAGGTAGGTAGCTGGTTGTTAGGAAACAAGCTGGCTTTAATCGACTGACTGATATCAGAGCTCAGTTGTTTTACCTGTTCATCAGACAGTGCTACAGTAGGTTCTGATAAACTCATCTCAAGTGGTGGTATATCATAAGACACTGGAGTAGAAAACTGTACTCTATTGGCATCAAAATCAATGTCATTCATCTTCCCAGGAGTACATGAACCACTAAATGGCAAACCACCTCTGCCTCTCCCCAAATGATAACTACCAAAATGACTGGTATCCTTGTTAGAATACATCATTAATTACCATTCTACGGAAAAAAAATAATAATTGCATCCACAACTAAAATGATTTAGCAATTTGATTTTTACAGCTATAATAAATCGATCAATTACTTTTTTTTTGTTGTTGTTGTTGAAGCACTATAAAATCAAATCAATGTCCGTTTAGTACGTCTTAATCTTGATGGTATAGGAGTACCGTAACCTCAGTCCATGCATCCTTTCAGTGAAGCAGCAAAGCGGTGAAATCTGACATCTTCAAATCTCTGTAACATTAGTCCATGCGTCCCACGATGAAGCGGAAAAGCGGTAAAGTCCGACATCCTCCTCAAAGTGCAGCAAACTCGGGAGTTCGTCAGGCGCTGAACAATCGCACGGGTCACGTCACCAGTGTAACCGAATACTTCTGTGGTCTGCATTGTGTTGAGTATCAGTAAATAACAACAGGAGAGCGCTGGATTGGGTCTGCATAGAGAATATATTTTTATATTGACAGATTGTCACAACAGCTTCAGCTCACACATCAGTAACGCTCTTCCGTTCAGGAGAGAGAAGGAAAAGGAAAACAACACTCTGTATACTTCAACTTATAAAGAAGAGCGTATGAAACGCGACAATATTGATGTTAAAACAACATAAAAACACAAAAATATGTTTGTCAATGCATACCTGCATAGAGAATATATTTTTATATAGACAGATCGTCACAACAGCTTCAGCTCACACATCAGTAACGCTGTCAACAAAAATAACATCCCATAGTAAACCAATTCACGTCAGTGAAACATGTTATATGATCTTACATCTGTAAGTAACGGAAAAAAACTAATACAACTAATAAAAACAACTTAAACATTGTGTATTTTTGTGTGCGACTTATTTTCAACCAATGCTAACTATTAATCTGAAGCATGGAGTACAGCATACCTCTTCCGTTCAGGAGAGAGAAGGAAAAGACCACTAAAAGAACAATACAACAGGTATGGCTGCCTGGACTGAACCATTTTGTTGTTAATGGAGAGGGGGAAAAAGGTGAAACCATCACCTCCTTACAGACCCTTTTTAATGTATTTTACAAAAACTGATTTAAACAATTATAGATCAGCATTGAATGCATAAACAGGAAAATCTAGTGAAATAAAACAATCTTAACCTCGTTACACTCACCCCCACTGATTGCACTAGATTTTGCATAACATCATAACATACTGAAGATTAATTTATAATCAAAAATAAAAAAATAAAATAAAATAATAGTCAAGTCAAGTCACCTTTATTTATATAGCGCTTTTAACAATACAAATTGTGTCAAAGCAACTGCACAATATCAAAATGGGAAAATAGTGTCAATAATGTAAAATGACAAGATTAAACACTCAATTTTCAGTAAAAGGCATTATTGAATTATTGAATTCAGTGATGGCATCGTCCAGCTCAGTTCAGTTCAAAAAGTTTCTGTTCAATCAAGTCGACGATATTGCTGGAAATGAAGTGTCCCCAACTAAGCAAGCCAGAGGCGACAGCGGCAAGGAACCAAAACTCCATCGGTGACAGAACGGAGAAAAAAACCTTGGGAGAAACCAGGCTCAGTCGGGGGGCCATTTCTCCTCTGGCCAGACGAACCAGCAGTTCAATTCCAACTGCTGCAAATTCAGATTGTAAGGGCTCAACTGGTTCCCGAGGTCTTGTCCTGATGGCTGTCTAGGTGACGGGGTCCTCACTGGTGGTCTGTCTCTGGGGCTCATCTAGGTGTCCTGGTCTCCGCTGATGTTCAGGGCTGTAGAGGTCGTCTCTAGGTGCTGATCCACCATCTGATCTGGTGACTGCAGTGACCTCGGAATAAGAAAGAAACAGACTAATATTAGGGTAGATGTCAATCTTTTTACGATGTAACAAGTACATTGTGTGTTATGGGAAGTGTTCCCGGTTCTGGTTGATCTAATTAATGCAGCCTAACAATCCTTTAACGGATTTGAATAATAGAAGTGTATTAGTGTGTTATGTGTAAGCCAGGTTAAAGAGATGGGTCTTTAATCTAGATTTAAACTGACAGAGTGTGTCTGCCTCCCGAACAGTGTTTGGTAGATTGTTCCAGAGTTTGGGCGCTAAATAGGAAAAAGATCTGCCGCCCGCAGTTGATTTTGATATTCTAGGTATTATCAAATGGCCAGAGTTTTGAGAACGCAGCGGCCGTGGAGGACTATAATGCGATAAGAGCTCGCTCAAGTACTGAGGAGCTAAACCATTCAGGGCTTTATAAGTAATTAACAAGATTTTAAAATCTATACGATGTTTAGTAGGGAGCCAGTGCAGTGTTGACAGAACCGGGCTAATGTGGTCATACTTCCTGGTTCTAGTAAGAACTCTAGCTGCTGCATTTTGAACCATATGTAATTTGTTTATTAAGCGTGCAGAACAACCACCCAATAAAGCATTACAATAATCTAACCTTGAGGTCATAAACGCATGAATTAATATTTCTGCATTTGACATTGAGAGCATAGGTCTCAGTTTAGATATATTTTTAAGATGAAAAAATGCAGTTTTACAAATGCTAGAAACGTGGCTGTCAAAGGAGAGATTGCTATCAAATAGCACACCTAGGTTCCTGACTGATGACGAAGAATCGACAGAGCAGCCATCAAGTGTTAGACAGTGTTCTAGGTTATTACTTGTGGGGGTTTTGGGTCCGATAATTAACACCTCTGTTTTTTCAGAATTTAGCAGTAAGAAATTACTCGTCATCCAGTTTTTATATCGACTATGCATTCCATAAGTTTCTCAATTTGGTGTGTTTCACCAGGCCGTGAAGAAATATAGAGCTGAGTATCATCAGCATAACAGTGAAAGCTAACCCCGTGTTTCCTAATGATATTTCCCACGGGTAACATATAAAGAGTGAAAAGTAACGGCCCTAGTACTGAGCCTTGAGGAACTCCATACTGCACTTGTGATCGATATGATACCTCTTCATTCACTGCTACGAATTGATGGTGGTCAGATAAGTACGATTTGAACCATGCTAATGCACTTACACTAATGCCAACAAAGTTTTCTAGTCTATTCAAAAGAATGTTGTGATCGATAGTGTCGAACGCAGCGCTACAATCCAGTAGAACTAATAGAGAGATACAACCACGATCAGATGATAAGAGCAGGTCATTTGTAACTCTAATGAGAGCAGTCTCAGTACTATGATACGGTCTAAATCCTGACTGAAAATCCTCACAGATATCATTTTTCTCTAAGAAGGAATATAATTGTGAGGATACAACCTTTTCTAATATCTTTGACAGAAAAGGGAGATTCGAGATCGGTCTGTAATTAACCAGATCTTTGGGGTCAAGTTGTGTTTTTTTAATGAGAGGCTTAATAACAGCCAATTTAAAGTTTTTGGGGACATATCCTAATGACAATGACGAATTAATAATAGCCAAAAGAGGATCTATGACTTCTGGAAGCACCTCTTTTAGTAGTTTAGATGGAATAGGGTCTAACATACATGTTGTTGGTTTAGATGATTTAACAAGTTTATACAATTCTTCCTCTCCTATAGTAGAGAATGAGTGGAATTGTTCCTCAGGGGATCTATAGTACACTATGTGATGTGATAATATAGCTGACGGCTGCATGGTTACAATTTGATCTCTAATAGTATCAATTTTGGAAGTAAAATAGTTAATAAAGTCATTACTGCTGTGCTGTTGGGAAATGTCAACACCTGTTGATGCTTTATTTTTTGTTAATTTTGCCACTGTATTGAATAAATACCTGGGGTTATGTTTGTTTTCTTCTAAAAGAGACGAAAAGTAATCAGATCTAGCAGTTTTTAAAGCTTTTCTGTAGGATAGGGTACTTTCCCGCCAAGCTGTACGAAATACCTCTAGTTTTGTTTTCCTCCAGCTGCGCTCCATTTTCCGGGCTGCTCTCTTTAGAGTGTGAGTGTGCTCATTATACCACGGTGTTGGACTCTTTTCCTTAATCTTCCTTAAGCGTAGAGGAGCAACTGTATCTAAAGTGCTAGAAAAGAGAGAGTTCATAGTTTCTGTTACATCATCAAGTTGTTCTGAGCTGTTGGATATGCTGAGGAATTGAGATAAATCAGGAAGATTACTTACAAAGCAGTCTTTTGTGGTAGAAGTGATGGTTCTACCATATTTGTAAGAATGAGTTGAATTTACAGCTTTAACTATATGGAGTTTACACAAGACTAGATAATGATCTGATATATCATCGCTTTGCTGCAGAATTTCAACGCCATTAACATCAATTCCATGTGAGAGTATTAAATCTAGAGTATGATTTCGACTATGAGTAGGTCCTGAAACGTGTTGTCTAACCCCAATAGAGTTCAGAATGTCTATGAATGCTGATCCTAATGCATCTTTTTCATTATCAACATGGATATTAAAATCACCCACAATTAGGACTTTATCTGCAGCCAGCACTAACTCTGATAGAAAATCAGCAAATTCTTTAATAAAATCTGTATGGTGCCCTGGTGGCCTGTATACAGTAGCCAGTACAAACATCATGGGGGATTTATCATTAATACTTTTTTCTCTAGATAATTTTATATGAAGCACCATTACATCAAATGAGTTATACTTAAGGCCTGTCTTCTGAGAAATACTGAGAATATTGTTATAAATTGTAGCAACACCTCCCCCTTTGCCTTTTGGACGCGGCTCATTTTTGTAACAGTAATCTTGGGGGGTAGACTCGTTTAAAATAATGTATTCATCTGGTTTTAGCCATGTTTCTGTCAAACAGAGCAAATCAAGGTTATGATCATTAATCAAATCATTTACAAAAGTTTTTTTGTAGAAAGGGACCTGATATTCAGTAAGCCAAGTTTTATCAATTGTTTCTGTGTATTGTAAACATTTTTTATTTGTTGAACATCAATTAAATGGTTACTCATAAATTGGTTTTGACGTTTTCTGTATTTTCTAGTTCGGGGAACAGACACAGTCTCTATAGTGTGATATCTAGGTGAAGGAGTCTCTATGTGCTGAGAATTAACTGACTTCTGTGACGTGAGGCGGCTAGCAGACGGTCGGTTTAGCCAGTCTGTCTGCTTCCTGACCTGGGCTCCAGTTAGTCAAGTATGAACTCTAAGACTATGTGCCATATTTCTAGAGAGAAGAGCGGCACCACCCCAGGAGGGATGAACACCATCTCTTTTCAACAGGTCAGGTCTGCCCCAAAAACTCGTCCAATTGTCTATAAAACCTATGTTGTTTTGCGGGCATCACTTAGACATCCAGCCATTTAGTGATGACAGTCTGCTATGAATCTCATCACCCCGGTAAGCAGGGAGGGGGCCAGAGCATATTACAGTGTCTGACATCGTACTTGCAAGTTCACACACCTCTTTAACATTATTTTTAGTGATCTCCGACTGGCGAAGTCGAACATCATTAGCGCCGGCGTGGATAACAATCTTACTGAATTTACGTTTAGCATTAGCCAGCACTTTTAAATTTGCCAAGATGTCAGGCGCTCTGGCTCCCGGTAAACAATGGACTATGGTGGCTGGTGTCTCTATTTTCACGTTCCGTACAATAGAATCGCCAATAACTAGAGCACTTTCACCAGGTTTCTCAGTGGGTGCGTCACTGAGTGGGGAGAACCTGTTTGATGTTCTGATCGGAACGGAAGAGCGGTGTTTTGACCCGCGACTATGCTGCCTCACAGTCACCCAGTTGCCCTGCTGCACAGGCTCTACCGGAACCGAACAACGTACAGGAGTCCCTGAGCTAGTCACATCCAAAGCAGTATCTACAGCCCTCACATTCTTACTGTCCTCAACTAAAGTTTGGATGTGTGTCTCTAGTTCTAAAACCTTCTCTGTCAGCCTAACTATTTCCCTGCATTTATCACATGTGAATCCCTCATCGCCGACAGAGATAGATAAACTGTACATGTGGCAAACTGTGCAAATAACAATAGCAGGAGAAGAAGCCATTACTCACCGTGATTGATGAATGATACCAACTTAACTTACCACTTACCACTCCACTTACCACTTACCACTGTTGTTTGATGAACTCGTGAAAAACGGAGCGAGAGAGAAATGAAAACGGAGTGAGAAAAAAGAAAACAATAATAGGCGCGAATAGCAACGCGAATGGAACCGTGAGTGACAAGCTAATCGGCTAATGAATGCTAACGCGCTGCACTCGCAGTTTTAGAAGCGAGCGATCAAATTAGTTTGATAGATAATAACAGAAATATGGTGGGAATTAAGTTATATATTATCAATTAACGAAACACTCAACTCTACAGTTAAATTACTTAGCAACCAGGTGTAACCCCCAACCATACAGACTGAAGAAAGTCTACCAACATTATTGCTGTCCACTGAAGGACTAGGAAAGGCAAAGGTTAGCTACTCCTTTACCCAACCATAGGAAGACATGCCATATACACATCTTATCGATAGATCACATCCAAGATTGCTTATCAATGTCTATCTTAATAGACTACACACAAATGTGTGTTCTTCCTTTCTAAGGAAATTTAAAGCAAGAAATAAATGAAGAAATAAACAAAAAAAAAAAAAACATAAACCAAAAGTGATACACACAAAAACTCTCTCGTCGCAAATCATTGTTACGTTTTCTCCAACGAGATTCACAACAAATAGATTAGACATAGTCTGAATGAGCCTATGTAACGGCTTCCCCAGTCTTAACAGACTATACACAATTACATAATATTCCTTTTTAAGGAAATATAAAACAGAATATACATGAGTAGATACAGAAACAACAGAACAAAATAAAATAAAAATACGAAAATAATAACCATTTAGCAATAATTCCTAGTATAACTTTGTTTTCCCCAAAAAGATTCTTAACAAATTGATTAGACATAGTCTGAATGAGCCTATTTAACGGCTTTACAAGTCTGCCATGTCTGGTACGAAATCCCTCACTCTGATCAGGTCTTTTCACTGACAAATCAGTCTTCTCCAAGGCAGATGGTTGTACAGTAGGGGAAGGCTCATTAACAGGGCTTCCTAAATGAACTGCCTTAACCTCAGTGTCATACTCTGTACTCAAAATGACACCTGATGCAGAATCTTCCCGATTCCCATTCCTGTATTCAGAAGGGTCACAACCACGTTTATCACTGTTCACATTGGAATCAACACCAGCAAAAGTAACATCACACTCAGTGGTAGAAGATGCTACCAAGTCCCCTTCAACTTCTACGACATCAGTTGCCTGAGCAGTTTCTTCACACACCACCTTCTGCTCATCCAAGTCATCTCTGTTTGCCACAGGACTGTCAATGCTGCTCGAGAGGTCAGCAACCCATCGAGTAGTACTTTCTTCTGCAAGATGCTCAAAACTCAAGCCCTCAAGGTCACCATCACTCAAACTGGATAACTGTTCCTCGACAGCGTCTGTGTCAGGCAATGGCAGAAAGTCAACTGGCATAATCAGATTCCTATGAACAGTTTTAACAACACCAGAAGGGCTTTTGAGTTTGTACGTGTTGAACAAGGAATTTTTGTCAATCACTACGTAAACTGTACTCTCCCAACGATTTGCCAGTTTCTTTTTTCCTTTTTCACCTTTGTTGGCCAATAAAACTCTTTGACCAATATCAACTGGTTGTCCCTTACTCCTTTTATTATACATTTCTGCCTGTCTACGTTGTTGTTTTTCTGAATGTGACTGTGCAAGTTTCATAGCCTCACAGAGGTCATGCCTGAGTGACTGCACATACTTGTCAATGTCAACTGTTTCTCCATTCAAAAGTACACTTTCAAACATAAGATCAACAGGCAGTCTTGGAGTACGGCCGTGCATGAGAAAGAAAGGTGAAAAACCTGTTGTCTCGTGAACTGTACAATTATATGCAAAAGTCAGGGTGTTCAACATTTGCGGCCATCTGACTTTAGATCTGGGGGGCAGTGCACGAATCATGTTACCAAGGGTGCGATTCATTCTTTCCACCTGGCCATTGCCCATTGGGTGGTATGGTGTGGTGTAAGTTTTGTCAATACCAGCCAACTGACACAGCTCCGCAATCAACACGCTCTCAAAATTAGCACCCTGGTCAGAGTGAATGCTAACAGGAAAACCATACAAGCAAAATAAATTATTCCAAAGAACCCGTGCCACGGTTTTAGCGGATTGGTTAGAGCAAGGATATGCACACGCCAACTTCGTGAAGTGGTCAGTGACTACTAGGACATCAATAGACTTATTGTTGTGATCTTCAGCTGACCAAAAGTCTATACAGATTAATTCGAGTGGAGACGAAGTGGTAATGGAAACTAATGGGGCCCTAGCCTCTGGCTCAGGAGCCTTGCTCACAATGCATCTCTTACAGTTGTGGATGTAGTCCTTGACATCTTTCTCCATCGTATCCCAATAAAACCTCTGTCTGGCCAACCCCAATGAGCGCTGCTGACCCTGATGGCCCGCATCATCGTGAATGCCTTTCAGCACTGCCATGCGAAGTGATGCAGGTACAACATATTTGTAAGTTCTCTGTTTAGTCACTGTATGCTTGGACACTCGATACACTGTCCCCAAGCATGTGGTCAACTTACCCCACTGTCTCAATATCCTCAATGTTCCACGTGATTCATGAACTTTTTCACGTCTTGAAGGACGATGACCACGGTCAATAAAAAACTTGACCCGGCCGACAACAGCATCATCGACTTGTTCAGTAAAGAGTTCGTCATGGTTAAAAACGGGCACAGGGTTCTGCCCCACTGCAACAAGAGACTCTAAGTACTGAACATGTGAAATAGCTCTTAAAGTCCCTGCATTTTCCCAAAGCTTATGTGTTTGCATGATGGCAGAAATCTCATCACTGCGCACCTGTACACTTCCTGCAGTACACACAGCTTCAAAGGTAGCATCTCCAGGCTCAATCTGAGCATTCACATCCCTCATCTCAGGTACCTCCGCTGAAAGCCGAAACATATTCTGAACATCATCCTTTTTGAAATTGGCCGCCTGCTCATGAAAGGTGGAATAAGGAGCCCTAGTCAATCTGTGCAAAATTTTAGACTGCACAAAAGGCTCTCTACTGAGGGCGTCAGCCACCACATTTTTAGTGCCCGGAATATACTGGATGTCAAAGGTGAATGGTGCAAGCTGCGCCACCCAGCGCTGCTCGCAGGCATCCAACCTGGGCTTGGTCAGTATGTACTCCAAGGGATTGTTGTCGGTCCACACAGTGAACCTGTGACCGCGTAACCAATGGCTAAATTTATTACAAATTGCCCATTTCATTGCAAAGAATTCAAGGCGATGTGCAGGGTATTTTGCCTGAGCATGATTTAGAGATTTGCTGGCAAAAGCTATTGGTTGCGCTTTGTTACTGTTGTCGTGAATTTGTGACAACAGTGCGCCAAGTCCGGCTGTAGATGCATCAACAGATAAAATGAACGGCTTACTAAAATCTGGGTGAGCCAAAAGCACTTCTTCAACGAGTGCTGCCTTAAGATTCCGAAATGACTGTTTACACTCCTGGGTCCAATCATCTGGGCCAATTTTTGTGGGACAGGAAAGACCTTTTACTGCTTTTTGATTTCCGAGGCCTTTTCTGACCACCAGTCAGAGCAAACAAGGGTTTGGCCAGTACAGAACCGTTTTCAATAAAATGCTGATAGTAGACTATCATCCCTAAAAAGGAACGTATTTTGGAAGGCGATGGAGTGACACCATCTAACTCCATCAAATCAGCCTCAGTCACTTTGATTATGGCTTCCACTTTATCTTGATCCCTTCAAATTCCAGACTGGGAAATCACATGACCCAGAAATGTAACTCAACGCCTCAAAAACTGACATTTTGAAGGTGAAACTTTCAAGTTATGTTCTTTCAGGCGTTGAAACACCATTTCCAATCGGGCCAAGCTCTCTTCTTCTGACTTGGCAAACACCAACAAATCATCGAGATAACACAGAAGACTTAAAAAGTTCTGGTCACCAAATATGGTAAGCATCATGCGCATAAACGTGGTTGGGCTATTACACAGCCCTTGTGGGAGACGATTGTATTCGTGCAATCCCAGCGGTGATGAAAATGCGGTATACTTCCTGTCGTGTTCATGGAGGGGTATATTGTAATAGCCAGCCATCAAGTCCATGGTACTAAAAAACATGTTTCCCCCCAACGCAGCCAGAACATCACTCTGATGTGGAAGTGGATGGGCGTCTTTAACAGTTCAGGCATTAAGCCACCTGAAGTCCATGCAGATTCGCAGATCGCCATTCTTTTTCCACACAAGGACCAAGGGAGAGGCAAATTCACTACAGGATTTGCAAATTATACCTTTTGCCTCCATCTCATCCAGAGTCTCTTTCAATTTATGATAATGAGCAGGCGAGATTCTGCGATATGGCAACCTGAATGGTCGGTCGTCTGTCAATCTAATCCGATGGCAGAATTCCCATGCATCACCACAATCCAGATGATGCCTCGAGAAGACAGACTCATATGTCCCAATCAAATCAACAAGTTTCTCTTTACACTGTAACGAAACGTCGCAATCACCAATCGGAATGGAGCTAAGCCCTAGCTTTTCCAGCTTATCATTCACATCACAGATGTTACTGCACATGCTTCTGGCAGTAAGGCTACAACAAGAACTATTACTTTGCACTTTCCCCCATGTTTTGTTGAACAGTCAAGTTGTCAGGCAACGGATCAAAGTCCTCTAAAGCAATGCAGGGGAAAACATCTGCAATTTTTGAGTTTCTGCGTAGAGTTATTTCTGCCGATGTGGGGTTGATGATCTTCATGGGTAGCCACCCATCTCCCCACAATGGAGAAACTATTCGTCCAACCAAAATCTGTTTGTTCACACATGGAGATGCACATGGCTCAACAAGTACTGTGCTGCCGGCTGATAACACGGTACCCGTGGGCAAACGACCCCACACCAAATGTTCAGTCACTGGCTGAAGAGTTACAGCACTTTTCAACTTTAAAGTTTCAACCTTGTCAGGAATGGACTCCCCTCGCCATCTCTCTAGGTTAGACAGAAGACGAAGAAACTGGCTACTGTCACTCTGGCACGGTGCATCAGGTTTACTCACAACACGCCAAAATCCATCATTCGACTTGAAATGTCTTATAAGTGGCTTAAGCACATTTGTACCCAAAACAATAGGATCAATCTGTCCTTCGACAAACAAGACTGGGACTATAAACTTGTACCCATAAACCTCAAGTTTCAAATCACATAGTCCTAAAGGGCTGGTTTGTTTGCCCCCACAACCCACTAAAACAATATCTGCAGGGGCCAGCATGCCTTCTGTCATCACGCCTGCCTGTTTTAACATGGGTATTATATCTGTACTGATGGTAGTTGCCATCGACCCAGTATCCATCATTCCTTTCAACTCAACCTTATCCTGCACTAATACATTAGTGTAGAACAAACTTTCACTTTGAGCTGTTCTCATTGTCTTTTGAAAGATTACTTTGCTAGACTTTGGGACATTTTCACATAAGAAAGTATATACAGACTCAATGTCATCACTATCAAAGGAGGTTGAACTCATATGCCTACCATCGCCCTCCTCCAGATGGAGGCTCAAAAGTTTCCCTGAGAAGGCCTTTGACTGTGACCGTCGACAGCAGCAGTCGAACTGTTAGCCTGTGCTGTAGACATCTCACACATGTCATGTGTATGTCCAGGAAGGTAACATGTGAAACACAATCTGTGCAATCTACAATGAGCAACTGTGCTGTGGTCATTACTCTGACAGACTTTGCACACTTGTGGACTCTTAACATTAGGTTTGCGATGCACAGCTGCTCTGGTGGACTGTGTATTACATGTCAATGCTTTCTCCAGCATATTTAGTATCCTATCCATTGTGTTACTTTCACATGTCGCATGATCAGGCTCAACTGCACTTCCTGGAGCCCTAACAACTTGAGGTTTACACGGTGGTGTACCACACACATCAGAACTGATAGCACTTGCTGTTTGTTGTGAGAACTGACACTCAGAGACTTTGCGGTCTCTCACAAATTCATCCAAACGATCCTGTACCTCTGCAGCGGTCCACTCACGCTGTGGTTTGCTTAGAAACATCATTGAGAGATCTTTATTGGGACAATTACGTATGAACATAACAGCAATCTCCATGTCCCGATTTTGCAAAGTTCTGCCCTCACTTTTAAGATGCTGTTCAGCTAGGTCAGCAGCTTTGTTTAATCTAATCCAATAATCAAAAGGACCTTCATTATGATATGGCTTGTAGCGTAAAAGTCAGCGAGGTACCTGTGGATATAACACCCCCAAAGTGTTGTTTGAGGATACGGAACACCAGATCTACATCACCAGTCCTAGAGACTGAGGCACTATTGCGCAACCATATCTGAATAACATCCCTCGCACGGCCCATCAATTTGTTTATGATTTCATCAATGTGTTCTTGTTCTGAATAATTCCCTTTTTCAAGGTATGCTCTCATCAAATCTTCCCATTCAAAGACTGAACACTTATCTGAGCTGTCACCACGAAAGTATGGTGGCTCTTTACCACTTTTCAGTACAAGATTCATCTTTGAAGCATCAATGATGGTGGTACCGCACTGATTCACATGTGAGCACCTTTGACAGTCATAACTCGAGTTAGAGGTAGGTAGCTGGTTGTTAGGAAACAAGCTGGCTTTAATCGACTGACTGATATCAGAGCTCAGTTGTTTTACCTGTTCATCAGACAGTGCTACAGTAGGTTCTGATAAACTCATCTCAAGTGGTGGTATATCATAAGACACTGGAGTAGAAAACTGTACTCTATTAGCATCAAAATCAATGTCATTCATCTTCCCAGGAGTACATGAACCACTAAATGGCAAAACACCTCTGCCTCTCCCCAAATGATAACTACCAAAATGACTGGTATCCTTGTTAGAATATATCATTAATTACCATTCTACGGAAACAAAAAAAAATTGCATCCACAACTAAAATGATTTAGCACTTTGATTTTTACAGCTATAATAAATCGATCAATTACTTTTTTTTTGTTGTTGTTGTTGAAGCACTATAAAATCAAATCAATGTCCGTTTAGTACGTCTTAATCTTGATGGTATAGGAGTACCATAACCTCAGTCCATGCATCCTTTCAGTGAAGCAGCAAAGCGGTGAAATCTGACGTCTTCAAATCTCCGTAACATTAGTCCATGCGTCCCACGATGAAGCGGAAAAGCGGTGAAGTCCGACGTCCTCCTCAAAGTGCAGCAACCTCGGGAGTTCGGCAGTCGCTGAACAATCGCACGGGTCACGTCACCAGTGTAACCGAATACTTCTGTGGTCTGCGTTGTGTTGAGTATCAGTAAATAACAACAGGAGAGCGCTGGATTGGGTCTGCATAGAGAATATATTTTTATATAGACAGATCGTCACAACAGCTTCAGCTCACACATCAGTAACGCTCTTCCGTTCAGGAGAGAGAAGGAAAAGGAAAACAACACTCTGTACACTTCAACTTATAAAGAGAGAGAAGGAAAATTGGTTAAAAAACATAAAAACACAAAAATATGTTTGTCTGCATACCTGCATAGAGAATATATTTTTATATAGACAGATTCACAACTCAGCTCACACATAAACGCTGTCAACAAAAATAACATCTGTAAACCAATTACGTCATGAAACATGTTATATGATCTTACATCTGTAAGTAACGAAAAAAAACTAATGCAACTAATAAAAACAACTTAAACATTGTGTATTTTTGTGTGCGACTTATTTTCAACCAATGCTAACTATTAATCTGAAGCATGGAGTACAGCATACCTCTTCCGTTCAGGAGAGAGAAGGAAAAGACCACTAAAAGAACAATACAACAGGTATGGCTGCCTGGACTGAACCATTTTGTTGTTAACGGAGAGGGGGGGAAAGGTGAAACCATCACCTCCTTACAGACCCTTTTTTATGGGATTAACTTTGTGCCAATTAAAATGAATGTAATTTTTCAAGAAACGTATGAAAATATAAATTGAAACGGAATAAAATGTCTTTGAAACTGAAAAAATAAATAATTGCATGCAAAATTTTTTACTTCGTTTTTAATACATGTTTTGCAATGTTTTCTCCTCTTTCATTCGTTGATCTGTACTTACAAATACGCTTCCAGAGTTTTCATTTACGCTTCTAAAGTTTTCGTTTACGATTCTGAAGTTTTCGTTCGCCGTTCTGACACAAATCTAGCAGCGGTGTGTTCTCATTGGCTACTGAGTTTTTGATTGACAGCTTCTTGGCCTGGAAGTGAAGGCGTCAGTGTTGCGCCCCCCAGTGTGGATGTGAGCGTCTCTTAACGGCTTCCCATTTCATTTTAATGATATAAAGTTAGGAGTTTTGTTTTTGAATTCAATCTGTATTTATCTGTTGCTACTACTCTGTCAACATAAGCTTTTAGGGGCGCGAGAGAAAAAGAAGATCATATTGAGGGTTAATTATTAAAGTACTGTATATAATACTGGAAATATTGTATAATGTCCAATGTTCTCATAGGATATTTGTTTATTGCTCATGATTCTTTTGCATTGTAGGGTCTAATTAGGTTGAGCTGTTACATTTGAAAGATATTATTATCATATATATGTGTGATATATTCAGACGTCAAGAAAGTCTCACTCCAACCTGACAATCAAGCTCATTGTATTACATATTCCACACAAAAGTATGTTCTTGCTGGCAATTGTTTTTGTCATGCTGATAATTTTGTTTAGTTATTTTATTTAGTTAACATTATCATCTAACATTTAAAATTGGAAATACATTTTTAACAATCATCAACTCTTTCAAGTGTGACTTTTATAAACCTGTTGAATGAATGTAAATGAAATATGAAATAATTCAAATAAATGTACATTCTTTATTGTCACTATAGCATATACACAAGTATCAAAGTGAAAGTCTTGGATGCAATTCTATTGTGACAGGAAAGACCGGAATCCACAAAACACTAACTGCATACTATACATGTAATGCACTGTATTCTCATAATTTACATTACTACACAAAATGCACAAGAGCATAATATACAGAATATGTTTAAAATTAATTATATGTTTTAAACACTGCAATGATCCTTTCAACAGTTACAAAACAGTGAATGAGTATGTTATTGTCAATATCATGGAGTGCAATATCAGCCTTTATGGGGATAGTCCATCCAAAAAAATGAAAATTATCTAATTATTTACTCACCTTTATGCCATTCCAGATGTTTATGACTTTCTTTCTTGACATAAACAAAGATTTTTAAGAAATTAATCCATCACAGAGGACCTCTCCTGGACTAACAACACTGCGGCACTGGCCAAGAAAGCACAGCAGCGTCTCTACTTCCTCCGCAAACTCAGAAGAGCCAGAGCCCCGACCCCCATCATGTGCACCTTCTACAGAGGCACCATCGAAAGCATCCTGACTAGCTGCGTCACTGTGTGGTATAGCGCCTGCAACGCGTCCTGCCGCAAGTCCCTTCAACGGATAGTGAGAGCAGATGAGAAGATCGTTGGTGTCTCTCTCCCCTCCCTCCAGGACATCTACAGCACCCGTCTCACCCGCAAAGCCCTCAGCATTGCAGGTGATCCCACCCACCCGACACACAGCTTCTTCAGTCTGCTGCCATCAGGGAGTCTCCAGGCGAGGACCAGCAGACTGAAGGACAGCTTCATCCATCAGGCTGTCAGGAAGCTGAACTCCCTCCCGTCCTTGCCCCCCCTCCCCTCTTTTACCCCACGCAACACTGAACTCTGACACTACGACCCCCCCCCCCCCCAGCTCCCCACACCCCCAGGACCTCCCCCCCCCTTACAAACTGTGACCCGCACCAGTCACTTTGTGCAGCACTGGACTGATCTCTACCTCATCCAGCATTGTCTGTAAACTACCTCTTCTGACAGTCTGATAAAAGACTGTTCTTTTTTTGCACTACACATATATCTGCACAGTTTTGTTTCATTTTACTGGTTTGCACTCTATCTGCCATGTGCCTTATGCCACTTTATCTATCTCTTTTTTATTTTTCTACAATGTCCTCATTTGTATATCTGTATAGTTTGTATGTACATATGGTTAAACTGTATTTATCTGTATTTGAACGTCTACTGTCAGTGTTTAATGTTAACTGTATGCATCAAGGGTCAGAGAGTAACGCAATTTCAATTCTCTGTATGTATGTACTGTACATGTGGAAGAATTGACAATAAAGCAGACTTGACTTGACTTGACTTGACTTGACTTACTGTATGTAATGGAGTGCAATACCAGTCTTTATGGGGATAGTCCATCCAAAAAAATGAAAATTATCTAATTATTTACTCACCTTTATACCATTCCAGATGTTTATGACTTTCTTTCTTGACATAAACAAAGATTTTTAAGAAAATAATCCATCTCTGAGAATCCAAATGACACAAGTGGATTGTAACCCATGCACGTATGACAGCTGAACGGAAGCGATTGTTAATAGTCAAAAGTTTAAATTATTAGTGTTTTTCTTATCTGTTGTTTTACTTAAAAAATATTGATTTAACCACTAAGGTCAGATGGATTACTGTCACGGTCACTGAAGTTTTCAGTGTGTTCTGAAGTTCACAGTTTTCACTGTGTGTGGTTTTTAAAGCATCTTTAGGACTCACAGAGATGGATTATTTTCCTAAAAATCTTAATTTGTGTTTACCTGTCAAGTAGAAAGAAAGTAATATGCATTTGGGACAGCATGAGGGTGAGTAAAAGATGAGAGAAGTTTTATTTTTGGGTGAACTATCCCCTTAACAATCATATGCTGTTGGTATGCTAATTCAAGATCAGCATAGACTAATAAGAATAAAGTGCAACCTCTTGTCTACGTGTGAACTGTGTTTGTTTTAATCTAGAGCTCCAAAGAAATTTAAATAATATTATAAAATTTGCATAATATCAGGTGTCTGAAGATCAAGATCCCAGTCGTTCAAAGGTGATGTGTCTGAACAAAATAAGATTCTTGTCTGATGAGGGCAATGGATCTCTGGTATTATCACTGCATCCTCTGGGTCAGCATCAGAAGTTTGTTTATGGAAAAGATGCTCCACTCCCTGGAAATTGAGAAAGATGTATTATAGTCTAACAATACCAGCTGCTTTGAACTCCCATGACACATTTGTATATATAAGTAATTTTAACTTAGTTAATAAATACATCAAATATATGCACCATTTATCATCTGTAATACCGTTGTGTAACCATTAGATGGCTGTATAGACCTATATATCCATGACTGTGTATACCCTAGTTGCTGGAAACTGATTTCAGTTATAATTATTTGTATGTATTAGGTTTTGCATTTGGATATATATTTAGGCATTATTAAAGACTATACTTTTTGTAAATGTTTGTTTTGAGTAAGAGTCCCCCCTCCCAAAATGTTCATCTGAAGTGACCATTTTTGCATTATTATTAGTCAAATCTGGACACAGAAAAAGCATGGTTAAAAAGGCTTTACATTGCCAAAGTTGACAGCGCAGTGATTGACAGTGCACTTGTAAAATATCATCGGCCATCATCGGACATTTAGTACTGTACATTGCGCTGTGTGCTGGGGGAAATATGAACTAATCGAAGCAAATATTATCTAATTGAAGGCTATAACTGTATGTAGATAACCAGGTCCAGTAATGATTGGGCTAATTCAAGACAACTTACCGTGAGTATCCTGATAACGACGATGATTGATGATAATGATGATATCATTCGCTGTGCTATTCCTAAGAAATCATCTCAACAATGTAGTGTAGCAGCAGAACAATACTGATAAAATAATAATAATAAAAATATTTATATATTATTTTATATCATTAAAAAGCTAAGAGACGCTCACATCCACACTGGGGGCGCAACACTGACGCCTTCACTTCCAGGTCAAGAAGCTGTCAATCAAAAACTCAGTAGCCAATGAGAACACACCGCTGCTAGCACCGCCCCCACAAGAGATTTGTGTCAGAACGGCGAACGAAAACTTCAGAATCGTAAACGAAAACTTTAGAAGTGTAAATGAAAACTCTGGAAGCGTATTTGTAAGTACAGATCAACAAATGAAAGAGGAGAAAACCATTGCAAAACATGCAGTGTATTAAAAACGAAGTAAATTTTTTTGCATGCAATTATTTATTTTTTCAGTTTCAAAGACATTTTATTCCGTTTCAATTTATATTTTCATACATTTCTTGAAAAATTACATTAATTTTAATTGGCACAAAGTTAATCCCATACTTTTTAATGTATTTTACAAAAACTGATTTAAACAATTATAGATCAGCATTGAATGCATAAACAGGAAAATCTAGTGAAATAAAACAATCTTAACCTCGTTACACCTCCATCTCTTTTTTCTTGAAAAGGATTGTGTTTATTTAGATGCAGAACGTCTTTATGACCACATCAAACGGGAGACGTTTCAGACGCGCGTGCCTCCGCACCAGGCGTGAGTCAAACGAGCGCGTAAAAGATACTGTGCTTGTAGCGCGCGCGCGCTGTAGCCTGTACCATTTCATATCAAACAGTGAAAGAAACTAGGTGCATGCAATGTCCTAGTTATGCCGTCAGTTAAGGCATGAAGTTGCCAACAAGGCGATTAAAGCTGCCTTAAAACTGTGTGCATGCATGCAATATGTTATATATGCGTCATATTTAAGAACATGTTTCTGAAATGGTTTTAAAAACTGTCCCGAGGCACCCCAGCACTGTCTCCCTCATCTAACACACCCGATTCAACTCGTCCGCTCATTAGTAGAGACTTTAAGACCTGAAGTGGGTCAGAAAGCAGCAACAGCTTTTAAAGCAATAGCAGGCAAATAATAATAACCAGCTGCTGTGATGTCTATTAATCCAAGAACAAAAGAAAAAAAAAGAGGAAATCAATAACTTGTATAGCTTTAAGGGGTTCATCTATATTTAATTTAGAATTTAGTGTTTGGTAACTATTCATTTTCTGTATATTTCTGCTGAAGGGCACAGGTAGCTAAATATGTCATTTATTCTAATGTTTTTTTTTTTGTGAAGATTGTTTTAAGTTCACTTAAATTAGAAGTTAAGTGTAATAAATGTTAAAATTGATAGCTGTCAATTATACTGTAATGCTGAATGGCTACAGTCAATGGTTAAATATTAAGGGGGAAAAACAATTTTATAGAGACATCAGTAGTATTGATATCAGTGATGCTGGCCTTCAATCATAAAAAAGATGCCATTAAAGAAATATAAAAAATATACTGTCTTTATGTTGTTTGTACATTTGAAGGTTGAATGTGAAATTATTGCAATATAAAAGTATATTTAAAAACTTTAATATTAGGTGGGATTAATCACGATTAATTTTAATGTGCGATTAATTTGTTGTTGTTTTTAATTGATTGACAGCACTAGTTGTAACCAATTACAAGAGTGAAGTTGTTCGTTAAAATGTTGAAAAAAAAACTCTCTGCCACCGTGGACACCATTGATCCAGTATCCAAAAGACATGGCACCCTGACCCCACCCATGAGCACCATAACTGAAGGGCATGGCCCTACTAGATTCAGCACATTAAGGCGACTTACCTCATTAAAATTACTTGAGTCAAACTTGTCCCCTCCTGAACCGTGACTCAGCGACTCAGAGGGAACTAGTTTTCCAACGGCTGCTGCTGGGATCCTATTCTCTGTCTGAAATGAGACAGAGGTCTAGGTTCAACACGTTCATTATCACAATGTCTAACAAAATGGCCCGGCTGTTGACAACGCCTACACACAACTTGATTATGATGCACAGGGGGCCGTTTAGGAGGATTCTGCAATCGCGAAAGCTACTCCTCCAGCTGACTTAACTGTTCTTGTTGTCGCTTCAACAGTTCTTTTATTTCAGCAATTTCAGCAGAGTGATTACCTATACTAGAGGGGTTTGATGTCATGGATACATGAGTCGCACACAATGAAGGCACAGAATAACTCTGTGCCCGCCCCTCTACAGACATACCTTTCCACTCCCATCGAATAGCCTCTTTACGAATATCTTGAATGGAAATTTGGTAAAATTTGGATGGGCTCGGACACTTTGTTTCAATGCCCGTCAATTGGCTGGGTCAATAACATGCTCCACAAACTGATCTCTCAGCAATGTAGCAGAGTTAGGCTTTGCATCTGGGGCACTTTCCAACACCTCATTCATAAGCCTAAACAAAGCATGAGAATACTCCTGTAGCAACTCACCCTCAAGTTGTTTACAGGAGAATAATTTTTCTTGTAATGCAACATAAGACTGAGGGCAACCATACATTTCTAGAAGAATAGAAATAATCTTATCTGGGTCCTCCCTCTCTGTTCTAGGCCTATATTTAATTTAATTTTTAGCTTCCCTCTCCAAATGACATTAAATAAAATAAGCTTGGTCAACCAAAGTTAAGCCCCGGGCTCGCACACTAGCACGGACCTCATCTACCCATTTGGCTATTCCGATTCCCACAGTACCTCTAAAGACAGGACACTTCCTTTCCCTGAGACGATTATCAGTTCTTAGCTGTTGAACCAAGTCCCGCAACTCTTGCAGTTCCGTCTCCATAATCGCCGGACACAGTTCCTCCTGTCGTCGTCGCTGCTAGAAGCAATCTCCTGACAAAGCACCTTCCCGTTGAATGGTTGTAGGCCACTGCTGTTTTGTAACAAAAAAAAACATACAAAAACAGAAAACAAAAACAAAGCCAACCGCTAGGTATAACAATTACTCTAGGAAGTCACGTCTCGTTTTACACAAGCAATCCTGCCGACTACGCCAGATGTAACCAAGCGATACTCTGCGCTCACCCTAAATTCCGACTACGCCACCGGGGTTTATACCCACAGAAATAACTGAACACAGCAATAGCCCACAATGAAGGAAGAACAGAGACGTGACCTTCAAGTTTAACACTTTTATTAACAAGCAGTAGGTATTGCTTAGATGGATACTCAACTTTATTAAAGTGTAAGAAAAGAGGGAATAACAACTTTAAAAGATCTGGACTTTAGGCCAAATATTAAAATCATAACCCACTATCTTAAAATATATAGTTACCAAGCCTGCTGGAGGAAAGAGGAGAATCAAAAGGCCACAGATCCCCAAATGTAGAACCACACACACACCACACATGCACTGATAAACAAATCATTAATTAACAGCTTTAGATTGAAAATTTCATATATTTTAGATTCATTACATGTAAAGTAAAGCATTTCAAAAGTTTTTTTGTTTTAATTTTAATGATTAGAGCTTACAGCTCATGAAAGTCAAAAATCTGTATCTCAAAATATTAGAATATTTACATTTGAGTTTCAATAAATGACTATCCATACAGTATAAATTCAGGGTATCTCTTGTTCTTTGAAACCACAATAATGGAGAAGACTGCTGACTTGGCAATGATCCAGAAGACGAACATTGACACCCTCCACAAAGAGGGTAAGTCACAGAAGGTCATTACTGAAAGGTGTGGCTGTTTACAGAGTGCTGTATCAAAGCATATTAAATGCAAAGTTGACTGGAAGGAAGAATTTGGGTAGGAAAGGGTGCACAAGCAACAGGGATGACCGCAAGCTTGAGAATACAGTCAAGCAAAGCTGATTCGAACACTTGGGAGAGCTTCACAAGGAGTGGACTGAAACTGGAGTCAGTGCATCAAGAGTCACCACGCTCAGACGTCTTCAGGAAAAGGGCTACCAAGCCACTTCTGAACCAGAGACAACATCAGAAGCATCTTACCTGGGCTGTGGAGAAAAAGAACTGGACTGTTGCTCAGTGGTCCAAAGTCCTCTTTTCAGATGAAAGTAAAGTTAGCATTTAATTTAGAAATCAAGGTCCCAGAGTCTGGAGGAAGAGTGGAGAGGCACATAATCCATGTTGCTTGAAGTCCATTGTGAAGTTTCCACAGTCAGTGATGATTTGGGCCACCATGTCATCTGCTGGTGTTGGTCCACTGTGTTTTCTGATGTCCACAGTCAACGCAGCCATCTACCAGGAAATTTTAGAGCACTTCATGCTTCCTTCTGCTGACAAGCTTTATGGAGATGCTGATTTCATTTTCCAGCAGGACTTGGCACCTGCCCACACTGCCAAAGGTACCAAAAGCTGGTTCAATGACCATGGTGTTACTGTGCTTGATTGGCCAGCAAACTCGCCTGACCTGAACCCCATAGAGAATCTATGCGGTATTGTCAAGAGGACGACGAGAGACACCAGACCCAACAATGCAGATGAGCTGAAGGCCACTGTCAAAGAAACCTGGGCTTCCATACCACCTCAGCAGTGCCACAAACTGATCACCTCCATGCCACGCCGAATTGAGGCAGTAATTAAAGCAAAAGGAGCCCCTACTAAGTATTGAGTACATATACAGTAAATTAACATACTTTCCAGAAGGCCAACAATTCACTAAAAATGTTTTTTTTATTGGTCTTATGAAGTATTCTAATTTGTTGAGATAGTGAATTGGTGGGTTTTTGTTAAATGTGAGCCTAAATCATCACAATTAAAAGAACCAAAGACTTAAACTACTTCAGTCTGTGTGCATTGAATTTATTTAATACACGAGTTTCACAATTTGAGTTGAATTACTGAAATAAATGAACTTTTCCACGACATTCTAATTTATTGAGATGCACCTGTATGTTCTCGGTAATGTGCGGTCTGAGTTGTTCCTTGTTTATGGTTGTCGGTTGTTCATGTTTTTATGTTGTTTTTGTTTTTTACAACAGACATTTATACTTCTATTTATTTTACCTTATTTCTAAAGGGATTTTTCATCTAGGAGGTTTGGTATCTAAAATGCACATCAGCGTTTACAAGTTATTTACAGAATGGAAGTGCTTCTGCTTTTTTTATTTATTGAATACAATCTTGGGATTATGAATATTCAATGCATACTCTAAATATTGTATCACTGAATGTGAATGGTTTAAATTCTGCTGTTAAATGAACCCGTGTGTTAGAATATTTACACCGTAAATCTATTTCCTGTGCCCTAATTCAAGAGACACATTTAAAACAATCTGACGTGGCACGTTTCCAGAATAAGTATTACAAATTAACAGCTTTTTCCTGCGCTCAAAATAAAACTAAGGGGGTGCTTATCCTTGTTAACCGGAAGTTAAATTTAACGATTGAACACCTTGGTAGTGAAGAGAAGGGAAGATTTGTTTTTATCCGATGCAAAATATATAATAATAGGTTAGCATTGTCTCTGTTTATGGTCCGAATGAGACAGACAGTGCATTCCTTACACAGATTTCCAAAACTTTACTTGAGGAGATTGATTGCCCTCTAGTGGTGGGTGGTGATTTTAATGCTGTCATAAATCCTGTTTTAGATAAATCTCAATCTGATACAACAGCCAATCCATCCTCTAAATTACTGAATAAATTTATCACTGAGCTTAACTTAATCGATCTTTGGAGAATTCAGAATACTAAAGCTAAGGACTTCACTTTTTTTTCTAATAGACACAAGACTTTCTCTAGGATAGACTACATATTTCTCAGCCCATCTTTAATTTCATCTAATTCCTCCATCTCTATATTACCAATTTTATTATCTGATCATTCTGCTGTGTTGTGAAAGCCAAGTCCCCTAGATGGCGCTTTAACATATCATTATTAAGTAATCAGACTTGCATTACTTCTCTAAAAGAATATATTAAGGAATTTCTTGAAATTAATATGCCCTCTGATGTGGATCCTCAAATACTGTGGGAAACGACTAAGTGTGCTATACGAGGTTTCTGTATATCTTTCTCTTCTACTCTTGCCAAAGCGAAAACTCACCAGTTTACACAATTAGAAAATAAAATCCAATCATTACAAAATCTACAAAAACAACATTTTACTGAGCAACAGGCTACACAGCTGTCCTCTTTAAAAGAAGAATATGATTTACTTTCACACTCAAAGGCGGAATTTATTTTACATAGGACTAGGCAAAAATATTATTTCGAATCAGAGAGACCTAGTCATTTATTGGCCCTTAGGTTGAAAGAATGCGAGTCTAAGGCATATATTAGTGCAATAAAATCATCGGATGATCAGGTCACCACGAATCATGTGGCAATTAATGACATATTTAAAGATTTTTACACAAATCTGTATAAAGCCGAAACAGCTTTTGATTAACCAATTTGTAAGCAGTATTTAGATAAATTGGATCTGCCTCGGATCTCACAGATAGATAAAGAAACTTTGGAGGCCCCATTAAGTTTGGAGGAACTCCACGTCTCTCTAAAAAGCCTTCAAAAGGGCAAATCGCCGGGTCTAGATGGTCTCCCCCCTGAATTATATTTAGAAATTTGGGATTTGGTAGGCATACTTATGCTTAACTCATTTAATTTTGCAATTGAACATGGGGTATTTCATAGAGATCAAAAAACTTCACTGATTTCATTACTTCTTAAAAAAGGGAAAGATCCATTAGATTGTTCCAGCTACAGACCGATTTCGCTTATCCCATGTGATCTAAAAATCTATGCTAAAGTTTTTGCTTCTCGTATGGAGAAGGTAATTCATAGTCTGATCAAAGAGGACCAAACTGGTTTCATCAAGGGGCGCAATGCATCTGACAATATGCGTCGACTCCTTCATATTCTTGACTTTGCGGACTCCCACCCAACCCCTTGTGCGGTCTTTTCACTTGATGCAGAAAAAGCCTTTGACAGGCTAGAGTGGAATTATATGTGGGCAGTTCTGCAATGTTTCGGCTTCGGTGAACACTTCATTTCTATGATTAAGACATTATACCACTCACCTGCAGCATCAGTCATAACTGGTAATATTATTTCCCCCTCATTCCCTTTACAGCGGGGAACGAGGCAGGGGTGTCTGCTTTCCCCCTTATTGTTTTGTCTATCTCTTGAACCCTTAGCACAAGCCATCAGGAAATCTGAAGTATCGATTAAGATTCATGATCATAATCATAGTATTTCATTATACGCTGATGATATTATTCTATATTTAGACCACTTTGATGTTTCAGTCAAATCAAATCAAATCACTGTAATTGTCACATCATCACAGCACATGTGCCTTGATGAGTGAAATTCTTGAGAGCGTGCTCCATACAGTGCAGAAACAATTAACATATAGACAGTACCATTACATACTTACAGACTTATACAGATGACAATGTGCAATATACACATACATATACTCAGTACACACAGTGTACTGTTAGACATACTTACAGTTATCAATACACATTCTACACTGTATGTACACATTCTACATTATGTACACATATATACATACACAGTAATATGCAAAGGTGCAGTAGATTGTACATAAGCTGGATACGCAAATGTCATGGATGTGCATTGGATGGTATCCAGTGGTAGCAGATAGATTGTTGTATTTGTGCAGTGTGTACGTGTAGTCCAGTTTGAACTGTGGAGTTAAAGTGCAGTGCGTGGCATATTGTAAAGTGGGAGTGTGCTGTTGGGTGTATTAGTTCTGACTGTTCATTAGCCTGAAAGCCTGAGGGAAAAAGCTATCCCTCAGTCAGCTAGTGCGGGATCGGATGCTGCGGAGAGGTCGTCCTGAGGGCAGCAGAGAGAACAGTCTGTGGGATGGGTGGCTGGAGTCATAGGTGATCCTCCAGGCTTTCCTTATACACCGCCTGGTGTAGATATCCTGGAGGGAGGGAAGCTTACCTCCAACAATGTGGCGGGCAGTTCGCACAACCCTTTGCAGAGCTTTGCGGTTGCCAGCTGTGCTGTTTCCAAACCAGGCGGTGATGCAGCCGGTCAGGATGCTCTCCACAGTGCAGGTGTAGAATGATCTGAGGATGCTGGGGCTCATTCCAAACTTCCTCAGCCGTCTCAGGAAGAAGAGGCGTTGATGTGACTTCTTCAGCACTGCATCTGTGTGAGCGGACCATGTGAGATCCTCAGTGATGTGAACGCCGAGGAACTTACCCACTCCACACGTGTCTTGTCGATGGTGATGGGTGTGTGTTCTCTGCTCTGTCTCCTGAAATCCACCACCAGCTCCTTGGTCTTGTCAATGTTGAGTGAGAGATGGTTCTCCTGACACCATTTAGTCAGGGTCCTCACCTCCGCTCTGTAGGCTGTCTCATCGTTGTCAGTGATCAGGCCTATCACCGTTGTGTCGTCAGCGAATTTGACGATGACGTTGGAGCTGTGTGTGGCTGTACAGTCATGTTTGTACAGGGAGTACAGGAGTGGGCTGAGAACGCAGCCCTGCGGAGCACCAGTGTTGAGGGTCAGCGGAGATGAAGTGTTGTTGCCCATTCTGACCACCTGACTTCTGCCTGTCAGAAAGTCCAGGATCCAGCTGCACAGAGATCTGTTTAGTTCTAGAGTCTGGAGCTTCGCAACCAGTGTGGCAGGCACTATGGTATTGAATGTGGAGCTGTAGTCCACAAACAGCATCCTCACATAGGCATTCTTGTTTTCCAGGTGGGAGAGAGCAGTATGCAGGGTAAGGGCAATGGCATCGTCTGTGGAACGGTTGCTGCGATATGCAAATTGCAGCGGATCCAGTGAGGCAGGCAGCACAGAGCAGATGTAGTCTCTGATGAGTTTCTCAAAACACTTGCTGAAGATGAGTGTCAGAGCAACGGGCCTCCAGTCATTCAAGCATGTGATTTTATTTTTCTTTGGTATGGGCACAATCGCGCCCGCAATTCGCAGAGTTTGTTTTCCAGTGACTGAACGTTAGCCAACAAAATGACTCCGGCTCTCTTTCCCCTTTTCCGGCGGCGTTTCCTCGCCATGCTCGGCGCCATCTTGGATCAGTCTCTAGTATAATTAAGGAATTTGATAATTTTAGTAGCCTATCAGGATATAAAATAAATTGGAGCAAATCTGCTTTAATGCCAATTAGCAATGTTAAGGTTGATTCTTCTATTCCCTCATTTATCCCTATTAAGGAATCTTTCATCTATTTGGGCATTACCATATATAAAAAATTCATAAGATTGCCAGAGACAATTTTAATAACATTTTAGTTAAGGTCAAAAATGACATTCAAAGATGGAAGAATCTTAAAGTCTCTCTCCAAGGAAGGATCTCCACTGTTAAGATGAATTTGTTACCTCGATTTAATTTTTTTTTCTCTATGCTACCACTTTCTCCCCCTCCAGGTTACTTTAAGGAGATCAACTCCATAATTTCTAAGTTTATCTGGAATGATAAATGTCCCCGAATTAAACTTACCACATTACAACATCCTAATAGCGCAGGAGGACTGGCTGTACCAAATTTGTAATTATATTATTGGTCGTTCCAGCTTAAGGCTCTTCATAATTGGGTTGATCCTCAATCTACAGTTTCATGGAGGGTGATTGAAGCTGACAAGGTTAAACCAAATAGACTTCAAGATATTTTATTTACTGGCACAGGAAAAAAAGGGGATAATTATAAATTTGGTCCGGTTGTGGCTAACTCTATTAAAATCTGCAAAACGGTTGAACGTCGGATAGGTGGACCCTTCAAATTTTGTAACAGTACTCCTTTATGGCACAATTTTAATTTTATATGCGGAAATCGTCCATTTGTCCAACCCTCTTGGTCCTCTTTAGGTGTAAACACGTGCGGTGATATATATGATAACCAGGGCCTCTGTTCATTTCAGACATTAAGAACCAAATTTTGTCTACCAGCATCCGCATATTTTGTCTTTCTTCAATTACGTTCTGCTCTCAAAGCGTATGGCGTTCCGTGGGCATCTTCTATTTCCTCTCATCCTATGCGGGACTGGATTGCACCATCTGCTGGTCGGCCATCTGTTTCCTTAATATATAATAAAATTATTGATTGCATTACAAAACCTCTTTCTATTAAAACTATTTGGAATAGGGAATTATCTGACCTTAATTTATCTGTCGACTGGGAGAGAATGTGGTCTAATCTCAGCTTAACATCTAAAAATCTGTCTCATCGTCTTATTCACTTCAAAGTCATTCATAGAGCATACATAACTCCTTACAAAAGATTTAAAATGAAACTACAGTCAAATTTGAACTGCCATGTATGTAACACTACATCATCAGGCACTTTTCTGCATACAGTATGTTTTGGGAATGTCCTGTTGTCATCAGTCTATGGACACATGTAAACCTGGTTTTGTCATCATTACTGCGAATTGATTGGTCTGTTAACCCAAGTTTGTGTCTTCTTAATGATGATTCTGGTCTCTGTATTAGTTCAATGCAAAAGAAAATGTTATTTGCTGGTTTTACAGCTGCGAAGAAGACAATAATACAGAACTGGTTTACACCACACATGTGTGGAAAAACATATTGGATCCGTAGCCTCCTACAAATAGTGACTTGTGAATTTGCAACGGCGCGAGTCGGTGGGGCCAGGCCTTCGACCATTGATGCTTGGCAGTGTTTTTTGTTTGATATACATGATTATATAAAGGAGTGACTTTTGTGTTTTTCTTGTCCTTCCCTCTCTCCTTCCCTTTTGACTGGACTTTGAGATGTTGAGTATGTGTCTGTTGTTTTGTTTTGTTTTGTTATATTTTGGATGCTGTGTTGTTATGTGTGAAAAAAAAAATCAAAATGTTGATAACAAAAAAAAAATCAAAATACACAATCCACATCAATGTGACAATCATAATCCACTGCACACATACCTCCGCCGTAATCCAAGATTGGAGCGTAACTATATGATAAAGTGGGATAGAGATGCTGCACAACACAGCTCACTGCTACAGGCTAAGCCCGGAGTCCACAGCTCCGAATACAACCGCATAAACAGCCCACGTGCTCACACTCCCGTATCGAGGGTTATCTCCCTGCGCTTAACACCAAAATAAACAATAAAAAAACAAACATCTTTATACAAATTTTTACAGCAAAGCAAAAAGCCATGCTCATACCTCACTATGGCGTTTCCAGAATCATGACACCGGAAGGGGATAGCGGAAGTCAAAACATCAAGTTATTACGCAAGCCACTACTCATTGCGCTATTTATAGAGCAAAATAAATACATGCGCCCGCCCAACGCACCATCCTTATTAACTCGGTCACACGCAGAAAGCTACACTCAGAGCAGAGACTGTTCACTTAAAGCCCTCGAGAGGGGGAACAGTCTACTTGGCCCAAACCCACTAAGCGGGATTCAGAGGGACTGCCCACTTAAAAATACCCAGAAGCCTGGGGAGGCAGCCCACTCCTAAACCCAACCGGCTTAACACAGGAAGTAACATTAAAACATTAAAAATAAAACAAATAATTAAAAATTTAATAATAAAATACCTAACTACATAATACTATTATTGTTAGAAATTGCAACAATATAAAAATAGAAATATAATACATTTATACATTTAAAAATTTAATTAAAACAATAAGTAAACAATGAATAAACAATAATATCCTGGCCAGAGGAGAACTGGCCCCCCGACTGAGCCTGGTTTCTCCCGAGGTTTTTTTCTCCATTCTGTCTCAGAGGGAGTTTTGGTTCCTTGCCGCTGTCGCCTCTGGCTTGCTCAGTTGGGGACACTTAATTTCTAGTGATTATCGTAAATTTGATTTCACAGATACTATTTAAACTAAACTTAGCTAGACAATGACATCTCCGAATTCAATAATGAAATGCCCTTAACTGAAAATTGAGTGTTTAATCTTATTATTATACATTACTGACACTCTATCCTCCAACTTGATACTGTTAAGTGCTTTGACACAATCTGTATTGTTAAAAGCGCTATATAAATAAAGGTGACTTGACTTGACATTCCCCATAACCACTCCCTGGGAAACACCTGGGAGAGTTTTTAAATATATTCACGCCCAGCGAGGCTATCCACACACAATAACATTGTGACTCATCACAATGAGCACATGAACGAGCGTGCTCTTTGCCAAGACAAACGCAAAAGCAGAATATGCCCTCGAATGTTATAATCCAAACACGGACGCACACATTCCTAAGGTGCTGCTCGACTCAGGCACTATCCGCAGGATCCAATAACCTTAAAAGAGCATCTTAAACCCGCGAATCCTGCAATCCAAGTTGTCGCCATGCCTCGGCAGCAGCGGGACCCGAACCGCGAGATGCAGCGCTTGTCACTCATCCCTCGAGAAGAGGGACAATTGCGAATGGAGCTTCTCAATGGATCTTTAACACTCACAATGAGGGTGTTCAAAGCCCTCGAGCACTGAACCCACAAGCTCCTGACCAAGACACATGACGCACAGATCGTGTGTGTCCTCAAGTGTCAGAAACCCCAGGCACAGAAGCACACACTTTCCACAATGCTCACCTGCCTTGGTCTCTCACACGCACTTCAAACAGATGGCTCCAAAGTTGGTGACGTATTCAGCAGGTGCCCTTTTATACTTCCGGGCACCCGCCTATGATGTGATGGGCCATGTGGACCAATAGGATTGGCGTTGTTTCACACGTGCTTCAGACACCGGTCATGCTGGCTGCATTCCCCAATGTGCAGTGACTGAACGGTGCAATGTGGAGTTCCCTAGAAGGGGAACTTGTAACAGCTGTTTAAGGCCAAAGTATACTTCGGCCGTCCGCGTCCGCGCACCGTCCGCATTATGTCATTTTCTTCATCAGGAGGGCTCGTGGACAGCCTGTCTGCGTGCAGGCAATTTTTTGTGACCGCGCGGACGCTGACGTACAACAGCGCATTCGCGAGGTGAATGTTGAGACAGCGCAAGTCAAGTAGGTGGTACTCCGCATGTGTTGAGCTTGTCCGTCCGCACTCATCCAAGGTTGAGTATACCTTGAAAGCTGTGTGGACGCGGCTGTGCGCAAGACGGAAGGGAACGCAGAAAGTGAAGTATACCCAGGCCTTTAGGCTGCCATTTTCTCCTTCTTGAAAATATCCTGTAGTGTGGTTTTCCAGGAAATGCATGTTCTCCCTGGACCTCTGCTTCTCTTAATACTAGTGTGTGTTCTGTATGGTTTTTGACACGGTTTCAAATTCATTACAAGTAAAATATTTAAGTATTGTTCAAATCAGATTCTCTAAGACTTTTACACAAGTTATATTGGAAATGGTGACTTGTAATAAAGTAATTTCTGCTGTAATCTGTACTTTTCCTCCAGCATAGTTTCAGGTACTTTGCGCACCGAAAAGACAGAACATACAGGAAACCTTTAGCCATCAGTGGATACGGTCATTGAGCGTTTCACGAGTTCACCCTTACATCTAATCTGATAGCAAATAGTAAGCATATTTTGGCTTGCTGTCCTGGGGGAGGGCTCCGAGCCCAGAATATGGCCCGAACCCAGAGAACTCCCCCTTATCCCTAATATGGGATAAAAACAGATTAGGGGTGAGGAGTTGGGGTGGAGGAGGGATGCCGGAAAACTGTCATTGGACAGAGGTAGGCAGGCTGCATATATATATATACACGTATTGTGCTCGTTAGGATAGTTAGCTAAACGAGTTGCACCTGCGCCAAATTAGTTGATTATCTGATCGTGCTCCTCCCGAACCTTGTTAATAAAACATCATTAGGTGGACTTTACAACATGATAATTTAGTGACAGTACTTTTCTGTGAGATTTACTATCATCCGTTTGTCCTCCAGCACCAGCTGATGGAGACACAGAAAACGTTCCAGCAGAGAATCCAGCAGAGAGAGAAAGATCTTCAGCGGCTGAGAGAGGCTGTGGAGTCTTATAAGGTGAGTCTGGAGAAGAAAAGTTTGTCTCAATCTCAGTCAGGGTTGCCAGGTTTTTGCAACAAAACTAGCCCAAAAATAGCCCAATGGCCAATCAAACTAACCCATAATACCAAATCTCAAAATATGCCACTCCCATACATAAATTACATGTTTTACATCACTGTATGCATTACACATTATTTATTTTTGAAAATTCAGGCCCTATTCAGGCATGCACTGACAGACAGCCATCTAGTGTCTGAAAGCTGAAGGATTTTTAGCAGTGCTTCTCCGACATTGATCGCTGCATAAAGTTGCTGGTAGTTTTGCTGACAGATGGTGCTATGCGAAAACAATGCATATGTTTGTGAAATCTGATATTCAACATTTCTTGGCAAAACACGCATTGCGTATGATGAGCACAGTTGAATTGAGTGACACGCACATTTCACAAATACGAAGTTGGGGTTGTACTGTCAAAATTTTGTGACAACCGAATTGTGCTGTCCACACATTGCATTGCATCCGTCAGTTGCAAGTAGAGTTGGGTACCGTTCACATTTGAACCGGTACGGTACCGGTATCGGTACCTGACATTTTGAACAATAGGGCCCTACAATTTTTTTTTTTTTTTTTCTTCCAGAAATTCTTGTTTTATTTTTTTCTGATAATCAAATGAAGGCATGAAACATTTATTTATTTTTAATCAAATGAAAATGAAACCCTTTTATTTTTTGGCAAACAAACAGAGGTTTACTGTTCAAATTAATACATGGTAGAAAAATTGTGTGAATATTCCTTTAAAATAGTTTTAATAATAATTTTATTTTTTGTACAATTAAGTGGTTAATGTAGTTGTATTTTTGATCATTTAATTGTTATTTAAATTTGACAGTAAATTGAATATGACGTACATTATACTGTACAAAAGTAATACAAGAGTAATATATTTCTCTTACATGTTAAACCACACTTTTATTTTGACAGGTTGCCGTGAAGTTTCTGTGTGTATACAGTATGATATGATGCTAGCTTTCTCAAATGAATAGGGTTGGATATCGTTTTTTTTTTCGATACTGGTGCCAAATCCATACTTTTAAAATGGTTCCGGTGCCTAAACCGATACCTATAAAATAAATAAATAAATAAAAAAATCCCCCAAAAAGGATGGATTGGCCATTAGCACTATAAACACATGATGTCTGTTTCATTCATACCGGACGCCAGAGGGCACCCTCGCACAGAAAATCTACATATATCCAGTCACAGAAGTAGCGGAACTCAAACAGAAGTAAACAGAAGATATAAACGTTTTGAATGATAAAACAAAGACAATAAACACTCGACTGCAACAATGTATAGTTTATCTGTGTTATCCAAGCCATCCCTGGTATTTTCATAATAATTAAGTATATTTATTATAATCCATTGCTAATCGATTTATTCTTTTTACAGTAGCCTATGGAACATATTTTCTGCCTCATTCTGTGACAAAAAGCTACATCGGATCACAAAAGAAAGCATTTGACTGGTGTTATGGAGTAAAAAGGTTATAATGTTCTCTTTTGTTGGACAAATGTGAATACAAGGGAAGTTTAGCTTTAGGCATTTTAATTTACGCATGTTTAGCTTCGCTAGTTAACTGAAGGCTACCTGCTGCCATCAGAGCAAGTGTAAACCGCATTCACGCGCTCCTCGGATGCTCTTATTTCCCAAGATATGCTTTTAAGTCGGAATGTGAAAACAACATGCACACTCGCGTTACTACAAAAATTTGTTGGGTTTGTATTATTAGAGCTTTCTGACTTGAGTTCACGTGCATTTTCTCAGTCAGGAAATAATTTTTCACGTGCGGTGGCGGTGATGATGCTTCTTAGGTTCGTTTCGGGAAACCAGAGGACAAATATTTAAATCGATCGCTCAGGCATGGCACCGAAATCTGCGGTCTGATTCGGTTCTAGTACATACCGGTTACTTAGGTACCGGTGCCATATTGGTACTGGGTTTCGGTACCCAACCCTACAAATGAAACGGTAAAATTCTCATGAAGTGACTCTCACAGCCTGTAAGTGTTCATGTCGTAAGATGCAGAGGATGAAAATCACCGCGAGTTCACGTGTGCTTCAGTATTTGTGTAAGTTAGTAAACAAAACCACGTCTCCACCATTCAAACATACCGAGGCTAGCGGAACATGCAGGATTCATATTTAAACCGTCTTTTTGCGTTTTAATATTCACATACACTAGTTCATATTGCGATTCGAATTAAGTGACAGACCTTCTTTTATTCATCCAAAAATTGACAAATTCCGTGGCATTCTGCGCTATAGAGTAAATTGGAGAAACCATATGACCCTATAAATGTAAGAACACTTCAGAACATTTCGGTTTGCCCTGTGTGTTGTGTTTTAAAGAGTTGCAGGGGTGACATCATGTCACAGGGTCTCTCTCTCATATGCGCCCAAATGTGTTCTCAGGTACCGAAATTTGGTATCGAATGATTTAATGTGAATCGGTACTCGGTAGTACCGATGCAATTCTGTATGTACCCTTAAAAGTACCGAGTTCGGTACCCAACCCTAGTTGCAAGCCCCATGCATCGTTTAGGACAGAGCTTGTTCTCTTGCAAAAAGTTTAGCAGCACCTCCGTTATTGACATCGCATCTCCTCCCAGCAAATGGTGACATATGCGCTGTTGATTTTGACTAAAATATCGGATTACAACAGCTAACTGTTTATATGTGCCGACATCAGTGCTCTCGTCGATAATTAAAGAATGCAGTTCTTCTCCAATATCCTTTAGTAGTTCCCACTGGGTCTCTGGCCCAATTACGTGCTTAATGAGGGCTGAACATTTAGGCAAGGCAAGGCAAGTTTATTTATATAGCACATTTCATACACAGTGGTAATTCAAAGTGCTTTACATAAAAGAAAGTGAAATAGTCATTCACAGCAATAAAAACAAGGAATTAAAAATAATAAAAACAAGGAATTTTAAAATGTTATAGAAATTGATTTAAAATTAAATTTAAAACAGTTAAATAGAAAATGATTATACATAAAATGCAGTGCAGTCAGTTCGGACGTAGCACAGTGTTCATTCAACAAATGCACAGCTAAACAGATGAGTTTTCAGTCTGGATTTAAATGTGTGTCTAAAAATTAATGTTTTAGCACATCTGATCTCTTCTGGAAGCTGGTTCCAACTGCGGGCGGCATACTAGCTAAAAGCGGACTCCCCTTGTTTTGTGTGAGCCCTTGGTATTTCTAACTGACTCGATCCTAATGATCTGAGTGGTCTGTTAGGTTTATATTCAGTGAGCATATCTGCAATGTATTTAGGTCCTAGGCCATTGAGTGACTTATAAACGAGTAAAAGTACTTTAAAATCAATCCTAAATGTAACTGGAAGCCAGTGTAAGGACCTGAGGACTGGTGTGATATGCTCAGATTTTCTGGTTCTAGTCAGAATCCTGGCAGCAGCGTTCTGGATGAGCTGCAGCTGTCTAATGGTCTTCTTTGGAAGGCCGGTGAGGAGACCATTACAATAATCCACCCTGCTGGTGATAAAGGCATGAACAAGTTTCTCCAAGTCGTGACTGGAAACAAAACATCTAATTCTTGCAATGTTTTTGAGATGATAGTATGCTGATTTAGTTACTGCTTTGACATGACTACTGAAGCTAAGGTCTGTCTCCAGAATCACCCCAAGATTTCTGACTTGATTTTTAGTTGTTTGACCCCTAGAGTCAAGGTATGCATTCACCTTGAGAACTTCATCTTTGTTTCCAAATGCAATGACTTCAGTTTTCTCCTTGTTTAGCTGAAGAAAGTTTTGGCACATCCAACTGTTAATTTCATCAATGCATTGGCAGAGGGAGTCAATGGGGCTATAGTCATTTGGAGATAAGGCCAGGTAGATCTGGGTATCATCAGCATAGCTGTGATAGGCAATTTGGTTCTTCCTCATTATCTGACTTAGTGGGAGCATATACAGGCTTAACAAGAGCGGTGCAAGAATTGAGCCTTGTGGGACTCCGCATGTCATGGACGTCCACTTAGACTTATGCTCTCCTATTCTCACATAATAACCTCTCCCTTCTAAGTATGACCTGAACCATTTGAGTGCCAACCCAGAAAGCCCGACCCAGTTTTCCAGTCTCTCTAGAAGTATGTTATGATCGACAGTGTCAAACGCAGCACTAAGATCTAGCAGTACCAGCACTGATATTTTGCCAGAATCAGAATTAAAGCGAATATCATTTATTATCTTAATGAGTGCTGTCTCTGTGCTGTGATGCACACGGAAACCAGATTGAAAATTATCCAGGTATTCATTTGAGTTTAAGTAGTTGTTCAGCTGATTTAAAAACTATCTTTTCAATAATCTTACCTATGAAAGGAAGATTTGATATTGGTCTATAGTTGCTCAACATGGTGCTATCAAGATTGCGCTTTTTCAGAAGGGGCTTAACAACTGCAGTTTTCAGGGAGTTTGGAAAAGTCCCAGAAAGAAGTGAGGTGTTCACCACTTCTAAGAGATCTACTTCCAAACAGTTAAGCACACTTTTGAAAAAAGATGTAGGAAGTGTGTCAAGATAGCAGGTTGACGATTTAAGATGCTGTACTATTTCTTCCAAAATTTTGCTATCAATTGTTTCAAAAACAGACATAGTCACTTCTTTTTGAGATTGCGGTCGAATCTGTGTGACCTCTGTATTACAGGAAGATGTGCCAATCTCCTTTCTGATATTACTGATCTTCTCTGAAAAGAAGGAAGCAAACTCATTGCATTTGCTGTCGGAGAGCATTTCACTAGGAATCTGACTTGGGGGGGGGGGGGGTTGTCAGTCTCTCAACAGTAGCAAAAAGAGTACGAGTGTTGTTTAAGTTACTGTTTATAAGGTTTGAGAAGAAGGTCTGTCTAGCTGTGGCTAGTTCCACATTGAAAGCATGAAGGCTGTCTTTATAGATGCTATAGTGAATTTCAAGTTTCGTCTTCCGCCACATCCGCTCAGCTTTTCTGCATTGCCTTTTCATACTCTGAACTGCTGTTGATTTTCTCCAAAATGATTTTTGTCTGCCTGTCTTCTTGCTGACCTTTATCGGAGCTATATCATCAATAACATTCTTAACTTTTGAGTTAAATGAATCCAGGAGAAGATCAACAGAGTCTGCAGAAATGCTTGGTGTTGAAGATATAGCCTCCATAAATAGCACACTAGTGTTCTCATTAATGCATCTCTTTCTGACAGAGACAGATCTAGATTCAGTGGTGACAGAGATCAGTATATCAAAGAAAATACAGAAGTGATCAGACAGTGCTACACCCTTAATAACAATGGATGAAATGTTTAGACCTCTACTGATGAGTAAATCTAGAGTGTGTCCACGATTGTGTGTGGGTCCATGCACATGCTGAATCAGGTCAAAAGTGTTTAAAACAGTTATAATTTATTTTGTAGTTTTGATTTCAGCATTATCTATATGAATATTAAAATCCCCTGCAATAGCAAAACAGTCAAACTCTGAGGAAATCATTGATAAGAGTTCTGTGAACTCTTCAACAAAGGCTGGAGAGTATTTTGGAGGCCTGTAAATGATGATAAACAGAATGCGTGGGGCACCTTTCAGCACAATACCTAGATATTCAAAAGACAAGTACTGACCAAATGACACTTGCTTGCATTGATAAACATCTTTAAATAGAGCAGCTACACCTCCACCTCTCCTAACAGTCCTGCAGACACTTATAAAATTAAAGTTAGGAGGGGCTGTTTCATTTAGGACTGTTGCACTGCAGCTGTCTTCAAGCCATGTTTCATTTAGAAACATAAAATCCAGGTTGTTTGTGGTTATTAAATCATTGATCACAAATGATTTATTTTTTAGTGAGCGAATGTTTAAAAATGCTAACTTGATGGAATTACATTTTGTCTCTACAGCAATCTTAGATTGATGCATTACAGGCCGCAGATTAGATGGGTCAGCCGTACGGCTTGAGAAGGCCTTAGACTTTCTATCATGTGATAAAACAGAAATAGAGAAGGCTACAGGCATACTGGGTTCCCGCTTGTTTTGTAAACATTTGTGAATGTTGCTGATAATATAGCGGGGACCCGACACATATCACTGAGAGCTGTTATCAGTTGTTTTTGGTTCACCTACAGCAGATGGAGGAGGGTTTGGGCCCTGGCGTTGTGGCAGCGGTCGGAGAGCTCTCACAGGAGGAGGGAGAGCTGGGCCTGCAGTCTTTGGTGGTTGGGGGGCCCGCCGTTTTTTTTGTTGATATCTGGGGGCTTGCAGAGAGTTTGGTCCCAGCATACACCAGTTCCTCCATTTTCTGTGAAAAGCTTAGAAGTGGAGATGCTGGAGAGAGGGATAGTGTGTCTGGTGAGCGGGGCTCTAGCTCTGGTGTTTCCGGTGACTGTGATGTGTTGTCCTGGCTTCCCAGGCTGTTTTCCAGAAAGTCGTCCTTGGGTGTTGAGTCTTGGAGCTGTTGTAATACGTCACAGTCTGCATGTGATGAGCTCTGTGGGCAGGGCTCAGCCGGGATGTCCATGAGCAGTGCTTGTTTTGGCTGCGCGGCGTTATCAGTGTCCTTGTGGGATTCTTCAACCACATGATGACTCGGAAGCTGATATGAAGTCCTGTGGTCACTCATATTCTGTTCAGGTGAGTGTGTGAGTGGATTGGCACACACCACCGAAGGATGACGGAGGGAGAAAAAGAAATTGTCCTTTAGCACTCTTGTACCAAGTTTGTTTGGGTGGAGGCCATCCAGTTTAAACAGTTGTCTGTGGCCCCAGAAAATATTGAAGTTGTCGATGAAGTTGACTCCTTTTGTACTGCAGGTTCTTTGTAGCCATGTATTCAGCCCAAACAACCGTGAAAACATGTTAGTTCCCCTTGCTGGGAGTGGTCCACTGATGAACGACTGAACTTCAAGTCTTTGAAGTGTTTCAAAGAGTTCACTGAAATCTTGCTTAAGCAGTTCTGACTGCCCTTTCCGAATATCATTCTTCCCCACATGGATGATGACTCGATTTGCAGTCTTGTGCTTCATCACAATGTTCCGAAGTTCCTTGTTCACATCAGAGACGGTTACTTGAGTAAAGCAGCAGTTAGTTGTAGTCCTGCTACTGATGTTTCTAATAATAGAGTCACCCACTATAAGAGTCCTGGGCTCGGCTGCGCTCTGAGCTGAATGCCGCTGTCTGCTCGACCTTGAGCGCCTGTTAGTAGCAATGTTAGCTGCTGGCTGATTCGATCCAAGTTTTGTCACATTTTGGGATTCCTCATCCACATTCATCAATGTTTCAAATCTGTTCTCAAGATGTATAGGGGGTTGTAGAATACCAGTGTTTACAAGTCTTGTCATAGCCGTATCTGGGGTAGAGGATGCTACGGCAGCAATACGAGATACTCGTGACAATCTGATGTCTCGAGAGCCTTTGGGTCTCGCTCCCTGTTTGTGCCATCGATTAGTCTGTCGATCAGTTTCGGCTTGTTCCTCTACACTTGGTATAAACTGTTGAGATTCACTAGATTCACAGGACTCACCGGCTGTATGCTGAGGGGGTCCGTGGTGACCATCTGCTGTATGTTCCGTCTGTTTTGGAAGTCCAGCAAGTAACTTTGTTTCAAGAACCGCAATCCTTTGTAGAATTTTGTGGCAGTTCATGCAGCAAGTAGATTCCACTAGAGGCATTTTCTCTCATCTGTTTGAATGTAGACAGCTGTATTTTTCTGTCTTTGGAATGTAAACTGCTGGTAGTGGGAGGCAAAGAGTCCTCTTTTTCCAAAAAATGTGTTGTTTGAGCACTGTGCTGATCTGCTGAAGTTAAAATCTTAGAGAGATCTGAGAAAAGAACAAAAATAGGGAGCAAAGCGCAGAGCAATAAGCAAGAGCGTCCGAACAGTAGCAAAGCCGGAAGCGAAAGCCATTTAGTGCGGTGAAGTCGGATATCCTTTCGAGCAATTTCATTGACAAGTTCTCCTAAATGATCCACCATCAAAATGCTTGAATGGCAAGCAATGTGTTCTGCCAGCTTTAGCTCCGTCACTTTAACTGACTGGTCAATTTTCACTACAGTTATTCCACTGTCAAACAAAGTACGCCTTCGAGCATTCGAAAACGGGGCCGCATTTCGAACATGTTTTGCTGTTTTGCTGTGAGTCAGTGTCATGGTGCACACAGCAGGGAGGAACAAGGAACACGGAGACGAGGACGTAAACTCAAATAATAGTCTTTAATGACATCAGGGCTAGGCAAGGCTGACAGACAGGAAACACCGGGGAGTAACGAGTAGACCGGACCAAATCAAACTCAACATACAGGACTATAAATACACAGGTAAATCATAGATAACGAGACAAACACAGCTGGACAATAATTAACTAATGATCACATTAAACGAGGACAGGAAACAAACCAAATATGGACACAAGAGGCGGGAACACATGACACACATGACAGAGGACTGACATTACTCCCCCCTCCCGGAAGGCGTGTCCCACGCCGTAACAGTTCCGGGGGGGGGGGGGTCTCTGGAGGCCACTCAGGACAGACACGGACAGGAACACAGGACGGGGACCTCCAGAGCGGAACAGACAAAGGAGGCCATGGCGGAGCTGGGAGCTCTGGAGGCCATGGCGGAGCTGGGAGCTCTGGAGGCCATGGCAGATCGTCTTCGGGGCCTTGGCCTCAGTCAGGCCCCTACAGCTGGAACCCTTTTACCCCCCCCCCCCCCACAAAAAAAAAATTCCCCTTGGGAAGTTAGGGGGTATCAGGAGCCCTCCGGGGCTAAACAGCCATTACAGGACAGGATAGCTTGCTTGTTTGTTTTTAATACATAAAGTTCTATTTTTGGCAGATGAAAAAGCCCTTTCACACCAAAAGTTAAATGAATAAGCCTCAGGCAGATGTAAATTCTAAAGTTCTAGTGTAAGTTCTAGTGACAAAACTAGAACAATCAGTAACCAGTTCTCACCTCCACACACACAGGACCTCCAACCAACCACATCCACTGCTCAAACTCCCATCTTTTCCTTCTGTCCCCTCACCGAGGCGGAAGTATCCAAACTTCTCCTCTCCAGCCATCCTACAACATGTCCTCTTGACCCAATCTCCTCTCACCTTCTCCAAGCAATCTCTCCCACACTCTTACCGGCACTCACACACATTATCAACACATCTCTCCGCACAGGCATCTTCCCCACAGCGTTCAAGCAGGCTCGGGTAACCCCACTGCTCAAAAAACCTACATTAAACACTTCTCTTTTAGAAAACTACAGACCTGTCTCTCTCATTCCATTCGTAGCGAAAACACTCGAACGAGTTGTCTTCAACCAGCTCTCATTGTTTCTTTCACAGTACAACAAACTGGATGCTAAACGGTCAGGTTTCAGGAGTGGCCACTCAACAGAGACTGCACTACTCTCAGTCACTGAAGCCCTACGAATTGCAAAGGCCGATTCCAAATCATCAGTCCTCATTCTGCTGGATCTTTCTGCTGCTTTTGGCACTGTCAATCATCAGATCCTCCTGTCCACCCTCTCATCGCTGGGCATCACTGGGATTCCACTTTGCTGTTTTGAATCCTATCTCCCCGGTAGGTCTTTCAGGGTGGCCTCAACTGGTCACTGGGGTTCCTCAGGGATCGGTTCTTGGACCCCTCCTCTTCTCCACATACACTACATCACTGGGTCCCATCATACAGGCACATGGCTTCTCCTATCATTGCTACACCGATGACACGCAGCTCTATCTCTCTTTTCAACCAGATGATCCAACGGTAGCTGCACGGATCTCAGGCTGCCTGGCGGACATCTCGGCATGGATGAAAGAACATCACCTACAGCTCAACCTGGCAAAGACTGAGCTTCTTGTCTTCCCTGCCACTCCGACTCTACAGCATGACTTCTCGATTCAGTTAGGCACATCAATAATTACCCCATCAACTTCGGTCAGAAATCTTGGTGTAATCTTTGATGACCAGCTGATCTTCAAAGAGCACATTGCAAAGACTGCTCGATCTTGCAGGTTTGCGCTACACAACATCAGAAAAATCAGGCCCTTTCTGACAGAGCATGTTGCACAACTTCTTGTCCAGGCCCTTGTCGTTTCTAGGCTGGACTACTGCAATGCTCTTTTGGCTGGACTTCCATCAAACACAATCAAACCTCTACAAATGATTCAGAATGCAGCGGCACGACTGGTCTTCAACGAGCCCAAAAGAGCCCATGTTACACCTCTCTTCACCTCCTTGCACTGGCTACCAGTGGCAGCTCGCATCAAGTTCAAGACACTGATGCTTGCATACAGAATGACCACAGGCTCAGCACCATCCTACTTCCACTCACTATTACGAATCTACATCCCCTTCAGAAGTCTGAGATCTGCTAGTGATCGAAGCCTTGTGGTACCATCACAGAGAGGCTCAAAATCACTCTCCAGAACATTCTCGTTCACCATTCCTGGCTGGTGGAATAATCTTCCCACCCCTGTCCGGAATGCTGGATCCCTGTCAATCTTCAAGCAACAACTGAAAACTCATCTCTTTCGTCACTACTTGACTTCATCCTAAACTTGTTCTAAAAAAACAAAACAACAAAAAAAACCTTTCCCTTTATCTTTCTCTCCTTCCCTTGCTAGCTTGTACTTATTTGAACAATGACTGAGACTTGGTGTTACGAGCACTTCCTCTGTCTGATTGCCTCTTCAAGATGAATCGCTTTATGTATTCCCCAATTGTAAGTCGCTTTGGATAAAAGCGTCTGCCAAATGACTAAATGTAAATGTAAATGTAAATGTAAATTCACATCTGTATAGTTTAACACAGGAGAACAAAAAGTCCAACACTCTTCAGCAAAAAAAAAAAAAAAAAAAAAAAAAACGAGACCCACATGTTAGGTTATACTTTATTTTGATAGTCCACTTTAGACAAACTTTGCAACTACATGTGAACTAATTCTCATTAATTTGCAACTACATGTCTACTAACTCTCAGAGTAGACTGTTAGGTTAGGTTTAGGGTTAGTAGAATATGTTGACATATACTTGCAAAGTTTCTCATAGTATGTTGTATGTTGTGGACCCATCAAAATAAAGTGTTAGAAAATATTAAGCAGACAGTCTACTGATACTCTAATGACTGCTAGTTGACATGTAGTTACAAAGTTACTTACTAATAGTAGAATGTCTAAAGTGGACTTTCAAAATCAAATGTTACCAGCACTGGTTAATAAATGGGATTAAATACATGAAGTATATTTAAAATATTTAATTATTGCAGGTTTGCGTCATATCCTGAGTTTGCATTTCATTACATTCATTTACATTCATTAGTCTAGAACTACAGTAAGATCATGTTCACACACAACGCTCTGCACTTACTCCTGATTTCTCTCAACATGGCAACACGAGAGCTGTCAGTCAAGACATGGAAAACAAAGGAACTGCATTACTTTTTTGAAAAAGTAACTCATATTTCCTTCTAAATTAAAAAGTAATGAGTTACTTTACTAGTTACTTCAAAAAAGTAATCTGATTATGTAACTCGCGTTACTTGTAATGCATTACCTCCAATACTGCTCACTGAAGCCTGAATCACTGTGTGTCCTAACAGTGCTCTGCACAGACAGCAGTGGAGGACAGTGAGAGGATCTTTACTGAGCTCATCCGCTCCATTGAGAGAAGCCGCTCTGAGCTGATACGGCTGATCAGAGATCAGGAAAAGCAAGCAGTGAGTCGAGCTGAAGGACGACTGGAGCGACTGGAGCAGGAGATCAATGATCTGAGGAGGAGAGATGCTGAGCTGGAGCAGCTTTCACACACACAGGATCACATCCAGTTCCTGCAGGTAACAGAGATCTAGAAGAACAGGGTAATAGTGGACTTGAGCAGATCCTGCTGTGACAGGAGTCTCACAGAGAAACATTTCATGATTGTAAAATGAAACAAACCTTCACTGACATTTTACCATTTTGACTAATTTTTCTTTCTGATTTCTTGCATCATGGTGAAATCAGTGTAATCCGTGAAATCAACAGTACCAATTCTGATCAGGTGATCTTCACACTTGATAAAATTTAGATTTGTCTGTATTGATCAATTTGACCATGAAGACCCCAGACATGAGACTGTACATTAGCAATGCTTCAGAGGGTCCTTGTAAAATATCAGTGTCTCTAACAGATCTAAAGTAAGAAATAATAATTGTTTCTAGTCCTTTGAGCTGCTTTTCCTGATCAAATCAACTCAACCCTTCAATGAGACTCCACTGATGTGCTTGAGCTGTTAGATGGACATTTTTGTTCTTAAAGGATTAGTTCAGGGGTGTCAAACTCAGTTCCTGGAGTGCCGCAGCCCTGCAGAGTTTAGTTCCAACCCTGCTCCAACACAAACCCCATCTAGTTTTCAAATAAGCCAGAAGGACCTGATTAGCTGGATCAGGTGTGTTTAATTAGGGTTGGCGCTAAACTCTGCAGGGCTGTGTTGGGGTGACACATTGACATTGGGGTGAGTAAATTGTCAGGAAATTTTTACTGTGGAAGTGAACTAATCCTTTAACAGATGTTTTATCATCCAAACTATTTCTTAAAAAGTTCACATAGTGTCAAAGTGGCAAACACTAGAATCTGTGGCTCTAATGTGATATAATGTGTATATATATAATGTATATGAGAAGAATGAAGCTGATGCTGTGAAAGTGCTGGATTGAGGTGAGTTACTAAAGATCAGTCAAGTCAACAAGAGCCTCACAAATCTGATGTTGGTGCAGGTTATTGGGTGAAGTGTGGAGCTGATGAGTTTGATTTGTGTTTTCTGTAGAGTTTCCAGTCTCTCTCAGCACCTCCTGAATCTACAGACATAAATGATGATCTCTTCAGTTCTCTCGTGTCTTTTGATGATCTGAGAGAATCTGTCCATCAGCTGAGAGACAAACTGGAGGATTTCTGCAAAGAGGAGCTCAAGAAGATCTCAGAAAGAGGTAAACTCCTGGGCCCGGTTTTTCAAAAGGTTTAATCCGGATAAAATTGATCCGGATTTAGTAATCCTTTTTTTGCGATCCGTGATCACGTAATCCAGCTTACTTTTGGAGCCAGTTTTTTAAAGCAACATCGGATTGGATCAATCTGATCCGGATAGGAACTTTTCAGGATCACCAAATCTGGATAACCAGTGCTGGATAACCAGTGCTCAAACAGGATAGGAAATCACAATGTAGAACTATAGATATGTAAAGAGCAACAAGTAGAATAGCCAGTGTGGGGTCAATATAACTTTATTTTTATTTGAAATGAAAACCCACACATTTAAAAAAAACTAAAAACAAGAAAAACCCCACCCCATCCTCTTCCAGCAGTCCGCTCATCTGAGACCTACAACACAAACACTGTACATTGAGGATATTTATAACAAGTATCAAGTATAGATGTATAGAATTAAAAAAAAAAGACAATGTCAAATACTCCACAATAATTTCAGACTTCCTCATCTGATGTGGAGAGACCAGCTTGTCTGAGCGTAGCCTTTAGGAGGCGGATCTCAAGTCTGTTGCCTGTTTGTGGGTTTTTGGCTTCAGCATGGTCCTTTGTTGCCCTGGCCTTAAGATTCTTCCACCGCAATTTGATTTGGTCTGTGGTCCTCCTCTGGCCAGACCCTATGGCATTCACATTTTCTGTGATTAAAATCCAAACATCATTTTTCTTTTTGTTGGTATCCTTAGCAGAATTAAAACTTCCCACTATTGTTCCATAATGGCACCGAACACCCTCTAGTAGTGCATTGGTTTCAGCAGCAGTGAAGTTACAGCTTCTTGAGTCCATGGTTCCGTTGCTTTACTATAGTGAACATTGTTCATCAATTATAGGCCTTGGGTCCAATTGCCTCAATTGAACGCAAGCCAAAACTAATCAGTTGTAATAGGTGTGTTTGAAAAGACCAACTACACTGCCATATAAATCAGCCTTTCTCAGAGGATTCACAGAGAGACAGTGAAATGGCAGGTGTTGTCCACCGCCACCACCACTTTGCCAGGAGAGGATACCGTCAAAGGGTGTATGTTGAACGTACCAAGCCACTGGAGCAATACACCACTGAGGAGCTGTATGTCCGGTTTCGCTTTGGGAAGGCTGATATAGAGTACCTTGTGAACCTTCTCAGGCCAAAACTTCAACACAGAACCCAAAGGAGTCACGGTCTGTCTGTGGAAGACCAGATCCTCATTGCTCTCCGATTTTATGCATGTGGGACTTTCTATCAAGTTGTTGGTGACTATATGGGAGTGGTGAAATCAGCTGTGTGTGATGTGGTGAGAGATGTGTCAATCGCACTGGCCAGCCTGGTCAATGAATTTGTTTCTTTTCCAAAGGACAACCAGATTGCCCAGGCCAAGCGCAGCTTTTTTCTTTTGGGGAATATGCCCAATACTATTGGAGCAATCGACTGCACACATGTGCATATACAAGCACCTCGTGAGAATGAATGGGAGTTTATAAACAGAAAGGGGAGCCACAGCATCAATGTCCAACTTGTGTGTGATGCTGACCTCATCATCACCAACTGCGTTGTCAAGTGGCCTGGGTCTGTCCATGATGCACGCATCCTGAGGGAGAGCGCTCTATATAGAGACCTCCAAACCAACCGACCGGATGGCGTAATATTAGGAGACAGTGCCTACCCACTCCTACCATGGCTGATGACTCCTTTTCTAACAGCAAATACACCGGCGCAGGCACGCTTCAACACTGCTCATTGCAGAGCAAGATGTGCAATTGAGCGTTTAAATGGAGTTCTTAAGAGGCGCTTTGCATGCCTTAACTACCTGAGAGCGGAACCACAGAAAGCATGCAACATAACCCTTGCCTGTATTGTCCTGCACAACATCGCTACTAAGCGCAATGTCCCTCTCTGTGCTGACAATGATGCACCTGAGCCCCTTGGAGACCCTAACCAACCTCCTGCATTCTGCCAGAACGAGCAAACAGGACGTGCAACAAGGGACGCAATAGTTAGACACTATTTCTGATTTGGATTTGTTTTGGATTTCAAAAATCAGTGATTGCCATTCTTTGCATTTTTTTGGTTATTCTGTAATCATTGCATGCATCACTAATAAATATTCTAAAAACAAAAATATTTTCGATTGTGATGAATATATATATCAATTAGTGACAGAATAAAATTTATTGTTTTTGGTCAATTTTGACAGCTGTTTGGGGGATTATTTTATGAGGCCAAACTCTTTCTACTTTGCTGTAGGCCTATACTAAAAGGCTGAATACGTTAAAGCCTACCTAATCACTGTAGCCTGATGGATGAACAAATAAAATTAAAACCTTATGAATAAATAGGATATCTTGTAAGATACTGCATGATCCAAATATAGTATTATTTGATACATTTTTAAAGTTTTCATTACATTTTGGCCATGAAATCCACGCTGAATCCACCCTTCTGATGGGATCAGTTTAATCCAGATTTTTTGGATCAAAATGATCCAAATCCTACAAAAAAGTTCTAAAAAAAAAAACAAACTAAAGGTTTGATCTGGATCAAAACCAAGATTGGATTACGTGATCTAATCCGATTATGTAATCCGATTTGTCTTTTGAAAAACACATTTTCAAGATTTGATCCAATCCGTTATCCAAAATCCTAGTGGATTACTTTTGAAAAACCGGGCCCTGGAGATTAATCTGATCTCAGAGACAAGTCCATCATTATCTCATATCATGGAGAACATAGATGTAGGGATAGTTTTCTCTTGACATAATAAATTTGTATTTATATTAAAAAAATCATTTTTTTCTTATAAATTTTAACATACATATCTATCTTTTATATTTATATCAACATATTGACAAACTGCAGGATATATATATGTGTGTGTATGTGTGCATAAACAACTTACACAGGAGATATGGTTTTATTGTCACGGTGCACCATGCACGGAACGAGGAGACGGGAGATCAACTTCAATAATATAGTCTTTAATGACTTCAGAAGACCAGAGACAACTCAGGAACATATAACCCCGGAAGGCGCGTCCTCGCGCCAAACAACATCTAAAGTGGAGGGGGGGACCCTTCCCGTTCCGGGACCCTTGGCGAAGCAGGAAGCTTGGGCGGCCATGGCGGATCCGGGGACTCGGGGGACCATGGTGGATCAGGGAGCTTGGGCGGCCATTGTGGATCTAGAAGCTTGGGCAGCCATGGCAGTGCAGGGAGCTCAGGAGGCCCTGGTGGGACTACCCTTTTGGCCGCGGCCCCAGCCCCCGCCCCGGCTCCCGGCTGGAGCCATACTTACCTCCCCCCCAAAAAAACAATCCTTGGGGAGAGTAGGAGACTCCGAGGCCCCCCCTGGGCCAGATTCGGGAACTGGATGGTGCTCTGAAGGAGCGGGCTCTTGGGGGCGCTCTGGAGATGTAGGCACAGCTAAGCACTTTCGAGGGGCTGACACTGGAGCATGCTCTGGGTTTGAGTCAGCGGCGGCCGGCGGGCTTGCCACATGAACTTCAGGCGGGCTTGTCACATGGACTGCAGGCGGGCTAGAGAGAGCCGCGGGTGCTTGAAGGGTTTCACAATTGAATCTCAATTACCAGATTCTTTCAAGTTTGGATCGAAGGATGCTGCCGTGACATCTGCTGGCTTCGGAGCTCAGGCTAATAACAAAACAATTCAGACTGATGCACCAAAACACAAGACAGCAGTTCCAGCAGTCCCATTTGGCACTGGATTTGGTGCTGAGTTTGCCAAGAAAGAGGGTCAATGGGACTGTGACTCCTGCCTACTGAGGAATGATGCCTCAGCAGCTGAATGTGTTTCTTGCAAAGCCCCCTGCAGCTCTGAAAAAAGTAAAGCAGCATCGCAAGGTTGGTTTGCTGCCCTGTTTCATAAAAAAGATGGACAGTGGGATTGTGACACTTGCCTCTTAAGAAATGAAGCTACATCTAGCCATTGTGTTTCATGTCAGACAGCAAACCCAAATATGAAAAACAAGACCTCTGCTGTACCGTCAAGTTCCTCTTTTACCTTCAGTTTTGATTGTTCTAGCAGCCAACCTGCTGTGACAGGATTTAAAGCCAATTTCAGTCAAAGCACTGCTTTTCAAATTAGTACAAGTAAGGATAAAGCATCCTCAGAAGGCCTTAAGTTTGAGGCTGAAAAGTCATCAAGCAGTTTTTCATTTTTGATGCCGGCGTCTGTTAGCGGTTTTAAGTTTGAAGATGAAGATGAAGAAATGTACAAAACCGAGGAGAATGACGATATTCAGTTTGAGCCCATTGTTCAGATGCCAGAGAAGGTTGACCTTGTTACAAGTGAAGAAGATGAGAAAGTCTTGTATTCACAGCGTGTCAAGCTCTTCAGATTTGATACGGAAACAAACCAATGGAAAGAAAGAGGAGTGGGCAACCTTAAACTGCTCAAGAATAATCAGAACGGGAGACTGCAAATTCTGATGAGGAGAGAGCAGGTGTTGAAGGTATGTGCTAATCATTGGATCACGACCACAATGAACTTGAAGCCCCTCTCTGGGTCAGATCGAGCCTGGAAGTGGCTGGCCACTGACTTTTCTGATGGAGATGCCAAAACAGAACAACTTGCTGCAAAATTCAAAACACCAGAGCTTGCAGAAGAGTTCAAACTGAAATTTGAGGAGTGTCAGCGACTGCTTTTGGATATTCCTTTGCAGACACCTCACAAGCTCGTGAACACTGGCAGAATGGCCCAGCTTATACAGAAAACTGAAGAAATGAAATCTGGTCTTAAGGACCTCAAATCATTCTTGACTTACCAAAACAAGGATGACGAAAGTAGCGATGCAAGTCATAGTACCTCTGCAGGTGTAGTCAAGCTATGCACCCACTTTAGAATGTGATAATTACAATTTGCGAGAGGAAGCGCATGAGGGCTATGCCAACTCCTCTCTGCACAATACCCCTTCGCAGCCAGATCCAGTAACAAAAAAATTATTCTGCTTTGGCGAATTGTCCACAGGGTTTAGTTTCAGTTTTCAGCCTATTCTCAGTCCTTCTAAGTCTCCATCTAAGCTAAACCAGAGCCACGCTTCAGTTGGTACAGATGATGAGCAAGAAGCATCGCAGGAGGAAGAGCGAGATGGTCAGTACTTTGAGCCTCTTGTGCCACTCCCTGATCTTGTTGATGTCTCAATATGAGAGGAGTACGAGCAAGTCCTTTTCAGTCACCGGGCCAAGTTATACTGCTATGATAAAGATCTTAGTCTGTGGAAGGAACGAGGTATAGGAAACCTTAAATTACTACAACACTATGAAACAAAGTGTGTCAGACTCGTGATGAGATGGGACCAGGTCCTAAAACTGTGTGCAAACCATTGGATTACTTCAAATATGAAGCTTGAGCCCATGAAAGGAGCCAAGAAAGCATGGATCTGGAGTGCCTTTGATTTTGCTGAAGGGCAGGGCAAGGTGGAACAGTTAGCAGTCCGATTTAAACTGCTGGAAACTGCAAATGCTTTCAAATAAGTCTTTGAAGAGGCAAAGACTGCACAGGAAAAAGACACTCTACTCACCCCGTTTTCTGCATTTTAGACTGCAGACGAGGAGCAGAGAGCCAGACGCCTCCTTCTGCCTCCCACCTTCCTGTGCGGCGTCAGCAGTGACTCAGAAGCAGAGGCCGAGGAGCCGGAGGACTTCAACGCTGAGCTCCAGAAACTGCAGCAGGCACAGGTGACATGTTTCTGATCTTCACATCACTGTGAGGGTTTTGCTGTGGTCTGGTCTGCAGCACGGCACCAGTTCTTCATGTCTTGCTCTGGACACACAGGTGAAGCCCAAGCCTTCCCATGATGCGGCAGCTGTTGATACGAGAGACGGAGCAGAAGAGCATCAGATAGACACGCTGGCTGCTGACGCCAGATGTCCTATCAACCTCTCTACCAAGAGAAGTGGTGAGGGCACTCCAGCACAGCTACAGATAAACATGAATCAGAATCAGAATCAGAATCAGAATCAGCTTTATTCGACAAGTGTGCGCAAACACACAAGGAATTTGTTGTGGTTTTTAAGAAGCTCTTGGTACATACATGCATACATACATACATATATACATACATATCGGACATGAGAACAGAACATTTAAATAAGACTTAACAATAATAATAATAATAATAATAATAATGTGTATGAATCTGGAACAGATGATTTATGTACAGATTTGTGCCTTATTTACTCTATATATATATATATATATATATATATATATATATATACAGCTGTATAGAAAATTATGCATACATATTTACATAGTACTAGAGAGAGAGTAAATAATTACAGATGGGGGATGAATTACAGGCATGAATTACAGAACACAGGTAATAATTCCTGTGTTAGTTGTTTAGGCTGGAGATGGCATGGGGGAAAAAACTGTTTAGATGTTAGACTGGTTAGATGTTCTAGTGCACAGAGATCTGTAGCGTCTGCCTGAAGGGAGAAGCGCAAACAGGTCGTGTCCAGGGTGAGAGGGGTCTGTGATGATGTTACCTGCCCGTTTCTTCACTCTGGAGTAGTACAAGTCCTGAAGGCTGGGCAGGTGCACACCAATGATCCTTTCTGCTGTCCTAACAGTCCGCTGCAGTCTTCTTATATCTGATTTGCTGGCTGACCCAAACCATACAGTTATAGAAGAGCACAGAACCGACTCAATAACAGCAGAGTAAAACTGTGTCATGTGCGCCTGTGGCAGGTTGAACTTTTTCAATTGACGAAGAAAGTACATTCTCTGCTGGGCCTTTTTCATGGAGTCAATGTGAGTGTCCCACTTCAGGTCCTGAGAGATGGTGGTTCCCAGGAACCTGAATGACTCCACTGCATTCACAGTGTTGTTCATGATAGTGAGTGGGGGGAGAGCTGGGGGGTTTCTCCTGAAGTCCACGATCATCTCCTCAGTTTCGAGCGTGTTGAGCTCCAGGTTTTTTAGACTGCACCAGACAGCCAGCTCCTTAACCTCCTGTCTGTAAGCAGACTCGTCACCGTCCTGGATGAGGCCGATGAGTGTGGTGTCGTCTGCAAACTTCAGGAGTTTGACAGAGGGGTCTTTCGAGGTACAGTCATTGGTGTAGAGGGAGAAGAGCAGTGGGGAGAGAACACAACCCTGAGGAGCTCCAGTGCTGATGGTGCAGGTGTTGGATGAGAATTTTCCCAGCCTCACTAGCTGCTACCTGTCTGTCAGGAAGCTGGTGATCCACTGACAGATGGAGGTGGGGACGGAGAGCTGTGTCAGTTTATTCTGAAGGGTGTCCAGGATGATGGTGTTGAAAGCGGAGCTGAAGTCCACAAACAGGATCTGAGTGAAACCTTATAAAACTTCTCTCAGTGCAGTCTAATTCCTAATATAAATTTGAAGGTGTCCTTGTTACAGTGTACATTTAAGTACTGAGTAATATTAATTAACTACATGTACTTACTGTATGGTTAGGGTTAGGATTAGGATTTGGTTTAGGGTTACTTGTATGTAATTATGCATCATTTATTGTTATTATAATAGTAAGTACATGAAACACATGTATCAAGGACACCTTAAAATAAAGTGTTAGCTTAATTCCAATAATTACAAATCATATGAAATGATTACTTTGTGGTTGCTGAATAAATGCACTTATGCTATGATATCCATGTTTGGATTAATTACAGTTCATCACTGAGAAGTTTTGATTGCAGATTAAATAGCAGTAAACAGCACAAGCAGCTCCGTGAAAGGAGACAGACTCATGAATTACACTTATTTGAGCAGAATATCTCAAAAGAGATTGCTGAACTCCAACTTAGATGTTTTCTTGTGTTTTCAGTACATCAGCATCACAGTGCATGTGAATGGTTACCAGGTTAGGAAGATTAAGTAAGCCACATTGATTTAAGAGAAAAGCCCTGAGTGGCACCTGCAGTCATGAATGTTTGCCTATGCTTGTCACCAATGCAAGATAACAAACAAAAAATCAATGGGCAAATATTGTGACTCTAATTTTTAATTAAGCATATGACCTATGAGCGAGGATCGGGCTCAGAGAGTAAAGTTCAGCGACACTCATTCAAGCTGTCAGTCATCATTTGACGTGTGTTTGCTTTCCTCCATCAGGTCTGTCTTTTGGATTTGCATTTGCGGGTGGGTTTTCATTTGCAGAATTGGCAAAAAGTTCATCGGAATTTGCATTTGGTAAAAACGGTGAGTGCTGTCTTTACCTGTTCACCAGTGTTTCCCATTATTTTACCTGTCTGATTCATTAGACAGAAGCATTTCATTTGTTTGGTTTCTCATATTAAACAGTGCAATCCAGTACACAGGTCTTTCTACTGAGTCTTTGCTGAGCAATCATTTAAGTTTTTTAAACGATTACAAAGTAAGAATGTCTTCATGTGAGATTTATATTCTGTCACCTGAACCAAAGCACAAGAGAGAAAAGTTTTTTGGCTTTTCTTGAACTGCTGCTTTCATCAGTATGAGCGCTGAAGTCAATATTTACACTAAATAATACATTACATTTTTATTTATTTTTCATTCCTTCAGAACACTTGTGACACTTTATACAACACTTTCTTTATTCTGTGCTAGTAACCCTATTTCTGTCATGACAACTCTCAGAGGGATTTGCATGGTAATATACATGACAATGTTAATGTGTTTGGTCATGGTGGAATAGATGGTCCACTGCTGCTGCGGCAGAGCAAGTACCGAGGTTTGCTACTGCTACTGCCAATACATCCACAACATGCTACTGTGAGCATGTACGAAAATAATACTGCTGCTGCACATACAGGTGCATCTCAATAAATTAGAATGTCGTGAAAAAGTTCATTTTTTCTTGTAACTTATTTCAAAAAGTGAAACTTTCATACAATTTAGATTCATTACATGTTAAGTAAAACATTTCAAAAGTTTTTTTTTGTTTTAATTTTGATGATTAGAGCTTACAGCTCATGAAAGTCAAAAATCAGTATCTCAAAATATTAAAATATTTACATTTGAGTTTCAATAAATGACTATCCATACAGTATAAATTCTGGGTATCTCTTGTTCATCGAAACCACAATAATGGGGAAGACTGCTGACTTGGCAATGATCCAGAAGACGAACATTGACACCCTCCACAAAGAGGGTAAGTCACAGAAGGTCATTACTGAAAGTTGTGGCAAATGCAAAGTTGACTGGAAGGAAGAATTTGGGTAGGAAAAGGTGCACAAGCAACAGGGATGACCGCAAGCTTGAGAATACAGTCAAGCAAAGCTGATTCAAACACTTGGGAGAGCTTCACAAGGAGTGAACTGAAGCTGGAGTCAGTGCATCAAGAGTCACCATGCTCAGACGTCTTCAGGAAAAGGGCTACCAAGCCACTTCTGAACCAGAGACAACGTCAGAAGAGTCTTACCTGGGCTGTGGAGAAAAATAACTGGACTGTTGCTCAGTGGTCCAAAGTCCTCTTTTCAGATGAAAGTAAATTTTGCATTTCATTTGGAAATCAAGGTTCCAGAGTCTGGAGGAAGAGTGGAGAGGCACAGAATCCATGTTGCTTGAAGTCCAGTGTGAAGTTTCCACAGTCAGTGATGATTTGGGCTGCCATGTCATCTGCTGGTGTTGGTCCACTTTGTTTTCTGAAGTCCACAGTCAACGCAGCCATCTACCAGGAAATTTTAGAGCACTTCATGCTTCCTTCTGCTGACAAGCTTTATGGAGATGCTGATTTCATTTTCCAGCAGGACTTGGCACCTGCCCACACTGCCAAAGGTACCAAAAGCTGGTTCAATGACCATGGTGTTACTGTGATTGATTGGCCAGCAAACTCGCCTGACCTGAACCCCATAGAGAATCTATGGGGTATTTTCAAGAGGAAGATGAGAGACACCAGACCCAACAATGCAGATGAGCTGAAGGCCACTGTCAAAGAAACCTGGGCTTCCATACCACCTCAGCAGTGCCACAAACTGATCACCTCCATGCCACGCCGAATTGAGGCAGTAATTAAAGCAAAAGGAGCCCCTACCATGTATTGAGTACATATACAGTAAATTAACATACTTTCCAGAAGGCCAACAATTCACTAAAAATGTTTTTATTATTGGTCTTATGAAGTATTTTAATTTGTTGAGATTGTGAATTGGTGGGTTTTTGTTAAATGTGAGCCTAAATCATCACTATTAAAAGAACCAAAGACTTAAACTACTTCAGTCTGTGTGCATTGAATTTATTTAATATACGAGTTTCACAATTTGAGTTGAATTACTGAAATAAATTAACTTTTCCACAACATTCTAATTTATTGAGATGCACCTGTATAACACATATGAATAACCCCCATACAGCATACATGATCATCCCAGAGCAGATCTATAAAGGTGGAGCTGGGGAAGGTGGAGAGGTTCTGGAGTGTGCTGCAACTGCTGCAGCAAACATTAGCCGAGTATTTGAATGTTGAGCAGCGAGCTCATTGGCTACCGATACAGGAGAGAACCAATCAGGTGTGACGTGATAATGATGCCATTATATCAGATTGAGTTAGACCTATCGGTCTGCTCCATCTAGAGTTTCATGCCAGAACTTTGTATTTGTCTTCTGATAGTAAAAATTGTTTGTATTGTATACTGTAAATATTGTTAATACTGTCTGAAAACACACAGGTCAATGTTTTTCTAATCTAATTTCATCTTTGTCTGACTTTGTCTGAAAATGCTGTCCTTAAGCAGATCATAGGGTCTTCTTTTGTTTGTTTTTAAAGACCTATGCATAGCATCTTTTTGGGAAAAGAAAATCCTATTACAACTTTAATTCCATGGCTTGAAAGGTGAATGATGAACAGTTTCCGCAAAGACTCACTCTTTTCTGCTTTTCATAATCATGTATTTTCCTAAAAGACAGTTTTTTTGATGCTAGCGTATAGCCGTGTTGTCTAAAGCTTGTGAGTGAGCTCAAACATTTCAAAGACTGCAGAAAAGATCCTGTTTTATAAGCCAATCGATTTTTTTATTTTTATTTTTTTGTGACTTCATTGGCAACATTAATAGGAATTAGTATAGTGCTAGTATGTTATCATACTGCTGCTGCCAGCATTGATATTGGCAGTGTAATGTTTTCATCATGTATTTATTTCTGCAGATGATAATTTCTCATGGTCAGGTGCAGGAGCCACAGTCTTTGGAAGTGCAGTGACACAAAATGAGTACGCAGAAGAGGAGGGCAGTGATGATGAGATGCCCCATAATGACGAGATCCACTTTGAGCCGATCATGTCCCTGCCAGAGGTGAGCGTTTGCTGTGATGCTGTTAGCTCTTCATGTCTCTAGAGAAATGTGACGTGTGCTGACGTTGTTCCTGCAGGTGGAGGTGAGGACTGGTGAGGAGGACGAGGAGATCCTGTTCAAAGAAAGAGCCAAACTGTACCGCTGGGATCATGAGCTCAACCAGTGGAAGGAGCGCGGCGTGGGAGACATCAAGATCCTCTTTCACCCCATGAAGAAGCACTACCGCCTGCTGATGAGACGCGAGCAGGTGCTAAAAGTCTGCATCAACCACACCATCAGCCAGAGCATCGAGCTAAAGCCCATGAACACCTCAGCTAATGCGCTGGTGTGGACCGCCACAGACTACTCAGGTACAGTACAAGTCTCATTCCTCTCCTCATGCACACATCTCTCCTGCCAGTGTCTACACATCTGCATGTTTGTTCATACACACATCTCTCCTGCCGGTGTCTACACATCTGCATGTTTGTTCATACACGCATCTCTCCTGTCGGTGTCTACACAACTGCCTGTTTGTTCATACACACAGAGGGAGATGGGAAAGTCGAGCAGTTGGCAGCCAAGTTTAAGACTCCAGAGCTGGCAGAGTCCTTCAGACGAGTGTTCACCGACTGCCAGAGCTGCATGTCGCAGACTGACACCACTCAGATGTCTGCCGCCGAGGCGCTTTCACGAGAGTCCAACCCTGTGGTGTTCTTCGACATCGCCATAGATGGTGAGAATGCTGGGAGAATCGTCATGGAGCTCTTCGCTCACATCGTGCCCAGAACGGCGGAGAACTTCCGGGCTCTGTGTACAGGAGAGAAGGTCTTCGGTTACCGCCGGTCCATGTTCCACAGGATCATCCCAGACTTCATGTGTCAGGTGAGGATACACCGTCATTATGTAAACTCACTGATGACGTGTTCTATATGAAAACAGCATGAATATTCATTTACATCAATGCCTTGACTGGATCAGTTCATTGAAATAAATTCTCAATGTCAAAACAATCATTATTACAATTCTATAAAATCAACAAATAATGCACATCTGTCAGTAATGCCCAAGTTATTCTGCCACTCAGATGTCTTTTAACATTTGTGTCCAAAGCAACTGAGGAGCAGGGTTATTATTATTATCAAAATTAAAACCATAAAAAAATATTTATGTTACCTGAAGTAAAATAAACATTAACTGAAAGTATGAAAAACATTATTATGGGTTCCAGATAGTTTCCATTTTCATTTAAGATCAAGTACTAAAATTACTAAAACCAAACAAATTGATGTAATAAACTATATGTGACCCTCGACCACAAAACCAGTCATAAGGGTCAATTTTTCAAAATTGATATTTATACATCATCTGAAAGCAAAATAAATAAGCTTTCCGTTGATGTATGGTTTGTTATGATAGGACAATATTTGGCTGAGATACAACTATTTGAAAATCTGGAATCTGAGGGTGCAAAAAAATCTAAATATTGAGAAAATCACCTTTAAAGTTGATCAAATGAAGTTCTTAGCAATGCATATTACTAATCAAAAATTAAGTTTTGATATATTTACAGTAGGAAATTTACAAAATATCTTCATGGAACATGATCTTTACTTAATATCCTAATGATTTTTGGCATAAAAGAAAAATCAATCATTTTGACCCATACAATGTATTTTTGGCTAATGCTACAAATATACCCCAGCGACTTAAGACTGGTTTTGCGGTCCAGGGTCACATATATGAAAAAACTGTTTCTCAGGGTGGTGATATCACCAGCCAGGACGGGACAGGAGGAAAATCCATCTATGGAGGGAAGTTTGAGGACGAGAGCTTCGAGGTGAGGCATACGGGGCCGGGGCTGCTTTCCATGGCCAACCGTGGCAGAGACACCAACAACTCACAGTTCTTCATCACCCTCAAGAAAGCAGAGCACTTGGACTTCAAGCACGTTGCCTTTGGATTCGTCAAAGACGGCATGGATGTGGTGAGGAGAATCGGAGAGCTGGGCGCTAAAGATGGGAAACCCACAAAAACCATCACCATCTCAGACTGTGGACAGATTATGTGAGATTTTCTACACAAACTGTTCATCATGTCTGAGACTGTGTTCCCCGAGCTCTTGTTAAATCAGAACTTGTGTATGCTGATGTTTTATTGTTGTCCTCTTTGTGTGTTAATAAAATGGACAGCACAGTTGGCAATAAAATTCATACTTTGCAAAAAAGAAGTAAAAACTTTATTAAAAATGTTTACCCCAGAGTTTCTTCATATTTATAGAGGCTTAATTGGACAGAATGTGAATCTTTCCTTGTTATATGTCTGTAATATTTCTGCAGTTCACTGACATGAGGTCCCATGCAAACATAGCCATGTTGCTTGCAATTTTTAAACACCTGAACATAAAATAAACATCTGCGTTACATTATTTATTCAAAGAGTGTCATTACTGACAAAAAAAAACCTGCTGTGAAATGCTTCTGGATCTATTAAAAGCAAAGCTGCTTTATTTCTCCTTTAGTTTTGACAAATGAGGTAACACGCATTTAAGTTACCACTAACTAGCCAGCAGTGAGATCAGAAGTGATATATTCGTTTGTGTGGAGTAAATGTGCTCTTTAAGGATAGTTTCAACATTTTATGAAACATTTTCTAAGACCGTTTTGTGTGTTTTAATAAAAGTATATGATATATTTTATGGAATAAAATAATATATTGCCCCCTGTAAGCTCCCCTGCATGATATTGTCTGATTACATGCCTTACCAATCCACATCACTTTGAGCCCAATGTAACTGTTGTCTGCATTGTGTTGTTGGTGAAATAAATAGGTGGACATCAACTGCTGGTCTTCATTTAATCTGACAAGATAAATCATCTGTGTTACAACGTGATTTCGCCCTTTTAAATTCCTCTCCCGTGCAGCGACAGTCCAGAAAGTGCAGATAGCATTCAAGCAAGCAAAAAAATAAAATAAATATTAAAGATTAACAACACAAATGACAACAAAAAACATATCTGACAAGATAAAACATCTGTTACAACATGTGATTTCGCCCTTTAAAAAAAAGTAAATGTTATATGCCATGCAATTAGCACAGTCTTCAATTTCAAGAATGACACAGAAAGGTAATCATAGCCTTAAAGCGAAAGCATAAAATATTGTAAATATGATTTGAAAAGAAAAATCCAAGTACTGTAAAAATGAGTTTTAAAGCAAAGATGAAATTAGATTAATCAGAGCTTAATACTGTAGAAACCCACCTCTTCTATGAAGAGACAGTACAGAAAGTGAAGAGCAGGTGCAAAGACAGGAAATTAACATTTACACTTCAGTCAGAAATTTAAAGGGGAAGACACACACATACACAGATAGGCACATCAGGTATACATTTGAACATTTTGTGTAATTCTACATATGAAACATGTATACTGTCCATAACTGTTAACCAATACACATTTGCCTCAAAACTCTTTCTAGAAGATACAACAGAACATATTCTTGCCATATGTGAATTATATTGACAAAATACATCATAAACTTGCATCTGTGCAGCAGGTGCTTTAGTATGGTGTCGCATTGCTGCCACATACATATTTATTTTTTTCACTCAATTACGTCGTAATAAGATGTTATATCATTTAAACAACATATTTTCTCATAATAACCAGATTTTATGTCATTAAAATGACATAATTTTCATGTTAAAACAAAAAGAAATTCATTAAAATGACATTTAATCATAATAACAACATATTATGTCATAAAAACTATGTTTTTCCCATTATAAGAGATATTATATTGTTGCATTGAATTATATTGTATTATATTATATATTATATTATATTGTTGAGTGAACTGTCCAGGTTTTTATAATTGGGGTGGCAACTAGGTTTGCCACATAAAACCGGTATGCAGGCAGCAAACTTTTCTTGCAATTTCTGTTAATTGTATAAATTAATAATGAAATATTTAGTTTAATTTTAATATTAGTTTAAGTATCCCTTTAAATATGCCCTAACCAAAATGAAGGATTATGACAATGTCGCTGACAATGGGTGAACTGTCAGGTTATTTGAATGCATTTGTAAGAGAGCGACTGCGTGTTAATTAGTCTGACCTGTTTGTGCAACATCTCTACTAATAGTGAAACTGGGTTTTAATTACTTCAGAAACTGCTATTGATAAATCACAGGACAGTGTTGACTGTAATTTTCTGGGCTCCTGACTGTTTCTATGTGCAAGCTGTCTATATGTGTGTCCATATGCTACAATAACTGTAGGTAGCACCTTAATTTAGAGACACCTGTACATTAAACTGTATAAAATGTGCATTTACAGGATCAATATTGAGTATCCAGATTTTATAAACAGGGGTTATAAGCAGGAATTTTAAAATCAAATTTAAGGCCTTTTTTTAAAGACCTGCACAAATAAAACATACAATATAATAGCGTATTAAACAGTAAAATGACTGTACAATACAGTTCATGACTTACAGTTCAGATACAGGTTTTATAAAATACAAATTATATAAAAACATTAAATCAAGTTTTGGGGTGGCAAAAGCTCATTTTTAGGGTAGCAGCTGCCACCATGTACCACCCTTGTGGCCATGGCCCTGAACACATACACAGTAGTATTGTCTAAAATCAGCTTGTTTATAACATGTTTATTACAAACTCAACTCATCAGCAGAACTTGTCCTACTTAACAATTACATTACTGATATCTGAACATTTCAGTTCCCTTTAAAAACAGTCTCAACAGTAAACAGAACAGTTTACAGATTTGTTAACATTTGTGTAGCTCCAAGAACAAGTGGCATTTCAGCCTGTTAAAATGGGCAGAGCCGACTGCCTATATAAGTTGGCACCAAATGCCATTTCATCAAAATGTTCTCCTTTAGTGTGAAGATCATCTCCTCACTGTGCTCTGAAGAAGATAAAGGATGAAAAAGACTGCTTATTCACCGTAGAAGAGCCTCGGCAGCAGAAAGACGCTCCTCTTCAGCGTTTCTCTCTCTGTGGCCATCTGCCAAACTCAAGCGCAAATTTGCTAGACAAAATTTCCCGTCGTTGCTTCAAGTGTCACGCCACGAGTGTGGCTTGTGCAGGGCACACTTGCACACTTCAGATGGGCACAGTGAGTGCGTCATTTGCAGCGGAGTCAAGGGGCTGAGCATTCGGGCTCGAGTGATCCCATGTTGACACAGGTCCCGCGTGCTTCATTCTTCCCACAGCAATATGATTCATCGGTGCACTTCTTCCGTGAGGATCAGCGCCCCTCATCTGCAGTGAACAGTTTGGTCTCTTTCGGTGGATCTGAGGAGGAAGCTGCCACTTATGACTCCATGTCACTGACAGCTTCAGATGGGCATGCTCCATAGAGGATCCCGGCTCCGTTTCATCCAAAGAGTCAGCACAGGCCAGTGTAGACAGCGAACTGGTTCACATCTTCACGAAGGACGTGGAGGAACACAAAACTTAATTGTCATCTCCAGAAGAGCCTGCCCACAGCCATCTGGACAAATGGTTCCTGCCAGGACACTGCCAGCGAACCCCCCACCAAAGACCGGCACCATTATATCCAGAAGTTCACGATGAACTCACCAAGTCATGACGCGTCTCCTACTCAGCTCACATTCACACTTCTGCTTCTGCTGCCCTCACCTCCATTGACAGCGCTGAAGAACAGGACAGTGATGCACACATTCGCCTTTCCATAGTACAGAGTCTGCTGGCAAAAGGTGCCATAGAGACGGTTCCATCAGCAAACAGTAAGTCAGGCTTTTACAGTCGCTACATCCTCATTCCTAAGAAAGATGGTGGGCTTAGGCCCATCCTCGATCTCAGACACCTGAACCGTACCCTAATTAGAAGCCAGTTCAGAATGTTAACACTTAACAAAGTGTGTGGATGCAGCTATTTCCCCTCTGAGGAAGATGGGAATCCACATCATGGCTAGTGTTAGCCAGGTCGGAGCACAATCTCCTTGCTCACTGCTCAGCCACCTGGAGCGTCTTGGGCTCAAAATCAATTTAGCCAAGAGCTCTCTGTCTCCCAGCCAGCAGGTCGCTTTTCTGGGGACAGTTATCGACTTGGCCCAGATGCAGGCCTGGCTCATGCTGGAACACTCACTGACAATTCAGTGGCTAGTGGCTAGTTGTGTCATTCTCACTGTGGGCTTCCCTTCCCCTCAAATTATGAAACATTTTGCTCAGCCTGATGTCGACCACCTTCCACGACAGATGCCTTCAACTGGGGTTGGGGAACACTGTGCAAGGGTCCAGACTGGAGCAACGCTAATATATCAGCTGCTTCGAAATTATGGCTTTTTTTCTGGTCCTAAAAACCTTCCTGCCAGCCTTAAGGGGGCACCACGTCCTTGTCCATTCAGACAACATAACGGTGGTAGCCCTTATAAATCACCAGGGTCATGGTCTCATGTCATTGTCCCTCTACAGCAGTGGTCAGCAACAGGCGGCCCGCAGCCGCAGCCAGATTATTTTGATAGCGGTTGGTTCTGAAATAGATCTGTCATGACAGCAACAGTTACTCACAATCAGAGTACGTGAGCAGAGTGCGGAGTAGAGCGGTGTGATTTTGACTGGAGCGAGGAGCAGATTTTTTTAAAATCGGAGCGTTGTGGTTTTCATTCGCTCCACCACCGCTCCATCCCGAGTACAATTCATGCCAACAGCCTGTAATATAACTGCATATTTAGCAAGAATTCACATGTTAAACATATTTAGCTAGCTTGATAGAGAAGGATCACTCAAATCAGAAAGAATGTGAAGGCTATGATAGTTCTCAAGGAATTAGTTTTTTCCTATACTGAATATTTTCAGCTGATGGCATGATTTAAACAAGTACTAAAACACGTATTCACACGCAATCGCTCTCTCAATAATGCATTCAAACAAATGTAATCTTACAGTGCTACTTCATCTGTATCTGATTTCGAATGAACAGAAATCTGTAAGAACTACATCGATCCGTAGGTAAAATAACTGATGAAAACGTACAGTTATTTTCATCACAAACAAAATTTGCACTGCAAAAAGCAGCAATTATACCTTTTAATGCTGACAACCATGTTATTAGCTCATGTGGTAGGAAAAAAAGTTTGCACACTATAGTGTTCCAATAAGCCACGTTGAAACTCGTTATTTTATTTTTTAATATACATTATGAACAGAACTGTGATATTTCAAACCTACTGAAATACTTTTCATGAGATAGCGAAGGCAGAGCGGTGTCTCTGGTATCCGTGAGCGAGGATTGGAGCGGGAACGGGAAATGGTGAACCAGGAGCGGAGCTGGAGCAGAGTGATTAAATGCTCGGAGCACGGAGGGAATATTGTTGGCGCTCCACTCCGCTCACATAGGCTACTCTGCCGGACACCGCCAGACAAATGTGGCTTTTTGTTAATGACTGTCCGACTCCTATTACAGGATTTAACACAGAGTAACAGCTCACTACCAGTTACAAAAGACACTGTAACAGTCTGTCAGGCAATTGTAGTTGTATTTTTTATCAATTAATTTCTTAAATTATCCTTTGACTATGTTCTGGCCCACCATCTAGTGGCGAAATTTTTTTTTGGCCCGATGCCAAACTTACTTGCCGACCCCTGCTCTACAGGATGGCAAGACGCCTACTTTTATGGGCACAGAGCAACCTGCGCACACTGAGGGTAGTTCACTTGCTGGGCAGACTGAACAAAGGAGCAGACATGTTGTCCCGGGGCAGTGTGTCTCCAGGGGAATGGAGACTATACCCCCAAGTGGTTCAGGCATGTCTTTGCAAGGGCAGAGGTGGACGTCTTCACCTCAGAAAACAACTCTCACTGCCCAACATTTTTCTCAGAGTGAGATGCTCTGGCCCACGACTGGCCCAGCGCTTGTCTGTATGCCTTCACTCCGATTGCCCTGCTCCCTCAGGTGGGTCAGGGAGGTAGAATGTTTGGTCCTTCTGGTGGCCCCACACAGGCAGAACCAGATACGTTTCCCCTACTTGATATAGCTGCTGTTGGCAGTCCCTTGGCCGATTCCATTGAGTATGGACCTCCTCTCCCAAGCGAGAGGGACAATTTGGCATCCCCAGCCGAAGCTGAGCCTTCATGTTTGGCCCCTCTTCAGCTAACACCATTTTGAAGGCTAGAGCCCCATCTACGAGGTGCCTCTACACCCTCAAATGGTCTGTGTTCTCTGACTGGTGTACAGTCCAGAATGAGTACCTGTCCTCATGCGATGTGTAGGGTTGTCAAGTGGTGGAAAATTTACAGAAAAATTCTGGAAACTCAATTTTTTTTTCCAAAATGTCTAGCCCTTTTGCGGCTGCTATGCGCCCTCGATCTGCACTTCTGCTGAGCCCGCACTGGGGTGAGCTTCACAGCAGACTGACAGTCAAAGTGGCATTATGTCACAAAAGTGCAGACTCAGAGGAAGACCGCAAGGGTTTAGAGGGCCATTTGGGATAGGGCCTGTGCTTCTTGCCATAAAATTGGGCCTAACAACTGTAGTCGTCTTCAAATCAACACATGGCTTGTTCCCAAGGTGCTCTCCACTCCGTTCAGAGCAGAGGTTATTACCCTTCTAATTCTTCCTAACTTAGAGGATAAGCAGGGTCCTAATTTACTCTGCCCGGTCTGGACCCTTAAACTTTATGTAGAGGCAAGGCAAGTTTTTCAAGTTTGCTAAAGAGGCTGCTCTTAAGGGCTGCAATTACAAAGCAAAGACTATCCCGCTGGATTGTTAATGCAATAGCCCTGGCTTATGCCTCAGTGGGCTCACAGTGTCTTATTGGAGTGGGGGCCCACTCCACTAGAGGAATGGCATGGGCATGGTCCAGCAGAGTCTCTATCAGACATATCTGTGCGGCAGCTGACTGGTATTTGCCTTCTACCTTCACTAGGTTTTAGAACCTGGACGTCCCTGCCCTTCAGGCACAGATCTTGTCAGCCTAGTCATCCTGCTCACCTGCTGAGGGGACAGTATTTTTGTTGCCGAAGACCCCAGCCTTGTGGCCTGGGTTTCATTGATTCTGGGCCTATTGTGAGATAACAGGAGTTTCCCCCATAAGCGTGTTCATGCAATGCTCAGTCCTGTTCTCTCAGGGAACTACGGTTACATTAGTAACCAGAGTGTTACATCTCAAAATTGATCTTTTATTGTTTTCAGATAATTCTTTTGAAATTACTTGAATGAATGAATGAATGAATGAATGAATGAATGAATGAGGCATTTATATGGGTTATATTGGGTCATTTGCCATCTTATCTCCATTGTCTTATTCAAAGGACTTTGTTTGGAAATTACTCATTACGTTCTCTATCAAATTATAATCTATGTGTGCCCCTTGTCAGAACTGAGCTTGGTAAAACCTCTTTTAAATATGCTGCAGCTTCAGATTGGAATCTTCTCCAAAAGGAGATGAAGTTACAAAACTTAAGTCTTTATTGTGTAATCTAGAGAGCAACTCTATGATGTGTAATTGTTTTTAACTGGTTGTATATTGGTTTTGTAATGTATGTTGTAACTATGTTGTTTATTTGTATATGCAAACTCGGCTGCCTATCTTGGCCAGGACACTTTTTTGGAGTCTTTTTCCTGGTTAAATAAAGGTACTATATAGCGATTTACAATCGCTATGTACTGTACACTCAAAGCGCTTTACAATCATACGAGGGGGTCTCTCCTCTCCCACCACCAGTATGCAGCATTCACCTGGATGATGCGATGGCAGCCACAGCACAATGGTGCCAGTGTGCTCACCACACACCAGCTATAGGTGAAGAGGAGAGAGAGTGTGATAGAGCCAATTAAGTGGATGGGGATTATTAGGAGGCATGACTGACAAGGGCCAGTGGAGAGAATTTGGCCAGGACACCAGGGATAGTCCCCTACTCTTTATGAGAATTGCCATGGGGTTTTTAATGACAACAGGGAGTCAGGACCTCAGTTTAATGTCTCATCCGAAGGATGGTATACTGCTTTTTACAGTATATTATCCCCATCACTATACTGGGGCTTTAGGACTCACACAGACCACAAGGTAAGCACCCCCTGCCGGCCTCACTAACACCTCTTCCAGCAGCAACCTAGTTTTCCCAGGAGGCCTCCCATCCAGGTACTGACCAGGCTCAACCCTGCTTAGCTTCAGTGGGCAACCAGTCTTGGGCTAAAGGGTGATATGGCTATTTAGGTATTAATTGTATTATTTAGTATTAATTGCAAATCTATTGCTATGTTTATTTTAACTGATTTAATGAGTAAAAAGTTTTAATTGCATTTCATGGCCACTTTAGATTGCAAATTAAGTTCCCCTTCAAGGGAACTTGCATTGTGTCCTCTAGTGGATACTATGGGGAATGCCATTAGCATGAACGGTGTCTGAAGTACATGTGAAAACACTCCAAATCCACTGGACTGTGCAGCCCGTGTCATTAGCGGAGCACCCAGAAGTGTAAGAGGGCACCTGTTATGCCCTCTAATATATATATTTTGTCTTTTCCATTTGTGTATGTGTGAAAGATAATGTTATTAGGTAACACTGCAAAATGTTTCAGGAAGTGCGTGCCTCCATTTGGGGACCTGAGGACATGTATGATTGATGTGTTTTGTGTATTAGTGAGGAGCGTGCACATTCAGTTTTTCGAGGAAACTGAATGCACTCATTGTGAGAATTTCTCAGCGGGACAAACCATTTGCACTGTCCCTATTCTCATGGTGTGTACGGACTCTTGGGTGAAACACCTTCAACTTCTGAGAGAGACTGGATGTTGGGGGAGGGGGGGGGGGGGGGTGTTGAAGAATTGAGCTATAATAACCCCTACAAATTAAACTCATTATATACACTATAAACACTTTAAAAGAGACAGACAGTAGATGTTAGTGAAAGATGCTTTCTCTGTTTTGGAGGGATGATAATTGATACTTTTTAAATCATACCCTATTTATTGCATCAAAATTTGTTAATACTTTACTATAGTTAGGGGTGGATAATTTTATCAGCTGTTTATTATTCATGCAACAATACATATTACTGTTATAGTTTTTATTAATAACCATTGCAATATAGCTGATAACATTGTCTAGTGCTCTTATGAATGTTTTTAGCATGATTTGTGAAAAGTTAACTACTATACTGAATGACACAGCATAGATTCTTCATGGCTAGTGTTTGCATATTTCATTTCATTCTGTAACCTACTTGTTCTACAGATCTGTGTACTAGTTTTAAATGCTACTGTTTTTGACAGTGTTGATAACGTTTCTGACAGATAATATCATATGTTTTGCGTTTCCCTTACTGAATGATGTTTCCTGTCAGTAATAACCTGTCTGTGGGCTTTTTTGTTTACTGTCAGTTTAAGTGCCGGTGATGCAGTGTTGCCAGATATTGCTATTAAAATAAAAAAAAATAAACTGAAGACTCTTTTACTCCGCCAGTGTCTCGCAGCGATCATTTTCACACCACGGAAGATAAACATTCTTGCAAAACTGTCTAAACTGAATTAAACATGCCATGCAGACATTCATGTGAGGAGTTTAACCACAAATTAATCATTCAGAGAATAAATTTTATTTTTGAACATAAAAAATGTATGTTCAAAATGACCTCATAGCTGGCTACTGTCCTGTGTGCCAGGTATAATGCATTCATGAGACTGACTGAAAGAGACAGGTAGGGAGCTTTTCTCTCCTGAGGGATAGTAGTCAGTGTTTGCTTGAGCACAATTGGCTCTCGAGGTAGTCAAAGGCTCTCATAGCTCTCATTTTATGATTGTTCTTGTGTTTCTTTAAAAAGTGTTAGAATCTGACATTTGAAGTCCACACGCTTTGCTCTCGAGGGAGTTAAATGCATGTTGTGTGATGTCGTCGCAATAATGGGTTCCACCCAGCCTTAACTCTCTCTCAAGGGATGAGAGTTGAGCTCCTACACTTTGTGGTTTATTTCTCGTGGCTGCCATTGCCTCCACTGTATTTACAGCGGCCCACCTGTTACATCAAAGTTGATAGTTGTCTGAGGACAGTTCCCTTTGACAAGCTGCTCTTTGGCCGGGTGGGGCAAGAAGTCCCTCTCTAAAGTATGTTGACATTGAAGTAGGGTTCATTGCTCCCTCTGTTCGGTCTGCATGTAGGGGTTGGGCTGCTTTAAGTGGGTGGTCCCCTTTTTGGTTCCTTAGGTTGAGCTCTCGTAGAGTCTCCATATGTATGTGGAAGCTTATCAAAGATATACCTGTTTAGAATGGTTTCCTTTGATAGCTTCCCCTTTTTGTAGGTTGAAGTGAGGGTTCCTTGCTCCCTTCTTGTAATATGAGCTAGGTCGGGCTGCCTCCCCTGTACTGGAGGGTAGTAAGTTAAGCAGTCCACCTATAGCAGCCTCTTCAAAGATGGTATCTGTCTGAGCATAGTTTCCCTTTGGCAAACTGCTCTTTGGTTTGGGCTGTTTCCCTTATGATTAGAGGTTTTTAAGTAGAGGGTCCACCTATGGTTATAGTCTCTTTTTAGGCTCCCTCTTTAGTTTTTTGTTGAGGATGGTTTGCTTTGATAAGATCTTCTCTCTTTCAGAGGATTAAGCAATATGCCCCCCCCCCCCCCCCCCCCACACACACACTTTAGTAACGGGTAGTAGAGTTCCTTGCTTTTGCTATCTTTGGGCTGTTTCCCCTGTGTTAGGTTTAAGTTAGTCTCAGCCTCAGACATCACACCCACAGAACGTTGGCTAAACGTCTGATGCATATGGCACACTATTCTGGAAACACTTCAGGAATGTCGAAGTCGTCATCTGACTGGTTTAATTAAACCGGATTTCTGGGAGACGCGAGTGTCGCGTTTATTTTCGGTCCGCCGGGAAACAAAGATGCCTTGGCGCCAAACCCCCTCACGAAAAAAGAAAGCCGTTGTGTTTACAAATGTGACAACGAACGCTTATCAGGGTGAACTAAACGCTGGATTTTCAAAAGTATGTGAAATACTTAAAGTTCGCGGCATAGAATCTTTAAAATACATTCAAGAGTTTCACACACTGGTCTGTTATTGGGGCGACATTTCCACACCCCGAAACGTGACGTTAAACGAAACAAACTATGATTGGTTGTTTGACATGTCAGTCAAACGGCATCATGGGCGGGCCTTGGCCAATAAAAGCAGCCATCTATTCCAGACCTTCAGCCATCAGTCTGAAGGTCTGGCTACGCGAGACTAGGTTTAAGTAGATGCCCATTGTCTTTAGGAACAGCTGTTTCCAACTTGGCTAAATATTAGTCTTGGTAGGATTCCCCATTTCCCCTAAGCTGTTTTAGCTGTCCGGAGCATCATTGGCGTGCCCCTTTTTGAATCAGTTTATGCTTGCCTACTTCTTTGCCTACTTCTTTTGGTGCTCTCTCACCAGGTGGACGGGCATGCCCCACAGCATGGCATAGTGGGTATTTCATTCTCCATAGTGTCTACTAGAGGACGCAGTGCAAGTTCTCTTGAAGGGTAATGCCTCGGGTTACACATGTAACATGGTTCCCCGAGAGGGAATGAGACACTGCGTTCCCTTGCCATGCCTCTGGCCTGTCTGTTTCAGGTCTCCTTTGAAAGATTATATGTCATTTTAGTCAGATGCATTTACATTGTGACTGTGCCCCAGATGCAATCAATAGGAACTGTCTGTAAATGTGTGAACCAAATGGTCCATACATTTAGAATAACAAAAGAACAATACACTTCGGGAACTTGTTGTAGATCAAGGTTCAAGGTTCAAGGTTCTTTATTATTCATCACATACACAATCATACAGGGTATAATCAGTAGTGAAATGTAGGTCAGGACAGGTCCGCTCAATGGACAGTGCAAAAAAATAAAATAAAAAAATGAAACATAACACAAGAGAATATATATAAATATAGGTAAGAGTAAGATAAAAAAAAAAAAAAAAGATATGAAAAAAAAGATAAAATAAAATAAAATAAGGAGTAAAATGTGCAATGAACTGAAATGTGCAATAGTCTACTGTGGATTTAATAAATATTAATATAAACAGGGATGTGTAAGAGGAATGTGCAAAACAGGTTGTACCGGGTATGTACACATAGCAGCAATGCGGATGATGGAGAATAATAAATGTTTTTACAGTTTATTAAATTGAGTCCTGTAGATGTTATGAGACTGAGTTTAGGAGCCTGATGGCCTGAGGGAAGAAGCTCCTCCTCAGTCTCTCAGTTTTTGCCATCATGCTCCTGAAGCGCATGCCAGATGGCAGTGTGATGAAAAGACGGTTACTGGGGTGATTTGAGTCCTTGATTATTTTTGCAGCTCTGCTTTTGCAGCGTTTGAGGTAGATGTCCTGCAGAGAGGGGAGGGCAGACCCTGAGATGCGCTCAGCTAGGCGCACGACTCTCTGCAGAGCTTTGCAGTCCTGATTTGTGGCGTTACTATACCATACTGAGATGCACTGAGTCAATACACTTTCTATGGCCCCTGAATAGAAAGTTTTCAGGATTGCTAGTGAGACCCTGAATTTCCTCAGCTGTCGCAGATGGTACAGTCTTTGCCTGGCTTTCTTGACCTGTGTTTGAATGTGTGCAGTCCAAGTCAGGTCCTCGGAGATGTTTACACCGAGGTACTTGAAGCTGCTCACCCTCTCCACAGGGGTCCCGCTGATCATAAGAGGAGTGTAGGGCCGCTGCTGTCTCTTCCTGAAGTCCACAATCAGCTCTTTAGTTTTGCTCACGTTCAGAGAGAGACCGTTGTCCTGGCACCATGATGGAAGTCTCTCTACCTCACCCAAGTATGCGGTCTCATCATTGTTGGAAATGAGGCCCAGAACCACAGTATCATCAGAAAATTTAACAATAGAAGTGGAGCTGTGAGAGGACACACAGTCGTGTGTGTAGAGAGAGTAGAGCAGGGGACTCAGGACACAGCCCTGCGGGGCTCCTATGTTCAGGGTGATGGAGTTGGAGGTGAACTGGCCCATTTTCACCACTTGTGGTCTGCCGGTGTGGAAGTCTTGAATCCAGTCACAGAGTGAAGTGTTTAGGCCGAGGTCTGAGAGTTTGACAGCTAGCTTGGTGGGGACTATAGTGTTGACGGAGCCATCCTTAACGTCGACTGTACAGAGCAGCGCCGGAAGTGGATGAGGATTGCAGGATCTCCAGCGGGAGGTCCTGACAGTATTGTTTCTAGCCATTTGCCTTTAGGTATAAAGTTCTGTCTTACAGGGAGAAGCTATGGAGAAACTAGGGAGAAGCTAGGACCCTTACAAGGGTTAAGATTATTGAAGCTATCAAGCTAACATCGCTGTTGAAAACCTGCTACACTGCTACCTTCAGTAAATTCTTCTCCTCACAAGAACTCTGGTCAAATAAAAAATATGTAATTGAAAATGAAAACAGGTCAAATTGTCTGACTGGGATTTTGGGGGAATTTTTGGTTATCAGCCAGGGAAAACCATACAGCAGGGTTGCCAGGTTTTCACAACAAAACCCACCCAATTGTTACTCAAAACCAGCTCAAAACTAGCCCAATCGCATTTCGAGGGGGTCCCCCAGTAAAAATCACCTTCCGGGGGGGTAAAATACACATTTTTTGGTGAGGTTCCCCTGGTAAAATTTGCATTTCAGAGGCTAAATATCAAGTTTTTGGGGTCGCTTCAACCCGCGGACATGAAAAACAACCCGCAGCAACAGTGTTAAAATAGCCTAATTCCACGTGAAAACCGTGGACTTGGCAACACTGCCATACAGTATTTCCAATCAGTAAACAAAGGTATGGCACAATAGGTCAGCATAGACTAAAGGATACAGCGTTAGAAAACAATTACAAATATATTGGCCAATAATAGTATATGTCAAGCCAACTCATTAACTTAATACTGCGAAACTTACATTCATATAAGTGGAAGGGAACCTAAACAAAGGCAGATAAAACAACTAGACATTGCAAAAATGAGGGAAAATACAGTTGTAAGAAAAGCTATATGGGAGTGTAAGAATCAACAAGAGAGGACAAAACAAAAGTCCCATCTGTCCTGTTGATAGTTTTTTCAGCAATTACAGCTGCAGTGTTCCTTTGTTCAGGGTTTTATTTGGATGCCTTGTTTCATAAGTGTTAATAGAGGGAAAGGAGCTGGTTTATACAGAGCATGTTTATATCCTAATATTCAGATGGGCTTTCTGTTTGGCTTAAACGCTTCTGACCCACGGCTAATTATCATAAAGGCCTGAATGTGAAAAAATAGACGTCATTCAATTCTGACTGCTGGCAACGGCATTAGCATGCATGCTTTTTGTTTGTTTGAAGGATAAGGCAGTTTTCCAAATAAGTCTTGATGAAATTTCCATTTATAGGGGGACAGTGGCCGCTAATTACAGTCAAATCTCTTTCTTTCTCTCGTTTGGCAGCAAACCCAGTGCCTCCAGCAAAAGAATATATTCATCCCTTAACCCCCTCTAATAAATATTTATTCAGAGAAAGCTGTAATTATGCTTTTCATAAGGTTTTTTTTAGTACATAATGAGCCGTTATCTCTACATCATTTTGTCTAAAATAGCCATAAAATGAGGTCATAATGGAATCAAATTGTTAATGAAGATAATGTTACAGATTATGCTTGGCATGAAATTTTATACATTTTTATCACTTGTCTCTTAAGATAGGAATGAAAATTTGACTTTGAATATAAATAGTTTTCTTTATTTCAGTCCAGAAGAATAATTTGTCTAAGAACAATGCTGAATATTTTCACACAGGGATGTTGTAGAATTGTCCTTGTTCAAAATGAATTGCTCTGAGGAGGTTTTGAAGCCAGATAGACCTTTATTAACAAGTTAACAAAAGGCCGAGTAATGTTTGAACACCACTCCAGAGTCTCGTCTCAAACACACACATATATACATCCTGTGGTTGTTCACACAGCATTCCATATATACACCGTTGTATTTTTGGACAGGTATCTCTTACCATATATGAGTTCTTGAAGGATGATCAATAGCTGTCATGTATGTATTTCGCAACCTAGGCTCATTGGAAATACGTGTCTCTACATACATTTCTGCAAAACTGAAAAAACGTACATGTATGTACGATTCACTGCCGTTTCCAGTTGAAATGAACACTAGAGGCAGTAAAACTCTGACAACATTTATTCCTTTTCACACGAAGTATGACTTACAGGAACAGTTTTGATTATTTTCTCACAGTTACTTGCAGAATGGTATGTTATGACTTCTAAACAATTTTAACATCCTGCACGATTTGAAAAATGATACTTTTGAACGTTGTCGTCACATATACAGCTTCATATGTACGAGTTTACTAACTCAGTAAGTTTACTCGGTAGCTCACGTGATACAGCGTTGCACTGAGGTGATGAAGAGCTCCGGTACGAATCCCGTCAAACTACAGTTCAACAAAACAGCTCAAATCTGCATAAGGAAGTTAAAATACCACGGCTGCATCAGCGAATACGTTTTTATATTACTTTTGCATTTGTTAACACTTTCGGGCAGGTTTAGGTTTGGGTTTGGTGTAGGGGATACTTCCAACTTCATAGAGCTTAATCTTTAGCGACACTCACCGGATATTTGAATTATAAATGGCCGCAAAACGTACCTCAAGCAGCATAATGAAAACACTGCAATACGTGCCTGTACCAACGTAATAAAAACGTGTCACGGTCACGTATTAAACGTGTGTTTTAGCGCCACTCTCTGGACATTTCACTTTGAAACTGCCGCGAAACGTGCTGCAAGGTACATAATTACGGTGTTGCAGAAATGTATGTAGAGACACGTATTTGCTTTCACTGGCCAAGAACCATCCTACAGAGTCTATGCCATGATCTTCACTTATTTTTGGAAATCCAGTGTTGATCCTGATAAGTGCACATTGTCACAGTTGTAAACACTACAGCTTTGGGCCGTTTCTCAAAGGGAAGGCTGCATCCTCCGTAGGTCACATTTGTAGGCTGCATACGTCATAAAGAAGACCTTATTTTAGAATATTAACAGTTATAAATTTGACCATTCTTAGTTAAGTGCAAATTGTTGTAATATGCTTTTGACTCGCAATATGACTTGTAATATGCTTTAACTGAAATAAACCAAGCTTGATGACGTATGTAGCCTACAAATGTGACCTACGGAGGATGCAGTCTTCCGTTTGAGAAACGGCTTTCTTCTTCCGTGAGGGGGTTTAGTGTCACAGCAGCTTTGTTTCCGGGCAGAGTCAGACCATTAAAAAATGTACAGACACGTCTCCCAGAAATCCTGTAGGATTCAATCAGATGACAACTTCGAAACTTTTGAAGCGTTTCCCATTTTGTGTGCTTTATTTATCAGACATTGGTCCATGGCCATCTCTCCAGAAAACTGCTTCATAAATATCAAAGATATGACACACAACATCACAAGCAGCCTGTGTTTGTCTGTGTGCAGTGTGCCTGAGCTCTAGCACACAAACCACAATGACGTGACACTAAACTCATATTTACAAAAATACACTCTCTTCCACCTTTAAATTTACACTACAAAAGATGTGTATTAAGGCTAGAGGATCCTCACTAAATTCAGAAGCACCCTCAGTGATTAGATTCTGGAACCAGGCATGTCTCAAGTTCAAAAAGACTTTCAGATCCCATTTTAAGTGAATTTCAGTTCCCAAAACATCTACAAAATGGATAAAACTGCTGTAAAAGAGCAGATGTACATTACACACATGACAGGATGACAAAGTATGAGCTATTTTTTTTTAATGTGCGTTCATTCTTATGTGGTGCTTAAGTTTTTCTTATAGGAGCCAATGGCACCTTATTTGACATTTTTGTCTGCAATATGTACTTTAGTATTGTATCTGTGCAAGCTGAGGAAACCACTAATGAAGAAGTGATGAAAATAAAGGAAAAGAAAGAACTCACTCCTGCAGGAGCAAAGGGAAGAAAGATGACTGATGTCCAGAGAAGAAAGCAGAGATCAAACAGAGAAGAAACCATGGTAAAATAGTGGTAGCAAGAGGTAATCAAGTTAAGTAGCATGTTAGTTGCAATCCAAATGCTAAAATATTGGTACTGTCAATAAAGCATCTTAAAACTGAAAGAAAGAGTGTGGAAGTTTGTCTCATTGAACAAGGAGGGGAAAAAAAGTGAGTGCAATGCATTTTTTTTGTCTTGCCATTTTAAATAAAGATTAAATAAAGAATTTTCAATGCACACCCAAGAAGTGAAAGATAGAAAACTATGAAAATCTGAATTTTGCTCGACCTAGACACACACACACGCACACGAGTGTGATTCAAGGTTCTTGCTGATGTGAAACAATTGTGCCTCAGACACAAAGGACCTTGCTAGATCACCCTTGTTAAAATCATTACTGTCGTCAATGATAATTGATAATGAAGCGTTAGCATGAATGCACAATCAAACTGTATGCAAATAAATTCTCATGAGAGACACACATCAGCTAAAGCCTCAGATCATTGATGGACAAATGCAGAAGAAAACATATTAAACAGCCATTGCAGGAGACTTCTAACTGTTACTTTAGAAATTAATAAATGTACTACACACTGAAGCCAGGGAACATTTCCTCAGATTCACCTCTGAAAACAGCATAACTGGAGCACGCTGCTCGTTTATGAGTGTGATTGTGTAAAATAAATGAGCTCATTGGAGAAACTGTTCAGTTCAGACTGTAATGAAAAGACAAGGGTAAGAAAGTGACAAACCGTCAACAAATTAAATCAGTGAAAGTGTGAGGAAGAAGCAATTAAACACTAAACCTGTCGTCTGTGCACTTTAGTAATTAGTGTTCATTTTCTGGCATTAGAGTTGGTTAGGGTGAATGAACGCAGTGCCATCAGTGAGATAAACGTCCTCCTTCCACAGTTTCTTTGGCGGTTATGAAACTCTTCTTGTGTTTGGCAACCAGAAGTTTCATTTTGAAATTTGGAGTCAAATTCCAGCAGCGGAAAGCATCGCTCATTAACGTGTCCTCCTGTCTTGAGTTCAGAAGCGTGGAAGGAGAAAAGATGATAAAGAGAAGCCAGCGACTTCAGCAGAGTATACCAGAGATAAACACATAAAACACATCTACCTTTTAACCATTTCCTTAATTTATTTCATTCAAATACTGAATTAGAAATATGATTTGAAATCCAGTGTCATAGCTGATTCTGTTACTGTCATAGTCTGCTTTAAAATGAAAATACTGTCATCATTTATTCTCCCTCATATTGTTTCAAATCCATGACTTTGGTTCATCTTTGGAACACAAATGAAGATATTTTTAATGAAATCTGAGAGATTTCTGTCCCTCCACTGAAAGTCCACATTAAGTCACACAAAACTTTAACACTTAAAGATATTGTAAAAGTAATACATATGAATCGAATCCAACTCTTCTGAGGAGACATGTCTGCTTTATATGATGAACAGATTTAATTTAGGCTTTTATTGACATATATACTTTGATTAACACACATAGATAGAGCTCATCAAATATGGTAAACAAACGCTCAAACGTGTTAAGCACAAAGCTAAATTAAAACAGTACAAAACAGAAGTGATAAAGATTGTATGTTTTTAAGAAAGGCAGTGTGCAAAATAAATCTGCATGGATGAAGTCTAGGTGAAAGAGTTTGTTCAGTGCAGGATAATTCAGACTGATTCAAACACAGTCCAAGTGTTCATGAATCTGATTACACTAAAAAGAACCGGACGACAGAAAGACGTGTTTCCTTGCCATTCTTCTGCAGTAAAGCTCACATTGAAGCGCTGCTGCAGCTTTGCATTTGAATGTGGGCTTCAGATTCATTTACAATATATACTTTCACCCCGGTTTCACAGACAAGGTTTAAGCCTAGTCCTAGACTAAAATGTAAGTCTGAGCTGTTTCAACTAAAAGAAACTTGCACTGACTGATCTGAAAATATATCAGTGCCTTTGTTTTGTTTCAAGATGCACACCAGTAATGATTTTTTCTAAGCATGTTTATAAAAATGACTTAAATGTCCTAACTGAACTATGACCTAATCCTGGTTTAGTCTAAGCCCCGTCTGTGAAACCGGGCTTTAGTCAAATTCTTTAATCCTGTAAAGCCTGATGGGGAAATAGCCAGAAATATTTGTTTTTTTTTTGGAAATGGACCATTTTACTGAAACTTAGGCAAGATCTTTAGAATCTAATAATATGCATATCATACATCAGACTTTTATGGCTCATATAGTATGATAAAGTGAGAATATGGAGGAAAAAACTGAGCAGAAATATGAATTTGGTGCAGATATTTATATGATGAAATTCTGATGCTTGTAATGTAACTCAATGAGATCTTTATAACAGTGCAGCAGATACTGACATAAAATTATCTAAATATCAGTCGTCGCTATATATCTCCAGTAATATGTCTTAGTAAGATGAGATTGAAATGATCCAAACATATAATGCAATGCTGATAGAGAGATGAAGAAATAAACGCTCCTCAGAAGATGTGAGATGAAGATCATTCCTCCGCTGAGGAACAGTGAAAGTAAAGCTCCTCAAAAGATCCTGATGATCAGATTTGAGACTAAAACATGATTGATGGAGAATCAAGTAAAGCTGAGCTGCTTCAGTCCAGTAAGTGTTCATCTGGAGATATGACTGCAGTTATTCTGACCTTTACTTGATAAAATCAGTCAAGATTTGACACGAGAAGCAGCAGCTGAAGCTGGACGCTTGTACAATTACACTAAAAGAGCTTTTACTGGAGAAAACACTCTAAACTATCAATCAGACGACAGAAGACATGAGGAGATTGTGTGAAAAGTTTATCAGCAAAGATTTGATCATGTTGATCATTTAGAAATGTGTGTATCAAACATGATACAGTAGACTTTATAGAGTTAAAAAAAAGAGGTCAAAGAAACTGAATTTTCTCATGAAATAACCCTTTAAGGAGTCCATTAGAGGGCCGTTTTTGGTTTTAACATCGACCTCCAATTTTTAGTAAGTGCATCAGAAAGCAAAGCAAATCCAATTTAGGAGAAAAACAAACCGAGAGTAAAGTAGTGTTATAATCTAAATATAAAAAGCAATTGATTTAATCAGAGCGTCTGGGCTGATGTGTAATCAAACACAGTGATCTCTAACAGAAGAGACAGAGAGAGAACAGGACACAAGCAGCAGATCAAAGATGCATTGGGTTTCTTTATCAAATGTCAGCGTATGTAAATGAAGCCGTCAGGAGCACAAACCACAGACATCATAAAGGCTTTTAATCTTCTTGAAAATGCTTGTCATGAGCTGCTCATTTAAATAACTCAAGACACAGTCTACAGAGAAAACCCCGACAGAAAACACATCACAACATCCAGCTCTTCAGCTCGTGTCAGGATGACCTGAACGCTGCTTTCACTCAGGTCCAGTATAACATTCTTCTGCTGAGGGGCTGCAGGATTTCAAATAAATCACATGGACAAGCTTATTTAGGTGATGATTATGTGCAGATTAAAGGTCATACAGCACTGATGCACTGGACTTGAAGTTATTCTCCAAACATCTTTCCTATGGGCCTTCATGCCATTTCAATACAAAAAACAATGTTTTGAAACTTGCATGAAGTCCCATATTTTAATGTTTGTGAGAATTAATAATCAGTCAGTAATGACTTGAGTTTCAGTGAAGAGCTGTAAAGCATGTGAGTTAAAGTCTTTTTCCAGTTCTCCTATCATTGCTAAACATCTGTTTCCCAAAATAAATAAAATCCTAACTCTACTGACAGGTTTCAGAGGCAGAAAGCAGTGATCTTGAACCTCCGTGTTCACGAACTCTGACATGCATTAGTGTGTTTGTCCTCTCTGTTGATGTGATTTGTTCTGATAACACACAGAGAAGTTCAGAGGTCAGTCAGTGAAGCATTAACCAGCCGCTGTAAATCCCTCGAAATCATCACGGGTTTCAGCTTTGCCTCAGAGCCCAAAGTCCAGCAGCAGAGCCGAGCTGATGTCCACCGCAGCAGCGTTTCTGAGCGAGGTCCCGGGATGGTTTCTGTGGACGGGAGTCTTCTTCCCCGTGACGGCTCTCCTGCTGCTGCTCATCGCTGTCCTCGGCTGGAAACTCAGAGAGAGTAAGACACCCGTCACACTACTCACATGCACAGCATATACATTACCTTTCAAAAGTTGAAGCTCAATAAGACGTTTTTAAAGGCTGAATTTATTTGATCAAAAATAGAGTAAAATTGTGAAATATTATTTTAATCTAAAATAGCTGTTTTCTATGTGAATATCTCTTAAACTATAATTTATTTCTGTGATGCGCAGCTGTATTTTCAGCATCATTACTCCAGTCTTCAGTGTCACATGATCTTCAGAAATCATTCTAATATACTGATTTACTGCTCAAGAAACATTTCTGATTATTATCAATGTTGAAAACAGTTGTGCTGCACAATATTTTTGTGGAAACTGTGAAACCCTTTATTGTTCACTATTCTTTGATGAATAGAAAGTTTCTTTAGCAACATTATAAATGTTTTTATGTCATTTGTGATCAATGTAATGCATCCTTGCTGAATAAAAGTACAAATTTCTTCCTGAAAAAAAAAAAAAAACCTTACAAGTTTTTGAATAGTAGTGCGTGTATATACTGTAAATTCCCACCACAACAGTCTCAATGTAAATAACGATAAATGAGTTAGAGTGAATGTGTAAAGAAAAAAGTCCACATAGGACCCACATTATATTTATTTGCAATAGGTCAAAAGTGTATTTACTAAAATATATTTATGAGCCGAGAAGCTTAAAAGCTTCAGCTAGATACTTTAATGAAATAATATTGATTACATATTTTAAGATTCAATCTTACAACTCCGTTGCATGATTATTTTTTTTCTTTCTGTCATAAGGGTGTTAAATCATCCCAGTCTTGGTAGCTGCACTAACATCAGTTAATCATATTAACAATGCATCATCATCACCATCAACTTAAGAAACCAGTGGAAAAAATTAGACACACAGACACAAACCTTTTCACCTTGATTTAAAAAAATGGGTATTTTTCATCCCTCTAACTTAACTTAGTAATTTAGTGTGTTGGAACAGCAAATGAAGAATGAAAGCAGCATTTGTGTGAATGTGTGATGCACAGATTGTGAATAATAAAGTTAGAAAATACAGAGCCATCAAATACCAGATATCCAACAAATGTGTGTTTTAATGCGGATGTATTAAAGATGCTAATGAGTCACTGCAAGACAATGTTAGTATGTTTGAAACATAAAGCTCATGTAACTACAGAGAAACTAGCGGTGACTTCCTCAAAGAGTCAGTCTGATTTCAGATTTACCTTTAGCTTCAGTGTTTAGTTTGCAAAGGTTAAAAAGATAGTTCACCCAAAAATGAAAATCCTGTCATTTACTTGTTTCAAGCCTGTATGAGTTTGTTTCTTCTGTTGAACACAAAAGAAGATATTTTGAAGAATGTTGGAAACCAATTAGCTGACGGTAGCCATTGACTTCCATAGTATTTTGCATACTATGGAAGTCGTATACTACGGCTACAAGCAACTGTTTGCTTACACACATCAAAATATCTTCTTTTGTGTTGAGCAGAAGAAAGAAACTCATTTAGGTTCGGGTGAGTAAATGATAGGTTTTTCATTTTCAGGTGCACTACCCCTTCAGTAAAACAGACTATAGTGCAGATGAGAAGCTGAGAGTCAGAGCTTCTGGTGTCAGAGACTCCAGGCCATGATGAGAGAGAGTTTGTGCTGCTGTTCATCAGACTCTCTTCTATCTTCCAGCAGAGGAAGAGCTGGCCGTGACACCAGACCCCCGGCGAACAGCCATTCATCTGTGTCACGGGCCGCACCGCAGACGACAAGAGCATAAAACACACAGACGATGAAGAGTGTCATTCCAGATCCCCAGAGCCATCAGAGACCAACGAGAAGTGTGTTAGCGATGCACAACTCAAGCCTCCACCTCTCCTCAAACAGCACACTGTGGAAGTCTTGTGACACATGCATGTTATTTACAAAGAAAACCATGTTTCCATGCGGTCTTATGTCACTGAAGCTTCATCTCCAGAAGTGTGTAGTGTTTGTAATGAATATCAAATATATCAAACCTGCTGCACGGATCACACATCACTGTACCAACTCTTATGAATGCAAAATCATGCCCTTTACAGTATCCATACTCCTCTACATCAGACATGGGAATTTTAGGCTTCAACTTGACCAGGATAAATGAGCAAAACCATAAAGAATAAGCAATCTCCTGTTGGAGTCACACAGCAGGATGAACTTGACGAGGATGTTGTGTCACACGCTAGGACACAAAAACCAGCTCGCAAGCTCAGACATCACAAAACTACCGAGGTCTTTGTGTTATTTCACAGCTCTTATTCTGATTGCTCAGTTTCAGCATAGAGCATAAAAACAGCCTCGGAGAACTTCAGTATTACTTCAGCAATGAATAAAAAATGGTGGAGAATCTCCAGAAAACACTGAACATATGAAACTCAGAAAGGGGATGAATCGTATATAAATTAATATTGCAATGTTTGTTGTTGAAGTGGACTATCACTTGTATCATGCCTATATTTCAGCTTCCAGCCAAATAGACATTACTGTAAGTCACTGTATTTTATAGACCAAAGTCTTTTTTACATGCATTTGGAGCTTGGCATGCATTAAACATGCATTCAGCAGTTTGTTTGTTTTTTAAGCTTTAGGCATTAATAAATAAATAAACAAACAAACAGTGTTTTTGTGTAGAGTCATCTGAATGATGCACACTCACATGAGATCAAGACTGCACTTAATCATTTCATATACAAACGGTTTTATTTATATGGTAAGTTCAGGTCAAATGGGACACTTAAGATTTATTGAGAGACTTGGGGGTGGGGGGGGGGGGGGATGCTCAATAGTCCTGAATTAAACTTGTATGGGACAGGTCGCCTCCCTCAGTGATGCCCACGTTACTACTTTTGTGTTGGACAGGTAAAGAAGTTCACTGTAGAGTACTCTCTAAAACTCACTAATATCAGTATAATCTGAGACAATCATGATGATCCACGTCAATAGATGACAGTGCAGCGTCTGATAATACATGAAGAACAGTGATGCTAATGCTAGCTAAACATCTACTGAATGCACCTTGAATTTCAGACCTGAGTGCAACGAATAATCCCATTAAACAGATCATAAATAAACTAAACCTGCTGGGCCTTAACAATTCCCTCTGTAATTGGATCCTGGACTTTCTAACCGGAAGACCTCAGTCAGTCCGTGTTGGCCACAACACCTCGAGCACTACCACACTGAGCACAGGTGCCCCACAAGGCTGTGTGCTCAGCCCGCTGCTCTTCACGCTGCTGACCCACGACTGCACTGCCAAGTTCAGCTCCAACCACATCATCAAGTTTGCTGATGACACAACAGTGGTAGGTCTCATCAGCAACAACGATGAAAGTGGCACAGCTGGCTGAATGGTGTGGTGCTAACAATCTGTCCCTCAATGTGGAGAAGACAAAGGAGGTTGTGTTGGACTTCAGGAGGAGGAACTCCACTGACCACCCCCCACTGACCATCGACAGCTTGACTGTGGAGAGAGTCAGCAGCACTAAATTCCTGGGGGTGCACATCACGGAGGATCTCACCTGGACCACCAACACCATGTCACTCTCCAAGAAGGCACAACAGCGCCTACACTTTCTCCGTACTTGTCTGGTACGGGAACTGCAGTGCTGCTGACCGCAAGACCCTCCAGCGGACAGTGAACACTGCTGCAAAGATCATCGGTGCCCCTCTCCCATCCATCCTGGACATTTTCCTTGCACGATGCTCCAGCAAAACCAACAGCATCGTGAAGGACCCCACCCATCCCTCCCACAGTCTCTTCCAGCTCCTACCATCAGGAAGACGGTACCGGAGCATCAGAACCCGCTCCGCCAGACTGCTCAACAGCTTTTTCCCCCAGGCTGTGAGAGCCCTGAACTCAGATCACCCCGCCCCCCTCTGAAACCCCATGCAAACCCCCCCCCTAACCTTACCACACCATAGAAAAAAACTGAACTTTTTTTGTGCAATTCAAGTGTGCTACGCACAGGTGAGTGGGCCTGTACAAACCACCTGTAGTAACACACTCTCCTCTATGCACTAGACACTTTTCCAAACACTGCTATGTGTACACAATCCCACAAAAGACTCAGCAATATATGTATGTTTACATGCTCATGCACTACAAATCATCTTGTACTGTTCCCCAGCCAGCTGCTTGACTCACAATGTTTCTCTCTGCACATGTACAGTATTTATGTGAAGCATTCGCATAGTTTGTATTTTTTATCTTTATCTTTAGTTGTATAGGGTAAACTTATGGTAAACAGTTTATCATGGACTATGCTCCATTCAGCTTAAACACTCCCAAGAAACTCCAGGACACAGATGATTAATTTCCAAAAAAGTTTACTGGGAATACTGTGAAACTGCAATACAATACAAATGAAATATATATTAATATTAAATCCAAATACAAGTGACAGAGAAACGGCACGGATATCTACACGGCGGTGATCCGTAGGATAAAACGCAATCGAACTATTAAACGATCGGCAGTAATAAACGTAAAGCTAACTTGGCCATCTCAATAGTCTTACAAAGATGAAAATAGACACTATCCTAATATCACATGATAAGAAATACTCACAGACGTTGCTTTAGCAAAAAGGGAAGAAGAAAAGGTGAACGCTCGAGAAACGGAATGACTGAGAGAGCTCGCAGACTGCTGTGACTGACTACTGCATAGCGATCTACTTCCTGATTCATGACGTGCGCAGTAGCGCACTACTACCGTTACAATATAAACAAATCACGCTATACTATTGAAACAAAAACAAAAATACCTTTTTTTTCCTTTGCTGCATGACACTCCCCGCTTGGGGTCTTTAAAGAGCCCACATTAATTAACAGAATCAGTCTTTGGAGAAAAAAGCAGAACCACTTCTGTAACAGGCCGAAAAAAGGTCTTTCTGGTTCCATCCTTGACAATTTCCACTTGAAGTTTCCGAACCAATCCATCTTCTCCTGGAAAGGTTTTTGTGATGAGGCCTGTAGGCCATTGATTTCTCTTAGCTTGATTGTCTTTCAAGAGAACTATGTCTCCTTCTTGGAGATTCGGCCTCTTTCCTTGCCACTTGTGCCGAAGCTGTAATGTTTTGAGGTATTCATGTTTCCACCTGTTCCAAAACATGTCTGCTAAGCCCTGAACTTGCTTCCATTCTTCTCTGATGAGATGTGCTTCCTCAAGGCTTCCTGATGGAGGAGGAGGTGCAGAACCTGTCTTGAGGGTTAGAAGCATCGCTGGAGTGAGAATGAGATGCGACTCCGGATCCGATGACACTGGGATGAGCGGTCTGGCATTCATGATCGCGGTTACTTCGGCCATGAGGGTGGTCAGGACCTCATGTGAAAGATGAGACTTCTTCTGCTCAAGCAACATGCAATCCAAAATACGACGGGCAATGCCAATCATTCGTTCCCACGCGCCGCCCATGTGAGACGCGTGGGGCGGGTTGAATACCCAGGTGCAGCTCTGAGTGTCCAAGTACTCTTCCACTCTTTTGAAACCTGGATTCGACTGGTCCATCTCCAGTTCACGAGAAGCACCAATGAAATTAGTTCCGCAATCGGAACGGATCTGCTTTGCGGGGCCCCTGATTGCAAAGAACCTCCTCAAGGCGCTGATAAAACTGCTGGTACTCATGGCTTCGATCACTTCGATGTGGACTGCCCTCGAACACATACAAGAGAACATCACAGCCCATCGTTTAGAGTTGAAAACTCCTCCTCTTGTACGGCGTGAGACAATTTCCCAGGGTCCAAAAACGTCGACACCTACATAAGTGAAAGGAGGTGCTACTTGTAGCCGTTCTGCTGGCAGAGCTGCCATCTGCTGATGTTCCATTTTTCCCCTCAGTCTCCTACAAGTGACGCATTTGTGAAGCAAACTGCAGATGCAGCGTTTAGCTCCCACCAGCCAGAATCCTGCCGTTCGAATGGCACCTTCGGTCAGATGTCTCCCTTGGTGTTTCACTGCTTCGTGATAGTGAGACACAAGCAGGGTAGCTAGATGATGCCGGCCAGGAACGATGATGGGATGAACCTCATTCATACTCAGACCCGACTGCTCAATTCGACCTCCTACTCTAAGAAGTTGATTTTGGTCCAAGATGGGGTGCAGTTTCCAAAGGCTGCTACTCGGTGGAATGTTGGATCCTGAGTTGATACACTTAAGTTCCTCTGAATAGCATTCGTTCTGGACACTTTTCACAATACATACTTTGGCTTTCAACAACTCTTCCTCTGTAGGTCGACAGACATGCCACCCTTGACATTCATTCTGGGTAAAGTGGGCGAAGGAACGAGCCACATGGATGAGGTGAGCTACGGCTGTAAGGAGAGTGCTGAACTTGGAGAAGCGTTCGAAGCGTTGTGGATTTATCACATCTCTGGTAACATGAGTGAAACTTGCCACCACCTGAGAACGCACTTCAGAGTCGGCGTCAGGGTCAATAAGGTCGTAAGCTTCTTGAAGCTCAGGTGAATGCAAAGATACATCATGAAGAAACGCTGGCCCTTTTAGCCAGGTGGTGCTGCTAAGCAAGTCTGAAGCCACAGTTCTTGACCCAATGTCAGCTGGGTTGAGGTGCGTTGGGACATACTTCCACGGGCCAGAGCAAGGCGATTGATGGATTCTTTGGATTCTGTTGTGTACGTAGACATAGAATCTCCTTGACTGATTCTGTATGTACCCCAATACAACCTTACTATCAGTGTAGTAGGTGATGTTGTCGAACGTTGTATCCATCTCTGAAACTACCATCTCAGCGATCTCGATGGCGAGTACAGCCGCACAAAGCTCAAGTCTTGGGATAGTTAGATCAGGCTGAGGCGCCAACTTCGCCTTCCCGAAGACAAAGCCGATCTCAGTCTGTTCTTGGTGGCTTGTCACCTTGATGTAGGCTACGGCTGCTATTGCCTTGATCGATGCATCTGCGAATATACAGAGTTCTCTTCTTAGAGCATCTGCGGTGGAGAATGACGTATAAGGGCGTGGTATCTGGAGTCCCTCCAAGTCTCGGAGAGATCGTTTCCATCTAGTCCATTCAGTCTCCATGTCTTTGGGGAGAGGTGTGTCCCAATCCTCAGCTTGCTTATTTAGTTCTCTGAGTATCAGTCTTCCATGAACCGTGATGGGTGCGAGGAATCCTAGGGGATCGTAGAGGCTGTTCACGGTCGAAAGTACTCCTCTGCGAGTGAATGGCCTCTGGTCATCTTCGATTTGGAACATGAATGTATCTGTGCACATGTTCCAAAGCAATCCAAGGCTACGTTGCATTGGCAAATCATCAACGAAGAGATTTAGGCTGTTGACGTCCTTGGCACGATCTTCAAATGGAAATGCTTCGATGACTGCTGGTCGATTTGAAGCAATTTTGTGTAGCCTGAGGTTAGAAGATGCAAGCATCTTCTGTGCTCGCCCTAGGACGCTGATGGCCTCTTCCTCTGTGCTGAAAGACTTCAAAGCGTCATCGACATAGAACTCGCGGTCGATGAATCTTCTTGCATCACTACCACAGTCGGCTTCTGCTTTCTTAGCTGCCCGCCGCAGACCATACACTGCAACGGCAGGCGAGGGACTATTCCCAAAAAGGTGAACCCGCATTCTGTAGTCGACGATGTCGGAGGTAGGGTTGTTGTTTCTGTACCACAGGAAGCGGAGAAAATCACGGTGGTCCTCCTTGACGAGAAAGCAGTGGAACATGTGCTCGATGTCGGCAGTGATCGCCACCTGTTCCTTCCTAAACCTTATAAGAACACCTAGCAGGCTATTATTAAGGTCGGGACCAGTGAGCAAGATATCGTTGAGCGACACTCCTTCATATGATGCACTGCTGTCGAAGACCACACGAATTCTATCTGGTTTCCTTGGATGATACACACCGAACAGAGGTAGGTACCAACACTCTTGTCCAGGCTGTACTGGCGGGGCGACTTCAGCGTGTGCCTTCTCGAACATCTTCTCCATAAACTCTAGGAAATCGACTTTCATCTGTGGTCGTTTTTCCAATGAGCGCTGGAGCGAAACAAGACGGTCGAAAACCTGTTTCCTGTTGTTAGGCAGCCGCTGTCTCGGCGACCGAAAGGGTAAAGGTGCAACCCAACTGTTAGAACTGTCCTGATAACACTCGGCTTCCATTATCTTCAGAAACTCTAGATCCTCCATGGATGGAGCGAGTTTATGATCGTCAGGAGAATGAACGAAGACAGTCTGCCCTAAGCAGTCTCCACTGAGCGTCATGGAACCACGAATGGAGGTTGCTGCTGGACGATGCTGAGGTCTAGACGTTTGATCAAATACCTCTTTCACTCTGATCTGGTTGTTGCATGGTTGAAGATAACTCGTACGACCGTTCTCTAAGATGGCTGTTTTGTAACTTCTAACCTCTGGCGTTCTGTGAGCACCTCCAAGGCACACATCACCGACAACGACCCATCCTAGATCAAGCCTTTGCGCAAACGGTGCATCTCCTGGGCCGCTTATCTGTTCTCGGACCTTGTGTACTTGTAAGATGTCTCTGCCCAATAAGAGGAGAATTTCAGCATCCGGATCTAAAGGCGGAATCTTGTCAGCGATGTGATTCAGGTGGGCATGATGGTAGGCTGCTTCCGGCGTAGGAATCTCGGTGCGAACGTTAGGGATTTGGTTGCACTCCAGGAGTGTAGGCAGATGCATTCTCATTTTCTTGTCCACCGACTCCACAGTGTAACCGCTGGCTCTCCTCCCCGCCGTCTCTGAACACCCCGCACAGGTCTTGAGAGTATATGAGTAGGAACTTCCAGAGATCTTAAAAATCTCAAAGAACTCTGACCGTGCCAGGGAGCGATTGCTCTGTTCGTCTAGTATGGCGTACATTCTCTTGGACTCCTTCTTGTAGCCGTTGGGAAACACACTGACAAGGCAGATCTTAGCACATGTTCTGGCACTCAATCCTTCACCACATACTTGAGTGCACGTCGACTTAACCTCCCGGATTTCTACTTTGTCCTCCTCCCCACCATCCTCTAAAGTGGAAGGGGACGACTTAGATTTCCAGGTAGATGGGTAGGGATGAAGTGCTGTGACATGAGCCGCACTCCCACACTCTGTACATTTTATCTCAGCGGTACAATTCTTTGCTAGATGGTCTGTGGAGGAGCAACAGCGAAAGCAGATATAATGCTCTTTCAAAAACTGTTTGCGATCATTTATGCTCTTCTCACGAAAGCCTCTGCATTTCCTCAAAGGGTGAGGCTTTCTATGCAAAGGACAGTGTTTGTTGGGATCAATGCGTTCCGTACTTTCTCCATACTCGGCCTTAGCAGTTCCTGAGACCTGCGTCTTGCGAACGAATACTGATGTGTTAGGTTTCTCCCACCTACTCTTTCTCTCTTCTGGAGCTTGCGTGAAGAAGTTAAAACTTGGGTCAGTGCGAGCCCTTGCCTCTGTGGCGATGAAGTCTACCAACACGGAGAAAGGTGGAAAACTAACTAAATGTTCCTGTTTGTATCTTGTGCCAAAGTAAAGCCACTTTTCTTGCATGTTGTATGGAAGTTTCTCGATAATAGGCCTAATACCTCTGGAGGTATCCAAATATGTCAAGCCCGCAAGGTAGCTGTCTTCTTTGGCTGCTTGAAGCTCCGACAACAGGTCGGCTAGATCCCTGAGTCTTCGTGGATCCTTCATTGTAACCTTCGGAAAGTTCTCTAGCTTGTTGAACAAAGCCTGCTCGACGGCCTCTGGTGAGCCATATATTTCATCGAGGCGTTCCCATGCCATACGCAAACCAATTGCTGAATCCTTAATGTTGACTGTTTTAATTCTTCTTACTTGTTCTGTCGACTCTTTTCCTAGATACTTGGTGAGGAGGTCGAGTTCTCCCGCGGCAGACAGGTCTAAATCGGCAATAGCATTCAGGAACGATGTTTTCCAGGCCCAATAGTTCATTGGCTGGTCATCATATGCGGTTAGACCTGAAGTCACCAGGCTGCTACGAGCTAGGTATTTGATGAGATCTCCAGTGGACGTAGAATGATCATAGCTAGCTCCATAAGGTGTCTTGTGAGCATGCGTGCGCGCAGAAGGAGAGGGTTCCGCTTTGACGTTCTGTTGCGAACGACTCCCACCACGCTGAAGAACTGGACGAGTGTTAAGCACTTGATTGTAGCTTTGTTGCAGCGGCGCTCCACTGGTCTGAGGAGCTTGATGAACTTGATGTGGCATAATGTCTGCGGAAGCAGCAGCTTGATTTTGACTCCTGCTGAGTGGGTGAGGCGTTGAGAAGATGGCATCATTAGGTTGAGAATGCGGAGGATGCAGCGTTGGCAAAGCATAATCACTACCTCTGCTAACTGACAAGCCTCTGCTGCATAGGCTGGCTTGTACCGACACATAAGCGGCAACTCGCTGGTCTTTGACCGATTGAGGAACCTGGCTGCTAGCCTTACTGCATACTTCAAAACCCATATCTTGTAGACCGGCCACGAGAGCATTCGCCTCTGCAATGGCTGCATCCTTTTCTTTCTCATCATTTAATGCATCAAGATTAGCTTGAACACGAGCTTGCTCTACTTTAAGTTCGATTTCCTTCTGCGTGTGTGCTGCTCTAGCTTGCGCTGCTTCAGCCTTCGCCTTTGCTATGGCGACAGCCATACTAATCTTCGAGCTGGACGATGTACCAGATGAACGACTGCTTCTTGAACGCACAGTCTCAGACTGGATATCTTCATTGCCTTTTTTACTGTTGCTTCGTTGTGACATTGTGACTCACTGCGGAGTCAATAACAGGAGAAGAATACTTTTACGTAACTGACCGGGCACTGTAGCGTTAGCCACTTCTCTTGGTATTGAATTGCTCCGTAAGATGGCGATCCTTGTGACCCTCGTTAGCAGCTCCAACGTCTTTTCACTATCATGGACTATGCTCCATTCAGCTTAAACACTCCCAAGAAACTCCAGGACACAGATGATTAATTTCCAAAAAAGTTTACTGGGAATACTGTGAAACTGCAATACAATACAAATGAAATATATATTAATATTAAATCCAAATACAAGTGACAGAGAAACGGCACGGATATCTACACGGCGGTGATCCGTAGGATAAAACGCAATCGAACTATTAAACGATCGGCAGTAATAAACGTAAAGCTAACTTGGCCATCTCAATAGTCTTACAAAGATGAAAATAGACACTATCCTAATATCACATGATAAGAAATACTCACAGACGTTGCTTTAGCAAAAAGGGAAGAAGAAAAGGTGAACGCTCGAGAAACGGAATGACTGAGAGAGCTCGCAGACTGCTGTGACTGACTACTGCATAGCGATCTACTTCCTGATTCATGACGTGCGCAGTAGCGCACTACTACCGTTACAATATAAACAAATCACGCTATACTATTGAAACAAAAACAAAAATACCTTTTTTTTCCTTTGCTGCATGACACAGTTTGTATTTTCTATCTTTATCTTTAGTTGTATAGGGTAAACATTTACATAGAGTATACTTAGTCAAAATCTGTCAGTAGGTTAGTCTGTGTATAGGTTTATAGTGTTTTACTTCATTGTTGTATGTCTGTATTTATGTAGCACCGGGGACCTGTGAGGCACGACATTTTGTTCCACTGTATGTCCCCACATGTAGCGGAATGACAATAAAGCTCAACTTGAACTTGAACTTGAAACCCCACAAACACACAGCCAATCACTGAAGATCAAGCAGTCTCAGGATTATTAGAGAATAAACAAACTTTAATTGGAAGAGTGTTACACAATGGGTCGGGTGGGGCATAAAAACATGACAGATCATCCAAAGCTGCTTAAAAAAAGAAAGAGAGAGTCAATTCTACCATTAACTGCTATACACAGGGCTGATGGAGCAGAAGGGAGCCGGGAGAGAGAGAGAGAGAGAGAGAGAGAGCACAGGCCTCGCTCGACCGCTAAAAACATCAGCGCTGACAGTTCAATCTCATTTGTTCATCAAGCGTTTCTGAAACAGATTAAAAAGATTTAAAAGGGCAAACAGAGCGACCTCGTGGAAAATCATCCGATTTAAAACAAAGAAAAAAACAGGTTTCTACAAATATGTATCTGAATATTGATGCCGGAAAACGGCTGGAGATGAGAAAGTTCCCAAAGAGCTGCCTAGGTTTGATGGTGAATGGAGTTTTTTGCGTTTGTCTTGTCGCTGAGAGAGATAGAAGCCGCTTGTCCTCTCCTCGGGGGAATGTTTGTGTTTGACTGCATAGAGGAATGATTGGCACTGCCGTCCACCAATGAAAATCATCCTGTGCTGGTCCCTTACAAACACACTGTGACATCAGCAAAGCCCATCCATCTTTAGCTCCGCCCCCATCATCAGCCCGCCCCCTCAACATCATCTTCATATGCTCACACGCTCCTAATATTACTACACAGTACTCCACCACAAAGTGATCCATTACTCCTCCTCATGAACTAGGAATGTGAATTACTACTTAACAATAAAAATAACATAAATCTGGTCTTCAGAAATGGTAAAGACGATCTTTTGAGGGAAAGAGATAAAACGAAGACTAAAAAAATAAAATGCTACAAATGTTAGCTAAGTGGTTCTGGTTTGAATGACAGAAGATGAAGATGTGTTTCTGTACAGGACAGGATCAGAGCCGCTCTTCTCTCCTCCACACGTCCTCCGCCGGATGAAGGGATGAACTCTGAGCCGCACTTCAGCTCTGAGAGAGAAGACAAAGAAAACACACAGTCATGAGGAGAGTGGGGTAAGATGTGCCACTCGAGAACACCGGTCAAACTAGTACCTCCTGATTATCTATTAGCCATAGAAATATACACTCTACAGCAGAAACATACTCATGGTAGAGGTCTTCACGGGTGCACTTGGATCCGAAAACACGACCTAAACGGGTCTCAGGTCCAAAACTTCTACGAGTGCCTCGGACACGGGTCGGGTTCGGTATTAGCAGCCTCGGGTCTCGGGTAATTAAAATAAATGTGCTTTTCCCAAATGGACCCGATTAGACCCGAATTCTTTTAGACTTTCCCGGATGCGTATCCTACTTGTGTGTTCATGTAATTTAAGTTCATTTTTGAGAAACACACATAAAAAAGAAGCATACGTTTGTAACCTCAGAAATCCATCTTATAGATATGAGATCCATCAGGAAATCCACTCACTTCATTACGCTGCGTGTCAATGCAAGGCTTTTCTATTTGTGTGCAGAAGCCCTTCACCGGAGATGAAGTAAATAACGTTGCAGACAAAACTAGCAAATCCATGATTTATTAACCTATCGATTTAATCGATTTTTATGAAACTATCACGTTTATATTTCAAATCCACTGGTTACAATTGAAAGCCAAACTCAGAAATAACATGTATCCATCAGGCAGGCAAAAATATAAAGCAATAGACTAATAAATAAGTAAATAATCTGAATGAAAGTAATGGAGCAGCGGCCAAATCAGTCGGCAGGACCCCGGGATTTTTCCGGACGGATGTGGGGCTGCAGGCTGTGCACACGTCAATGCCGTTTACGTTCGGCTCCAGTCGGGTTCGAAAATAAAATCAGACTCTCAGGTCGGATTTATCTTTTAAAAATAATTATTTATGCACGTCGGGTTCGGGTAAGAAGTGATTCAGGTCAGGTATGGATTTTAGGACCCGAGAAGACCTCTAACTCATGGTACTATCACTCGTGTCTAGCTGAGGATAGAGATTACATTTCAAATAAAACAAGAGAACAAATGACAAAAAAAGTCAAAACTATCTAGGCCTGTTGACTTAATGATTAATTATGGAAAAAACAACACTTTAAAATGATTAAAGCAGGCGCCAGTGTAGACCTGTCCATCATCTTACACTGATGCAGTTATATGAGCCTAAAATTAAAAAAAATATCACCCTGCATGGGCTTTTGTCTTATATTTATGACAAAAGGCAGTATCACAAGCATTTTCTCCTGAATATCTTCATGATTGCAATTGATTGATATTGATTTTATACAATAGTTCAATGAATATGAAGTTAATGTTTTTAGACAAATTTTAGACACAATATTGTCAGTTTTGCTCAACAAAAATAGTTGAATTCACATCAGAACTTTTGTGCATCTCTAAGCAACACACAGCGATGATTCATTCCACATTCTGAAGGAATCGAGTGAGTCAGTGATTCAGTCAAAGATTCAGATTCACAAATACAGTCACTTGCTTCATTTCTGAATCAATCAGTCATTTTAACAAATTGGTTGAATGAATGAATCAATGACTCACTCATGAGTGACTTGCTGCTGCCACCTACTGGAGGTTTTATTTTCATAGAGTATGATTTTTTTTTCATTTATGCAATGTTGAATCAACATTTCTTTTTAAAGCTACATTTTTTGTAACATCTTCAATGCAATGACTTTAATCATTTGGGGGGTGTCAAATGTGTGATTAATTTAATTAGATTAACTAATCAGCACATCATGCAATTAGATTAAAAGTTGTAATCACTTGACATCCATTCTATTAGCTAATGCACTGACCTGAAGTATTATTTTCTTAAAGTATTTCATTTTCATAAAGCGGCTAGGAGAACATGAAATATTCAGATCATTAGAAGATACTTACCCAAAGCACCTGACACACTTTACCACACAGATGGCATTCATTTCATAAACACTTCAGCCAAATCATTTCCATGATTTTTTTTCCACTGATAATACATTTGATATGTTGTTGTTGAATACATTTGCTCACGCTTATGTTACCTGATGAGCCCCTTTTTTAATATATAATGTCACATGACACAAATCATGGCATCTGCTAGATTGAGTTAATGATCTCACCCTCTTAGACTAGTGCTCAAAAACAGTGTGCAAACAGCACATAAAGACTTGAATCCTTGAAAACTGACCCTGCTCTCAAAACTAGCTGTGGTTTGAAGAGAGGCGGGGATGTTTGGACATTCAGCAGCGGTGCTAACACTTCTCCTCTACTTCAGAACAGATTTACCCTGATGAAGCTTCACACAGTCAAACTCAACATGACGTACTGTATCACTGATGAAACACTGTAAACGCAGCGCTCCTCTCTAGTCTCTCTGACTCTGCATCTTCATCCCTCAGCCTGATTTTCACATCTGAGCCCCGCTGCCGTCCTCCTCGGCTGGTATGGAGTACAGTCAGCCGGGCTCTAGATTTGAATACATATCCTGTAGATATCCTGGCCTGTGAGCAGCGGCAGAGCTGTGATATTTCTAATCCCAAAACAACACAGTCGCCCACTGTTGACACATCCGGAGGGAAGCGCCTTTAATCTCTCAGAGGAGCTCATTGTTTGCTGGGGTGGAGGTCACGCTGGAGACGTGACAGCACTCATATGGGCTCTAAAGCACTTCCTCTCAGTGCTGCATCTGTTCATAATGAGGTCCTGGAACAAGCACTGCTGATGGACATGACAGCGTCATGAAAACACAACACATCTAGCTGCCTTAAAATCAATGACGCCACCTATACCGCACACCGAGTGACATCAGGCTCTCTCGGTCTAGGATGCTTATAAGGTTATTAAACAGTTGTGAAAATTGGCAAATTGATAGAGGACAGTCAGAACATTAATCACAGCAAATCTGGAGTCTCTAACTCAAACCTCTAGCGCCACCAACTATCCAAATTTGCACTTACATTTATGATAATAGATTTTTCCCCAAAGGGCTAAAAACATTTTTTGAAACATTTTTAAAACATTTTCAAACTCCTCCTCGACTGTTGCTCTGATTTTCATAAAAAATAAATCAGATCATTTTTAGACCACAGTGAGAAAAATGTATGGAATTCAAGTTGATTAGTTAAACCGTTCTCAAATAATGCGACAAAAGATCTCAAAGAGCAAACCAAAACGAACTTGAGGCTATTAGTGTATTGAGACCAAATTTGGTGTGTTATGACAACCAAGACTTGTGAGTACCTGCACAGTTTCAGCACAGCGCCAGATATAAAAACAGATATTTTTCCTCATAACTTCTGAACGGTTTGGCCACAAGTAACAAGACTGGTCTCTTTATATTTGGAGCAGCATGCAGAGAATGGTATCCAATTTTTATTGGCCATTTTAAACTTTGACAAAATGCTACAAATGCATTGGTGTGTCATTACAAAACTCTGTATGTGTCATTGCCACCATGCCCTGAGGGTACTCAAAGTTTCAAAAATTATAATGAAATGTAAAAAAAAAAAAAAAATTCCTGATAGCTTTATATTAGTTTTGCTTATCATGTGACTGGTAGTGTTAATTTTGTTAATGAAAACTATAACAAAAAATGTTCATTGTTGAGCTATTTTCCCATGACTAAAACGAGATGAAGACGAGATGACAAAAAGGTCAATAAACAATAAATATGACTATTTCATCAACATGTAATTTTTTTGACGATAAAAGTCAAGACTAAAATGTATTAAAAAAAATATATATATATTTTATATTATTGCGGACTGCTGTACACGCCTCTACTACGCTAGCTTTCTTGTGTGCGGTTGCCAGATATCAAGAGTTCAAATCCCAGAATCAGAGCTTCTCTGTTGCAAGGACACATTTTCTGCCCAGTGTTATGCTCATGTTTTTGCAAACTGGCAACCACGTGCACGCGCTCGCTCCTCATTGCGGAAGCGCTGCAGACGATGATTTGAAAACACAGACAAACAAGCTGGAGTTTAGCGATCTGAATCAAAGTGTCACTCAGCCAGTCTGACTTCTGCCATGAGATGTGGTTCCTGAATAGATGCACTTACTCAACCGCTGATGTTTTAATAGAGAAATAGGCTACTGCAATTTGGAATTATTGCAATTACTATTAGGATAATATTCTTCGTTTGTTTTACCAGTTTTCATTATGCAGACAGAGACCATGCATAAGTCTTTGATATTACTTTATATAATAAATAGCCTATAATAAATCAGTACACTAGATGAGTTAAAATAAACCATGTGTATGAGTTGACGTTCTATTGATGTGTGCTGACTGGTGAAAGTGCAATACCTGAAATACAAAAGTAAATTTCTCAAATGACAACAATCATTACGATCATAATTTTGTGAAATCATTTTTTTTTTGCATATTTAAAGTGCACTTTTTCTTTTTGGAATTTTCAGTGTGAACACACTACTCGCACTTTTTATACTACAAAATATCAGTTACATGCATAAGTACACGATTTGGGATGCACCTTAAGACTAAATTAAAAATAGCTGCTAAAATCAACACTACTGCCATGCTTTGCTTAGCTCCTCATCTTGCCTCTGTTGTGCTTTTAGCCGCATGTAGCTATATTTATAATAAATACTAATATTTTTCTAATCATTTCATTAAGCAGCAGTGATTAGCAAAAACACCACTATGTGTTTTATATTGCAAGGATAATGAAAGTTAGGGATTTAACAATCATATGATAAAACTACTATTTTTTTTCATGTAGAGATCATACATTTCATTCAAAGGTGTATGAGGATCCCCTAAAATAAGAGTCCAGTTCAGCACAAATGAGTGTGAATCTGCACTGCTTTAACATGAGAAACACACTGAGCAGACCCAGGACAGAGAAAAGAAAGAGACAAACACAAAAGGAGAGATGAATACAAGAAAAAGAACAAACAAAAGGGGAGAAACGACAGGCTCCCAGTGGAGGAGGAGGAGCCACCGGGCCGGAGCAGGAGGAGCCGGTAGTCAAGAGTGGCGCTTGTTGCCATGTGCTTACCTGTCCTTCAGTCGTCATCCTCGGCGAGCTCCGTCTCTTTGTGGACCACCACGCGAGTGACGGACATGTCAGGGTGCTGCTCTTTGGCCTCCTTTATAGCCTGGGCCAATGCCTGAGCCCGCCCACAGTTAACCAACACAAACAAACAAAAGCAAACAAAAGATTTAAAGGAAAAAATGAACAACTCAACACAAGAATGAAAACACAAGCAACGCAAACGGATGATGGGAAACATACATGCATATGAACAAGTGATGCTGGGATCTGCGTGAACAGCTCTCAGTCTGAGAGGATGGCAAATGTCACATCGCTATGGTAACCTGTGTGCACGCTCCCGACCTATCAGAAGCTGCGTGCATGAGTGCGACATACGACACAGACGGACAGAAATACCTCACAGCTAAAACAAGCGCCTGAGGATCATGAGCTCCTCCACACAACAATCACAGCTGCAGTGTGTGACTGTCTCAACTTTACCACTTCTGCTCGTACAATATCAACCCAGTGAGATACTCAATAAACACTAAGACAAAACGCAAGAAATCAGACGTATTTTAGGTCAGACTGTACATGATATTAGATTGGGAATGATTAAAAAGTCTTCACAATCTGTCTTTACTGAGAGACTGACTGACTTTAGTTATCACAACAGTTTAATGCAGTTTTTAAAGCTTTGTCAGTTTAAAACTTTCAAACTATTTTACTAACATAACAAGTTTTCTTTCGTGTAATATTGCGCTTAAACTGTCAAAAACACAAAGTTCACATAAACACAGTTTCTCTGTCTTAAGTGGAAATAAATAAATAAATACAAAGAAAATCAGATGTGTGTGAATATACTGGATCAGTGCATTCGGTCTTAAAGTGACAGCAGCCTAATAAACCTGCTGCTGTCTGTATTGTTAATGTGAGGAATAAAAACACTCACTTCCTTTGTATCTCTTACAGCTTTAGTAGATTCAATTAAAATCAATGTACATTGAATTTATACAGTGAAGACTACGTAGGGTTTTGTTTTTACATTTGATTATTCAATTTCTTGAATGTTGCTGTTAAATAGATTTACTTTATTACAGATCAATCAGATGGTGTTCTGACATCCTCACTGATGCCACACAAACCAAAGACAGATTAAATAAAGTCAGAAGCATCTGGGCAAAAGAGGGAATTTGTTGACTGTTAGCTCTTCACAACAAACCCTGAGAAGACCATGTTGAAGGGAGAGCTAAATAACGGGACACGCAGCAGATCCTACAGACACACCAGTGGAAACATTTACTGATGTGTCTCTGAGCGATCAGACCAAAGAAACCTGCTACAATGTCCAAAAACAGACTCAGGTAAAAATCAAAGAGTGTGCATCTGGCTTTATATATGTACAGAGACGACAGTTGTGTGTGTGTATCTTCACCTGATCGTGATCAATGTCAGAGTCTCCTGTGATGACGATGCGCTTCTCAATGCGAGTTTCTGACAGCCCACCCTTTAGTGTCTGTCAATCATTAAAGAGACACAGACATGATGAGAACTGCACTGAACAGAGGTTTTTTTTTTTTTTTACAAGATTGTTGGTGTAGGTTTTTGCATTAAAATACTACTTCAGTCTTTCTATATCAAAATGTCACGTTTAATTCAATGTTACTTGCCGTTTCCTTGTAATTATTTGTCAAATGTACCAGCAATTTCTGAGTGAAAATTCAAGTTTTCAAAGTAAATCCTACACCAAACATTTTCAGTGTAAATAGGGTCTTTAAACACTGGTCCTACATCAAACTCACTTCTGACATGAAAATACAAAGGAATATGCTCAAGGAGAACAAAAACAAATGAAGTTTGTCGGTTCTGCATCTATAACCCTACTCTTACCTGACAGTGTCAGCTAATATCCTACATCCTGAACAGGATCATTCATCTCATAACCTCTCTTATCAGCCCAAATGTCACAGCCAGCGGCGCGCGTGTGTGTGTGTGTGTTACCTTCGTGATGTGTGTGGTGGTGGTGGTGCAGAGTGATTCGGAGGTGATGGTTTGAGCTGTCATCAGCACGCCTGGCTCCCCGTCTCCATTACCATCCAGCTGTCAATCACAGACAGAACAAGCACAAACACTCTCAAGACTCTGACGGTAACACAGCTGCGTGATTCTGCATTAATGCCGACCGTTTTAGTCAATGTTGGTGAAGCGATGTCAAAATGATCAGCAGCTTGACAGGATTTAGTTTCAGAGCATTTCAACGCTCTTTTGAAAAAGTAGTGAACTAAACTACAAGATACTGACAAAACACAGCCGCATTAAAGCTTCCTCATGAGGGAGTGTGTTTTATCAGAGAATATACACACACACACATATAGTGAGTCAGAGATATATATATATTAGTGCTGTCAATCGATTAAAAAATTTATTAATTGCACATTTCTTTCTGAAATTAATCACGATTAATCTCATCTAACATTAAAGGTTTTAAAAATAATTTTATATTGCAATAATTTCACATTAAATCTTCAAATTAATGTACAAACATAAAGACAGTATATTTCTTTAAATTTGTTTAATGGCATTTTTTTGGGACTGAAGGCCAGTATCACTGATACCGATATCACTGATGTCTCTATAAAATTGTTGTTTTCCGCCCTAATATTTAACCATTGACTATAGCCATTCAACATTACAGTAAAATTGAGAGCTATCAATTTTAACATTTATTAGACTTAAAAAATATCACTTCTAATTTAAGTAAACTTAAAACAATCTTCACATAAACCCATTATAATAAATGTCATATTTACCTGTGCCCTTCAGCAGAAATAAACAGAGTTATCAAACCCTAATTCTAAATTAAATATAGATGAATCCTTAAAGCTATAAAAGTTATTGATTTCCTCTTCTTTCTTTGATGAACAGACATCACAGCAGCTGGTTATTAGGTTGTTTTGGCTGCTGTTTCTTTAATTAAGAGCTGAACTTGATATGGATCTGACACACATCATCTTTTCTCTCAACTCTCTTCACCTTTTCTGACCCACTTCAGGTCTTAAAGTCTCTAGTAATGAACTGACGAGTTGAATCGAGTCTGTTAGATGAGGGAGACAGTGCTGGGCTGCTCCAGGACAGATTTGAAAACCATTTCAGAGACATGTTCTTAAATGTGACTCATATATAACACATTACATGCATGCACAGATTTAAGGCAGCTTTAATCGCCTTTTTGGTAACTTCATGACTTAACTGACCACGGCATTACATGCACGTAGTTTCATTCGCACTTTAATATGAAATGTATTTTGACAGCACTAATATATGATTACAGATCCAGTGCAGTGACTCCTGACCTGAGCATGTGTGATTCCTACGATTTCAGTTAAGAAACTTCACAGGATCATGTGACCCCTCTCACCTGGGCGGCCTCGTACGTGATGGTCTTGGTTTCCGTGTGAACGATGGGAACCTCCTTAGTGGATATCTCCGTCTTCTGAGCAGCAAACGTGTCTGAAATCGTAACCATCTCAGTCTTCACAACAGGAGGCTACGGAGAGACAGAGGCCGTCAGTGTGAGGCACACGTACAAGAGGCGTCCGGTCTGACGTCACAAACACAAAACCACTGCTACACAGCACAACGCAGAGAGGAAGCTCATGCCGTTCAAAGAAACACCACTATAAACTAGACGTCTTTGGTATAACGCATGCAGCCTACAAACCGAAAAAAGCCAGAAAGTTTCCAAATGTCCGTGTGACGGTAGATTAGAGCAGTTTTGGTTCCTGTGATCTTTGGCAGTGTTTACAGGACAACACACACATGCAAAAGCACAAAATCACAGCGCTGTGTGGATACGATATCAGATGTCACTATATTGCGCTTTTATTTCTATCAATACTTAAGATGTGTGCTTTTTATCTGTGCAATCAAATCATTTCAGTGGCATTACTGAAGTTCCTGCTGCTCTCTCAGTCTACTAGCAGAGTGAAGAATCAATGTAAACGCACTTATCATGTAATTATGATATCAAGTACACTAGATAAAACATGCACAACAAAGCCCCATGCAATGATACACGACATGCAGTGCACAAGAGACATGCCCCCGCATGCAGCGACTCAGAATATTGTGTTTATATGTGTGTGTGTGTGTGTGTGTGTAGCCGAGTAGGATGGAATATAAAAATCAACTTAAAGGCGAGAGGATGGAATGACAAACATTAAGACGCTTTCATTTATACTGTAATCGCTTCCTTTAAAACAGGCTTGAGAGAGGTTTTAGACTTGCGCAGATAAAGCAGGATCTTCATCCAAGAAGGAGGAAGGAGTGGGAAATGGAAGAGGAGATGAGGAGAAGAGTGGCGGCGCAGGGGAAGAGTAGGCAGCCGTCTCAGCTCGGGATGTCAATTACCTCCGAACAACAAATAACCTGCGGCAGGTGCTCCGTTTCCACGCGAGAGGCGCTGCCGTTCACGATGTGAGGCTCCTCCTCCTTGGCGGCAGCAGTATGATGAGTGGGCGGGGCTTCACCTTCGGGGGCGTGTCCATTGGGAGCTTCGTCCGGCGTCACCAGCGCCTCGTCTGTACAGTCTTCCTCATGAGGCTGCGCTGCTTTCTCTTCCTCCGCTGCAGGGCCGGGCTCAGCTGCTTCTGCGGATGGCTGTGACTCTATCGCAGAGGGCGGGGCTTGTTGAGTAAGCACCGCCTCCTGTTCCTCCTCGGGCTCTTCTTTGATCTGCTGGGCGGAGACGCTCGTGCTGGGCGGCTGAGCGTGGTACTCCGCCTCCTCTTCACTCTCACTGTCCGACGATAAACTCCTCTCCTCCTTGACCTCCGTCTCCATGGTAACCGGCGCCTCAGGGGCGGGGCTTTTGGGTAAGGCTTTGATGACTTCCTCGATGACAACGGTCTCTTCCACGACCTCTACGACCTCTGGCTGGCCGTTGACTTCGGGATTGACCTCTGCGCTCTACACCAGACAAGCACACAAACACACGAGGGATGGAGAGAAAAGCAAAGAACAAACCATGACAACAGAACAAAAACTGAAGGAAACAAGCTTCCTGCAGACCTTAGTCAAAGTCAATGTCACTGTACAGCAAATAAAAACAAGGCTGTGACGTAGAGATGTACAGTCTGTTCAATGAGTGCAGTTTTGTCGTAGTCTTCTTTAGTTGTGAACAATCCCTATTACTTGCCCTGTCCAAATACCCACAATAGCAGTCTTTGCACTTGAGCACTTGATCACTTATATGATGTATTTCCTGTATTTGACCCAAGTGTCCAAGTGAGCATGAAGACCACAAGTGTGTTGAATCTTTTCATTACCTGATGGGACACAATTATAGTGTTGAAAAAATGCAAGTGTTTACAGGGCTTCATTTTTAGTCTCAATACTTTGCATTTTAAAATAAACTTCTCAATGTCTGTTCAGTAGTCCCTATAACAGATGACAATTTGCTTTGTGGTGCTTCTAATTAAGTGATAAACGCAGTTGCAACTGTTGTACAAAATAAATATACTTGTCTTTGCACCAATAAAACGTGCAACACTTTGTTTTACTACCAAACTATTTGTAATATCTAATTATTATTAATATTTAACTTGCATCAGAAAGGTTTCTGTGACCTATCGCGAGATCTCGGCAAAAAGTCTCACGATTTATTTTCAGAACATGATGCATGATGGGATACACTAAGGCTCAGATGGATTCAGTGTGTGTTAAGGGCACTGCACTTTGGCGTTTTTAAGACCTGGGACAGCCTTCGTGTCGTGTGCATACGCTCAAGTGGCAAAGACCACAAGTGTGGGTATTTAGACAGGGCATCTGTATTACATACACATTCGTCTCTCAATTAAATGTGCCTTCTTGTAAGGACATTTAGATATTTTTTTGAAAACAAGATAAAACTACTGAGTCAGCATCAGATTGAACACACTACATCTGTCGCTCACAGCACTGCTCTCATTTGTGCTGAATCAAACATGACATCTCCTCCGACTGAGGTCCATAAACACTGCAACACCACACACACACACATACAATCAACAAGCAACATAACGAGAAAGAGAGGCGATCATAAGCTGAAAGATGAATCAATGCATGGACAAACAGATGGATGATCGATCTGGTGAAGATGGAGAGGAGAGGGCTGGAATCATGATGTCTGCAATGGAAAAAGGATGAGATGTGTGTGCAGTGTTAGGTGTGTGATGTTAGGCTGAGCGAGGACGATGGACCACCTTGCTGGCGTCTCTGCTGTCCGTCCCGGGACAGGGAGGGGTTTTCTGTGGAACCTGGAGGTAATCATAGGACAGTCACTCAAACACACGCTCTCAGAGGAGTCCTTCACGGGACGAGGACCCGATCACAGGAGATGCATTTGAGACGTGTCTCAACTGACCGCTAGTGATCGGATGACTCGAGACAGCAGGGGTAGAGAGTTAACGGGTTTGAGACGGTGGACGGGACAGCAGTGATGCTGGTGAACAGAAACATCACAAACACACACAAAACAAGAAGTTTCTCACACACACACGACGGCAGAGATGGAAATTAATTGCTAATTATGTTGTTACTGGATGTTTATGACCAGTCTGGCAGTGAAACGCCCTCTAGAGCTGTTCTCATGTGTGATTCACAGACACTGATGTATGTGTGTATAAATAGAGCTGTAGCTCTCAAGTCTCAATCATATTGTGGCATATAATGACAATATAACCGTGTTTTGATTTTGATGGCTTTATTGTACATTTAATTACTTTTGTTTTCCATTTCTGAACTGCTGTTAGATGCATAAGAAATAATTAGAGTTTATGTAATTTGTATCTATAGACTACTGTTCAAAAGGTCATTGGTATTTTTTTTAATCAAATACTATTATTCAGCAAGGATGCATTAAATTAATCAAAAGTGACATTTATAATGTTACAAAAGATTTCCATTTCAAATAAATGATGTTCTTTTGAACGTTCAATTCATCAAAGAATCCTAAAAAATAAAATGTATCAGTTTCCACAAAAATATTGTGCATCACAACTGTTTTCAACATTGATAATAATCAGAAATGTTTCTTGAGCAGCAAATCAGCATATTAGAATGATTTCTGAAGATCATGTGACACTGAAGACTGGAGTAATGATGCTGAAAATACAGCTGCGCATCACAGAAATAAATTACAGTTTAACAGATATTCACATAGAAAATAGCTGTTTTAACTCATAATAATATTTCACAATTTTTACTGTATTTTTAATCAAATAAATGCAGCCTTGGAAATCTTAAAGAATATAAGAAAAAAAAAAACTTACCGACCCTAAACATTTGAACAGTAGTACATTATTTCTGTATGTGCACACACACACGGTGCTTCTTCACACATCAGCGAGGGCTGGATCAATACCGACTGCCAGATCTGAGCATGAACTTGGTTTGCTTTAAAGAGGTGCAGACATGTGGTGGCAGAGAATATAAAGCCGTAAGCAGTTGCACGAAGATAAGCCAGAGCAGGCCAGATGAAGAGACAGACAGAAGTGGTAAAGGCACCTCGGGCTGAGCTGAGACTTGACTGGCCTCTGCTGGAGCAGCAGCGGTACTGCAGGAGCCAGCCAGCCCAGAGAAGCACGCCTTACTCAGAAAGAGAGAGGTGAGCTCCTCTTCCAAACTCTACAGGGGTTGTGCACAGGGCAAGACATGAAACGAGCAGGTGCAGGGACAACAACAGACACAGAAACAGAAGAAACAAGAGAGAGAGAAACACAAAAGCACTTCAGTAAATCTAGAGTGAGGAGAGAACAGCTACTAACACAACATGCACACACACACACACACACACACAGACACACACACACGCACACGACAAACACACACACACACACACACTCTACAGGAATAGCAGTAAAGCATTTCAACATGAACAGAGCAGAGGGCATGTGAGCGAACAACAGTGTTTGTAACCCAGAAACAGTGTTCAACGGGTGACGGCATCAAGAATGTGAAACGGGTGCAAATAAAATACAAAAATCACACAAGCACACACGTGCAAAAATGTGCAATATAGTCTTTGGCAGGAGCTGATCATTTACACTGACTGATAAAAGAGTAACTTTAAAACATATACAAATAAACAGAAAAAGAAAGAGACAACATGACTGCAACTTAGCAAACCTAAACAATGAGAGAAGCATTCTGCTAGAAAACGCAAAATATTCATGAGCAGTGAGGAAACCAAAGGACAGAATGAGCAAACACAGCATGAACAACAGAACTCAAAGAGCCAATCAGAGTGAACGGATGCACCAATCAGATTGAGAACTGCCCATCCATTGGCTAGTGTAGAGGACAGGAGGCGTGCGTGTGTGTGTGTGAGACAGTTGGGATTATGGGTCGTCTTCTTAAATCCACTTAGACTCAAGCAGACAATAATGCATTGTGACGTCAGGAGTGACAGGTGTTAGCGAGGCATCTCAGAGGCTTTCCTCCACGGACAGCCGTCTGAGCAGCCATTTCCAGTCATAACAGTGAGGAAAGAACGAATGGACCAAAAGTTTGTCAAGATACTGTTTCAAAACAGGAATAAAATCGGATTTTGTGCAAAAAATGATTTTGTTTTGCTCAAGCACATGATTTTTTTTTTTTTAAAGCTCAATGTGTTTTTGGAAAACCCTACAGCAAGTTGAATGTCTACTCACGATTCATAAGTTTTCAACTCGATTCGGGAATAATTTTTGCAAATTCAGACCAATGCAATCAGATTCACAATGAGATTCAATTTAATTTCGAATAATGATTTGATTCCGGGTTTTTCTAAGTGCATTCATACAGTAGATATAAATGCTTCTAATGTGTTTTAAGTAATAAAAAGAGTAAACGCATTAAATATGTGTCTGTACGGGCTACTCAGAATAGAACAAAGAGTGCAATGCTCTGATAAAATATTTTTTAGAGCTGAGAACACCTTGCAAACTATTCCATACTTCAGTTTTTTTTTAAAGACTGAAACAAACGGGTCACAATTCAAAAATCCAGGTTTTAAGATCAATATATGTGACCCTGGACCACAAAACCAGTCATAAGGGTCAATTTTTTTGAAATTGACGTTTGATATATGGTTTGTTAGGAGAGGACAATATTTAGCTGAGATACAACTATTTGAAAATCTGGAATCTGAGGGTGCAAAAAAAAAATCTAAATATTGAGTAAATCACCTTTAAAGTTGTCCAAATGAAGTTCTTAGCCATGCATATTACTAATCAAAAGTTCTGATATATTTACAGTAGTAAATTTACAAAATATCTTCATGGAACATGATCTTTACTTAATATCCTAATGATTTTTGGCATAAAAGAAAAATGTATAATTTTGACCTCATACAATGTATTGTTGGCTATTGCTACAAATATACCTGTGTTACTTATGACTGCTTTTGTGCTCCAGGGTCACATATATGCATTGGAAGGATTGGTAAATGATGCATTGAGAAAAATAAGTGAATCGTTACACCCCCTTATTTAATGGAATATTAGAAGACACTTATTTACGCAATATTTTCCCAACTGTCCCACCGTGCAACAGAAAACACCCAGAGTACACCAGCTTCTCAGCAGAGCAGAGCGAGAGGGGCATGCAGAGCGTCTGAGGAGGCGTCCGAATCCCGAGCAGAAGCACACGTACCCCTTGAGCCTGCAGGCGCAGGGAGGTGGCAGGGCTGCCCGTCAGGCGCTTGTCCCACTGACTGGGCCTGGGCTCGGGCGCAGCCTCCATAAAACTGCGCTTTAGCTCGCTAATGCTAGCCTGATGTTTCAACACATCCTCCTGGGTCTTATCCAAGTCCTTATCCAAGAGACAGGCAGGGGAGGACAAAGGGACAACCAACAACCAGCACATTAGTCATGGAGAGAGATGAACCACGTTAGAGTCGAACCTCACTGCTCGTCTGACGCACCCCAGCGGACGACGATGCTAAGAGCTGGAGTCCTGAGCTCCGTTCAGAGACCCAGCGGTTCTCTGACAGCATAGACTCGCTTCTGACATGAGCGCGGCTCCAAAAGGGAGTTAATATTTCATGTGCACTCATGATGTTAGGCAGTAGGCCGCTAGGAAGCTCGCTAGATTTGGACCAGAGCTGTCTTTCAATAACCAATGATGTCCAGCGTTATTGCTTTAGTAGTAATTTGACACAAAAGAAAATGAGGTTGTGAGGGACAGAATGAAGTGAAAATGAAGAACGAATGGGTGTAACATCATTACAAACAAAATCTGGTTCATCTGGAGTTTGTTTCGATGAGTCCAAACATTTCGCCAGAGCAAATTTCTGAACCACTGAAACAAGCTCCACACAAACTTTAAGCCAGATTTAATTTGAAATGAAGTCACACATTCGTTCACCCATTCATTCTTCTGTTCTAATGGTGTAATGTCATTTTGAATAAAACCGGCTAAAACTAAATTCTTCTTTCAGAAGAATTCACTCAAAGTTTCTTTCAGTGGTTCCACACAGTTCGCCAGTGCATACTTTTAAATCACCAAAACAAACTCCAAACAAACTTTGATTAACCAGATTTTATTCAAAATTGCGACACCCATTTTTTCTAGGGATGCACGATATTATCGGAACGTTATCGGAATCGGCTGTTAAAACTTTAAAATGTAAGCATCGGACAATTTGAAAACATATATGCTGATATGCCTTGCCGATACGATGATATCTCACATGTGCTCAGGGTGTGATAGTGATAAGATCTGTTTTGGATCACTGCATTTAATTTGAGAATGGATGTAGCTCAGCAGCAGCGGTCTCCCCCGGGTCCTAATGCCCGACCGGTAAGGCCTTTTACTTACTTAGGGGGCGCTGTTGGCCTACTTGTAATAAAATGAAAGTAAAATACACAAATCTCATTAAGATACTTGTGTTTCTGAATAAATAAAGCAGTATCGCAGTATTTACGTGAATAAATTATTATTATTATTTTAAATCACAAACATGGTACTTGTAAATTAGATAATTTAATATATACAGATTTATTCAGTAATATGTAATATATTTTTAAAATGGATTATGAAAACTTAAATATAAGGAGCTCTAAAAGATTTGTAGAATTTTTATAGCTCTTCTGCTTTAGACCGTCTATTAATGTTAAATACACAAATAAAATGTTAAGGTTTCAACTGCATCTGTCTGAGAAAAAAACCCCAGCAGAGATTGATTTTATTACAGTTTTTTTCAAGGCTTTCAATGTACTCTCATTAAAAAAATAATTTTAATATATTTTATTACTCATAACATAAGTTTTTGCTCAAAACTAACCAAAATTAAAAATAATTTGTTTATAATTTCTGCACAGGAGAGTCTTGGTGTTGTTTCAAAACAAAGGGAAATAAATATCGGTATCTGCATCGGCCAAAATGATTTGAAAAATATTGGCATATCGGATATCGGCATAAATCTAATATTGTGCAACCCTAATTTTTTTGTTGGTGAACTGTTTCAAACCACCAAAACAAACTTTGTTTGCCATTCGTTCTTCAGTTCTAATGGGTGTAACATTATTTCTAAATTAATCTGGCTAAACCAAAGTTCACTTGGAGTTTTTTTGGTGGTTTCGAATAGTTTGCCACAGTAGACTTTTCAGAAAACTTTCCAGGAAACTAATCGCAATTTCAAACTTACTTGAACTTACTTACAACTTCGGAGTAAGTATAACAGAATCTTTACATCTTGTACATCCGGGTGTTCATAGTCCAGCTGACAGAACACTGCAGAACTTTTATGGAAAGTTGCATTTTCAGTCAACAAATTGTAGCTCAAAATGAGCTCAGGGCCTTAAAACAGTACTATTGCTCCGACTGTACATCTGTCCCTCATTCACTCATTTTCAATCATATCCAGTGAAATAAGCTGTCTACTTAAACCCTCAAACCCAACGGTCATCATCCTGAATAAGATCAATCAGTCTTCCACATCTGAAGGACCCTGGCAATCCCAGTATAGGTTTGGTTCTGGTGAATCCGGTGGGATTACGAGGGTCAGGTGAGAGGTCAGAGGTCAGCGTCTGTGGGGAGCAGTGAGGCAGGACTTGTTTACACACTGAGGACTGGAGCGGTGCAGTGAGACACTGCTTCAGAGCCAAAGACACACAACTGCTTCTGAGACACCAGACACTGAGTGCACACTCATCTAAAGCTAAAGAGCATCTTAATGAGAAAACACTTTCTCTTGTTCCAGTTTAACACGTAGGGAATACTAAGTCATCAGTAGGCTGACACTGTGATTGATCTGTTTGCTTTTTATCGGGACCTCTTTTCTGACTCATTATTTGCCAAAAGGAATGAAAAATGCAAAATAAATATTTACTAGTAGTGTTTGGTGACAGTGATCACACACTTTATCTTTAAACTCTGACATTTAGGCCACATTTTCCTGGTAACCACAAACCAAATCCTGTCTGTGTCTGTCTCAGGGCTCGGGAGCCGGGTGTCTTTGGCACTGACAGGGTCACCCCAGGATGAGTAAATCCATTTAGTTATAAAATCAAATGTAAACAATCACCACAACCGAAGCAGAAAGTCACCTGTCTGGTTAGGGAAATACTATTAGTGTTGTTATGAGAACCATTCCCACACGACATTTACACAAACGTTATCACGTACATTCATTTCACCCGCAGACATGCACCCGCTTTAACATGCAGCCCACACACACACACACACTAATGCATGCACACAAAGCCTGCGAGAGGAAGAGTGAGAGGCAGCCCAGGACAGTAGCCAGAGAGGGGACACACGTCCACCATCAATTATGCTTTTGCTCTTTCTTTGTTTTTTTCATTGATTACATATGACATACGAACCTCCAACATTAAATTGCTATGTCTGACATATATATTTTCCCCCTGCACTCTCAACTTGCTCTGTGGATTAAAAATGAGAACACATTTGAACAAAAAGGAAAAAGACAGATGGTAATGAACTGGAGTCAAATCTGATGAACATCTCTGATGAGGAGAAAATGTTGCATAATGGAAAATGAAAGTCTGAGAGCACCAGCGAAAATGCTTCTAATGAGCAATTTTCATTGCAAATTATATTATCAGCATATCAATTTGAGTGTTGAACTGAAAACGTTCTTGAATTTAAGCCAGCAACTTCCAGCTTTAAATTGATCTTCAATCTCATATTCACTAGAGCACTAATGTGCTCTCAGACTTTCTGATGTGACTGTAGGCTGATCCAGTTCGGTTCATATATGACACTACTGATTTCCTGATCTGTATCAGGGTTCTTGGAAGTAACCAACCAACAGGCAAATCAGCATTTGATCACAAGTCATCAATCTAGTACTGCTTAGCCAGTCAATCAGCAAATGACTCCAGAGAGCTCACGTGATTTGAGCCTCATTTGCAGTTGAAATTATAGAAAAAGCACAGGATAACAGCAAATAAAAACAATCAACCATCACCACAGCAAAGAAAGCCAAGATTCCACATCAAACAACCATGATGCAAGAACCCCATCACTTTCAATTGGACAAAAACATGAAATTAAAAAGAACAGTGAATTACAACAATTTGCATCTCAAACAAAAGTGAAAGACCTTTCTCTCAGGAGCACCAGCGCCATCCGTCTGCTCATGCCATCGGAGATAAAAGATGAAGATTAGTTCAAAACATGTCCTACAATACCTCCGGACTGTGTGCTAATTATATGAATGTGATAATAGATGCATGCTGGGAAGGTTAGCAGACCTCAAAGGCCGTTTCAGAGGTGATGGGTGTGGCTGCATCTGCGTTTGGCTTCTCCATGACCTCCACCTGTGGACTCTAATTGGTGGAATAATGGACAAAATAGTCTGAAAAGGTGAAATGGATGATGGGAAGGCCTGAATCCCCAATCAAAGTGATAAGGAGCGAGCCCTGAGCTCTGGGACAGGCTGGTCTGAGTGAGATGCTGCTTTTCTGTTTGAGACTCTTATAAAATACCTGAAGGACTATAATGAACTCAGAGGGAAATCTATCCAAAATACATAGAAATCTGCTGTTTAGTGTAAGATTAAAGGGGTCATATGATGCGGTTTCAAGTTTTCCTTTGTGTTTGGAGTGTTGCAAGCTGTTTGTACATATATAAAATCTGTAAAGATGCAAAGACTAAAGTCTCAAACCCAAAGAGAGATTCTTTATAAAATTAAGACTCGTCCACACCCTCCTAAAACACCTCATTCAAACACGCCCCCGCATATCTACGTCACTGTGTTGGAAGATTTGCATAACACCGAGGTGGAGGTGTACACATAAAGGAGGTGTAACTTTTGTGTGTTTCCAAATACGCTAAAGGGGCGTAACGTTTCTGTCACACGCTTGAGGCATTCAGCCAATCACAACACACTGGATAGCTGGCCAATCAGAGCACACCGCGCTTTTCAGAACGACGAGCTTTGTAAAAATCAACGCGTTTCAGAAAGGCGGGGCAGAGAGGAGTAACAATAATGTACGGTGAAAAATAATGAACCTTAAACCGCGTAAACACAATGCATTACACCAAATACACAAAATAATGTTATTTTTAGCATCGTTATATGACCCCTTTAAAGCTGGTCGAGTGGTTCGGGTCTAATAAACGCTTCAGCTGAAGTGGGGAAAGAGCTTTTTCAGACAGGATGTGGACTATAAATAGAGTCCCACTGGAATGCTGCTGATTTAAACAGCTACTATTCTGAGCGCAGGGACTAATCTGCATTTCACACTGAAAATCTGGCACTGGAAGGTGGAGCGGCGGGAGAAAGAAGAAGCTATAGAGGCAACAAACAGCGACAAAAATGCACACAGTAGCGATTAGGAGGTAGGCAGACAGGGAGGAAGGAACGGGGAGATGTCAGGGGTCAGTTTAGGCGGCGGGGTCACACTGCATTTCCTCTGGAGCACTCGTCTCAGCCGTGACCTCTGCCGGCCTGAAGCGCGCCAGTGTTTTCGGCTCCAGATAGCACAGGGACAGGGCCAGAGGCAGCGCCAGCAGCAGAGACAGCGCCACCGACTGGCAGGCGGAGAGGAAGACGGCAAAGATGAGCAGGAAGGAGGGCAGGAGGGAAGGAGAGGAGAGGGGCAGGAGACGGTGCAGTCCGGCAGGGAGCAGCACAGCGGCGCAGTCCTCCGGCAGACAGGGCAGACTGATGCAGCCGTCCTCGTCCAGCAGCGAGGGCAGATGCAGACCCCTGCAGAAGCGGAGCACGGACAGACCCAGCCGGGGCAGGGCGGAGCGGGGCTCTTCGGACGCACCCTCGCCGCTGCTGGAGTCTTTGGCCGGCCAGCTCACAGGCTCAGAGTCCGGCTCGAGGTGGAGGTCGGTCTCGAGGTGGAGGTCAGTCTCGTCCTCAGAGATGTCAGACAACACGTCCAGCTCAGAGATGGTGTCGAGGGTGGGCAGCAGGGAGGAGAGGGTGGAGGAGGACGGGGAGAATGGGAACATGAAGAGAGACTGTGTGGGTACAACGACAGAATGCAACGGAAGAGGAATGTGCATGGCATAAAGACATGGTGGAGTGCGCGGGGAAAGAGAAGGGGAGAGAGAAACACAACATTAGTCAGTGAGCCGAGCCGAGTCGAGGTCGGGGGGTGAGGGATGACACATTAGGAAAGACTCTGATATTTAGGGGTGTGCTAGTGTGTGTGTGGGCAAGCGTTAGACAACATAAGCTGGCAGAGTGTTGGTGCAAAAGCTCAGGGGGAGAGAGGAGGGCGTTTTCACACCAGGCTATGGAGTCCAATCGATCTCAATTTGGTTTCTTCAGAGACCGTGAACGCGATTCTCAATGAGAATCTCAAATATAAAAACAAATCTGTTGCTTTACCACACCCAGTATTGCGTCTGACCTCTGATCACTTGTCACCAAAATAGTCATCAGAAGATATGCTTCAAGCTTGCGTCCATATGTGGAAATTGTCTAAGTTTATCTAGGTTTGAGAACTAATCAGAATTTTGATGACTTATGCATTGACGTAATTAGCAACCTCTGTCAGGGTATAATTGTGGTGATTTTTGTATTGTAAAGCAGAGCGGCCTACGAACTCCATTGTGAGTGTTGAAGCTGACTTCTGCGGATGAAACTGCAAACTATGTATTCAGTAAATTTCTTTAATTAATCGCAATCTGACTCCTGGTCTTTGTTCATCATACCTGATCCATGGGTTTTAACTGTTATTCCCCAACACCATCTTTAAGCATGAAATGGTAACACTTTAAAATAAGAGTCCATTTGTAACATTAAAGATTAAAAATTGTTCCTTGTTAGTGAGTTAATTTCAACATTTACCATTACTAAAACATTTTAAATTTTAAAGTTTCTTCTGTGAACATTAGTTAATAAACTATAAGCTAACTAATGTTTAATATAACAAGTAATATTAATAGTTTTATTAATTTCCAAATTATGGTTCAGTATCCATTTTAAAAAGTATCGGTTGATTAATCGGTATCGGCCAGTGTAGTCCAACCTAGCTATCAGTATCGGTAAAATCCACTATAGGTCGACCTCTAGATGGGATTTTCTTTTTATTTTTTGTCTCACGTGCTTTACGTCTGTGGCAGAAGCTACACAGGTAAACTGCTGGTGGAGAGAAAGTGAACTCTGGTTCAGACCCAGTGTGAACACGCCCTGAGAGAAACAGAGGCATCTGTCTGGGTTCCAGTGTCCTAAATGAGAGTAACTCAATCAGGAGCTCTTCAGTGGGCTGGACCTACATCATATCTAACGAACAGGCCGGTGACGAGCAGAGGGGTGGAATGTCGGTCGCCACGGAAACAGCCAATAACGGGCTAGATAACACTGTTATTGTCACAAAGCTGGCTTGTGTGCGTTTGAGGGCAGTTACACAGACAGGATGAAGATCTCAAAGCGCTAACATCCTCAATTGGCTTGCGTGTGGGGTGTCTGTGAAAGACTCTCTTCATGTGAGAGCTGTAGGTTACAGCAGGAATGCCAGCGCTCCTTCAGGGCTCAGGGACGCCATGAATACAGGCCTTTGACGGACAGAGAAATGTCACGTCGGGGTGGCAGACCGACTCGAGGCGTACGGGTCAGCTGGGGATGGAGGTTTCTCCGGGTATTGTTCAAGAACCGGACAGTGTGAGCGGTGTATGTGTGTGTCTCCAAACAGAGGACGATCCCAGTGTATTACAAAACATTTAGGCAGCATGATTCTAGGGTTGGCTTGAGTTGTCATTTCAACAAATCAAACCGGAATCAATACAAAAAAATGGGGAAAAGATGAAACACCAAAATAAATATTTTCATTAAACACCCTAAGACAAATTCATTGTTGCAGAATGAGTGGGAAGGCATCTGTACGTTTAACATCTGAGCAGGGGTAATAGCTAGTTATTGTTCCAGAGCACTTCCTATAGAGCTGAGGACTGTGATGAAGATGATGAAGAGGGTCTTTCTCACCTTAGAGTCAGAGTTGAGCTCCAGAGCCGGGCCGTTCTCTCCAGCGCCTGCAGCTTGACTGTAATCACTCACGTTCACCACAGGAGCTGCCGCCACACACACACACACACACACACAGAGAGTTAACCAGTAGTCCTTATGTTCATATCTGTAAACAGTGCTGTCTGAAACCACTTAGCAAATCTGAGACTTTTTTTTTTTTCATTTAAAGTGAACAGTTGTGGGATTTTAAAATGTAGTTTTGCACTATTTCCAGGTGACTAAACAAATGTAAGTAAATAAGACATTTTCAAATTCATGTTTATTTTCCAATTCAACATTTCTCTCAAACTGTTATGTTGGTCAGTTATTTGATTTTTATTGACAAATTTTGAATTCAACTAAAAAAAAATCTACAGCAGAAACCGTGATCTCAGACGCCACTGTATGGCTAAACATGTATATTTTCATTAAATGTTTGGATTTAAAAAATCATATGTTTATTAAAAATCGATTCATAAACACAGCTAGAACAGGATGGCATACATTTTGTACTGAAAATAATAAATAATTCTAACTGATGCTCCCAAGACAATCACAAATCTACTCTCTACTGCTCAAACTCAAGCCCTTTTACACATGAGCCGTTTCTCATGAGGACGTCTATAAAAATACATCAGCGTGGCACTCAGTGATAAAAATCATGCATTCAGATGTCAATTCATTTGTGGTAGAGGAGCAAGTTTTGTGATCAAATGAACCCGAGAAAATGCTGCTCACATCAGTCACATGACTGTTATCTGTAAACAAAACATCTGTTACTGCTTAGACAATTAACTTTTTAAACTTTTTATTCATCAAAGAATCACAGGTCCAAAAAAACATTTAGCAGCACAACAGTTTCAACACTGATAATAAATCAGCATATTAGAATGATTTCTGAAGGATCAGGTGACACTGAAGACTGGAGAAATGGCTGATGAAAATTAAGCTTTGATCACAGAAATAAATTATATTTTAAAGTATATTAATAACAGAAAAACGTTATTAGAAATTGCAATAATTTTTCACAATATTACTGTTTTTTCTGTATTTTTTTATCAAATAAATGATTAAAAAACATAAAAGAGACTCAATTAAAAAACATAAAAAATCTTACTGAACCCAAACTTTTGAACGGCAGTGTACTAAAAAAATAAACATGGTAGTATGCAGTATACTGCACAGTATGCAGTAAGCCAGTATTTCATTCCAAACACGGCCCAAACCTCAGCTGGGACTCTAAAGCCCCTGAGGTCAAATGACATTTACATTCAAAGACATCAATCACACACACACACACTCTGGATATGGTTCATGTAAGCATTCTTATGGGAGTGTGTTCTAGTAAACCAGAGGAGCACTATAGTCCACACTTCTGAATATAGAGTACTAACACTCAAACATGCACTATAACCCGTGAGATTCACAGCACCGCTCTCCATTAGGAACCTGTGTGAATAATGGATCAGATGGTACTGAGGAACATGTGAGCGCTCTTGTCACTTGGCATCGGCATGACCTGCTTTGAGCGGTGTGAAAGTAGGCTAATGTAGCCTGCGCTGCTGGGACGTCAGTTTCATCATGTCACTCTGTGACAGCTCTGAGACGCCGCAGAACTGGGCCACCCGCAGTTCTCCATGCATCCACCAGGGGCAACATCATTAAAACACCACGGCCGTGACTGGATTCCCAGCAGGAGGAAAAACGGGGTCATTTTAATAGAGAAGAGCTGGAAAAGCAGATTCTCAGAAGCTTTCATTAGCGTTCACACCGGCTGCGCATGAATCGATGCGGAGCATCCCGGCTCACAGGAATTTTGTGTTATGATGGATTATTGAGCGTCCATCATATGATGCTGATGTGTGCTCACAGTAGCAACAGATTCAGTACTGAGAGGAGCATAATTCAGCCTGAGAGCGTTAATGCACTGCCCTCTAAACGAGGTGAATGCTGACCAGTAAAAAATTAAAGGGCTAGACACGCCAATACACAACCCCGAAAACAGAAAACACCTCCGACTCTGTTTGATTCTCCAGCATCACATCACACAAAAATAAACCCTCCTGCTCATTGCTGGAAAGACTCGGGCAGAAGAGAGACACTGCTCATAGTGACCAGAGCTGAAGCTATCTTTAGCCTGATCGCTCACAATGTTGACCAAACCACTTCTTAAAGGAATGTTCTGAGTTCATAACACTGAAGCTCCACAGCATGTGCTGCATGATGCTGATCAGCAGAAAATAATTCACTCTTCCCCCAAAGAACCATGAAATGGAGCACCAAAATGTTCTTGATGTTAACACATATATGAGGTTACTCTACAGTAAAAACATGCCGCAAGTTTCAAAACTCTGAACTAACACCTTCAAATATGAATGATTGTTTCTGCCCTTCTAAAACATCTGGATTTGAAATCAAGAGAATGGTGACGTCACAATTTCTTCTCGACACGCCCACTTAATATGTGTCATCATCGTCTGTAGTCGAGCAGCAGTGTTCTGAACAACTATATCAGTCCATCAATCACAAGATCATACTGCTGCTGGATAACGATGTTAAATAAAGGCTATCAAACTCAGACATGGTTCTGTCAGTGGAAAAAAGAAAACTCTGCATCGCCTTTATAAAGATCCGAGCATTAGAAATGCATGGCTGAAGTTTATTTGTAATGATGTGCATGAGCGACAAAGTTCATTTGTCGTTCATATTTCACAATGTGAATTATTCTAAACATGCGGGTGGTTTTTCACAATATCGTTTGGCAGTGCCAAACATTTTGTCCTCAGAGAAAATGCAGGTCAGCACATTTATTTAGAATTTTACAGTGTGTTTGTAATAAACGTAAATGTTTAACCTTTGGCAAATGAATGAGAAACAACGTCATTTCTCAAACCTACTTAAGCTGCAGCCTCTTTTGTAACACAAGTAATAACAGTACTTCCAAAACTATATACTGAAAATGAAGCAAGCAAAAGCAATTCCCACACTGAAAACAGACTGTTACAATTTCTTCTCTCTGGGACTCAAGCATATATGGCTCTATCACAGCGCTTGCCATCTCGAGCATCAAAACACACGACATGCTGTAAATGAGGGCGTGGCTACAGTGTGACAGTTAGCCAATCACAGCAATGTTTCTGCAAGAGGAAACGCCCCTAAAAATTAAGCTTTTTTTCCCCAGAGAGAGAAAATGAGGATGGAAAATTATCATTTTTTACAAATATTGGACCTTTTTTGGTGGGAAAAATTCTGCAAACTAACCTTGATAAATGTAATATAAAAATCTGAAACGGTATTTCATGACTCCTGAAGTACAACATGTACGAAATAAGTCTACTGCTGCAACGCCAAGAGGGTTTACAGGTCAAAATGCAAAGCTCATATTTTTGTTAAATACTTGCATTTTTTTCCAATATTTTTATGGAGTGTTTTGTTTGTGGAGTGTCCGCTCTGCTCTGATCAGCAGCGTTTATCATGAACACATACAGCAGCCTGACGCTGATGCTCTCTGTGCTTCATTCTGCTCTGCCTATAAAACCCTCATTTCCTCTGAGCTCATCTCTCCTGCTCGCTCCACAGACAGGAAACAGGTGTCCCTCATTTCCTGTGTCTGTCCACGGCAGAGAGCCGGGACAATGCGGCTACATCTATTCATGCACACGGACACAACAATACAACACAAGATCACCCCTCAGCCGACAACATATCAGGACACGAGAACAGCATCGATGGACAAACTGCAGATAAACAAACCTGGGTTCATTCATACAGAGAGAAACAAACCAGAGGTGAATAACAAGCATAATAAATGCTGAAGCCCCGTTCACATGAGCGGAGATTTACTCTCTGCAGGTCATGGAGCGGCTGGACTCATTTATCATGCTTTAAGACTGTATGGAGCAGACGCTGTCAGTTTAGAGTTCAAGCGTCCTTTGTCCAACTGAACTAAGCAGTTTTTATATCATTAAGAAAAGCAAAATGACAGAGGGGCTTTTCAGGGTTGTGTTTAACCCTGAAACTGACCTCACAGAAACCTATCTGCATTTTTACATATGAATTATTTAGTGTTTATTAATCTGTCTTCTTCATGGGGACTGCTGCAGCTGATTTCAGGTTTACCATCCTAGTAAGGACATTTGGACCCTTATAATGTAGGTTAAACTAGTACACACACACAGAGACCTCAGCTGAATGCCTCATTCACCGCTGGGAGATTTCCTGCAGATAAAGAGTTCATAGCCTGGAAGCTCACACGGCCCGGGGAAGAGTTCACTGACAAACGCTGCGTCACGCCTGCTGCGGCAACATCAGCCGTCACGCTTGTTTTCTGCTCCTCGAGGGTACAGATGAGATTTGGGCATGCTGTATTAGAAAAAAAAAAAAACAGGCGCTGCGCCTCAGTGCCTTTCTATGTGCCGACGCTGACTGGAGACCAAAGAGTTTGTGGGAGCAGATAAAAGACTTCCTGTGTGTGTTTGTGTGAGGGCACTGGTGAACACACACACAGCTGTACCATGGCCTGAACACACAACATCACAGGCCATCCTATGCAACATTTAATATTTATGATGATATTACATAAAAATGAATCATTTCAGCAATTGGCTTTGGCTAAGTATGTTTCCAGTTGGGCTGGGCTGTATATCAGATATTAGAGAGAAAATCACAATAATTCTGCTGACGATATAAAATTAGTGAATATTAAATGTTTTGCTTACATTTAAGTAAGCAAACTAATACCGCTTTTTCATTTCACAACTATGACCATTGCTTTCAAACTCCTGTATAATGCGTTTACTTTTTAAACAACTACATTGACCATTGTAGCAATAACAACATTTCTGTTGAGCACCAATCAGATGTTTTAGTCAGTCTGGAGGCAAACACTAGAGGCTTTCGTTTAGCATGTCTCAACTAACAACATAAACGCATAGTAAAAAAGATACTCACTGATTACAATGAAGGGAAAGCTCCTTTCTCGCTTTGTCTTATTTTTCATGCCACTAGCTACTCACTGCAAAGGACTGGCAACTGGATTTAAATGTGACATTGAATCCAAACATGTTTTGTCGCAACAACCACAACTTTTTGGTAAGGAAGATTGCACTTTGTATAATTTTCATATTTTTATATTTATATTGTTGCATTGGTACAGTGGTACCTTTAGTTCAAAATGATTTTAAATGTTCCTTTTTAGTTTGGTTATTCCGTAAAAAAAAAAAAAAGCAGTAAGAGATTACTACAGTATGTCTAGATTTTTTTTTTAAACAACTAGTCCTGATTTTGCAATAAACAATGTGTATGTTCTTTGTAACAATAACTGTTGACTCCAGATGAGGGACAAAAAAAAAAAAAAAAAAACTTTTTTAAATTTTAAAAGTATTAAATATCATCAAGACTTGGGAAAAATAGAGAGATACATTTTTAGCTGTATTGCCCAGCCCATATTTCCAAGTCCAATTAAATGGCACATGTAAAGAAAAAGTGGATTTCACATGGACGTTGTTCTGATCAGCCTGACACCACCACACAGACTCAACCGATGAATGGGGATGTCATACAGAGCCGTTTCATTTAGTAATGCAGAACTCATACTTCAGTTAGAAACGAGATCTAGTGTTACTGTGACACACAGACAGAGCAAATGAAGTACGATACCTCCATCAAGACTGCGAGAGATGCGTTTGCTGGAGGTGCGCTGGAAGTAGGGCGTGGGCCGGTCGATGAGGGAGCTGGCCTGTCGCGTCTGCGTCTGCGTTCTGCCGCTGTAGCGAAACTTGGAGCCCAGAGTCAGGAACTTGGTCTTGGTGGGCTGTTCAGGAGAAACCAACCTGTGAACAGAGACAGACATCAGCACTCAGAGGACACACACTACACACAGACGGTATCTACATGTGCTCGGATGTCCATTACGTCTTTCTCTCCAAATCATCAAGTCGTGACGTGATCTATTACTGACATCAGACTGCAATGTGACAGAAAAGACAACCGACAGCTGGTGAAAGGGTTTTATTGCAAAAAAAAAGATATATTAGCTTATGCAGGTTGAGTCTTATTTTTCTTTCATTGTGTTGGTCTTATAATGTGGGTCTGAAAGATTCAGTAGATAATGTCATTTTACAGTACATGTACTGTAATAATAAAAGTACTGCATAATGTAAGGTGACTACGAGGGTTAAGTTTAGGTTTAAGGGTAGGTTCAGGGTTAGTACCTAGTTAATACCCAGTTTTTGTAAACACTATAATAAGTACTGTACATAGTATGTACATGCAGATCGGGACTAAAATAAAGAGCTATTGATAACTTTGATTGAGATCACTGAATCATTACATCAATGAATTGCATTCAGTCCTGTATTTGAGTCATTAATACGGTTACGTTCACGCACAGTTCGGTTATTTACAGGCGTGACAACCACATTCTGTAACCGAACTCACACCCGTAAATTTTCAGGACTCACAAACGTATTCTCGGACCACAGGCGCTGTGTGATCAGAACAGGACTGGACAACTAGTTGTCCGTCACGTCATACAGTACGAGAGAGAGCCGCTCTCTTTCGTGTTTTCGGTAACTTACAGTGATGGAGAAATGAGCTGCGTGTCATCTGAGAGTTTTAGATGCTGTCAGTTTTCCACCGGAGCCGTTCCTGTCAGTTTTGTGTTCTGCATGTGATTCAAATGCTCTGCTATCCACCCAAATATAAAAGCTGCTGTCGGTTAATGAAGATTTGACAAAGAACTCGCAGCTCGATTGGACTCTTGTAGTGTCAAAGTGATAAGACTTTCAGTTTTACGGACGTCGCCATCTTCGTCGCCATTTACTTTGGTCACTGTCGCTATGGTTACTGGTAAGGAATACAGGCTTGACTCCCGTTGCACATTCATACAGACAGTATTCTAAACACAACTGTAAGCTGCTGTGTGAACGAGACATTTCCAGACTCACACCTGTAAAGTAAATGCGTTTGTCAATCCCAAAAACTGACAGTGTGAACATTAAATGAATTCACTACATTTTGATGCACTTTGATGTGTCATGACAGATTACTGTATCTGCAACAGTTCAAGCTGCACGTGAATCGATTATCTCTTCCTCTTTACTACTAGTTACAGCACCAAATAAACATGAATGAACATCAGAAACAGAACATCTTACTGAAATCAATCATGTCTTGTGTAATCAGTGTTTCAACCGCACAAAAAAGATAGCAATAAAACAGCTTGAGAGCAATAATGTCACATTTGCCTCAAAGACATTCAATGACCATAAACGAAAATAACGTATTTAATGTCTTATTTAATGCGTGTTTGAATAAATTTGTCATGAAAGCAAGTTATTATAAGTTACAACCAGTGTTTAAATGTTTTATTTAAAAAATAAATTGGAGAAGAAGCATAATTATATTATTATGAAGTCAATATAAAAACTGCCTAATGTTTAATTTAAAAACAAAATGAAAACTTTAAAAAAAGAATATAAAATATGACAGGACACAAAAGAGAGCAGCTTATTGTGAGCAGCAGTGCATCTGAAGTCACGTGAGGTTAAGTGTGTCACACAGCTCTCTGGAGACACACACACACCTCACTGCCTGTGCACTTCACATAGTACACTGACCGCACAAAATGACATAAGAGAAGACGACAACCTGGTTATGTCCAGCTACCTTCACACTCCCTCACACACACATTCTGGATAAATCGATCACAATTGTTTTTGTCTCAAATAGAGATCACGATTCTCCCACGATTCTGAACTAAACAAAATAATGTGGGACAAAATATTATTGCTGCAGTCTATTTAAAAGTGTTTAATTAATTTGAATGAATTATTAAACATTTTAATACATATGTACTGTATTTAAAATATATTTAATACACCAATTTATAATATTAAAATGATTAAAAAGTGGTTTGAATGAATGATTCAATGACTCACTCATAAATACTTCACATGTTTCATTACTGGATGAATCAGCGTTTTTGAACGAATCTCTTGAATGAATGATTCAATGACAAATACATTTTTTAAACGGTCACTTTTTACCACCTAGTGGAAAAACAATGCATTTAACACAAACGTTATTTGAAGTGCCAGTTCCTTTCAAAAGGTGATTTGCTCTATTTTGATCGCTACCATAGACATCAGTGTTTATATCCGAACTCTAAACTTTCATCCCAGTATTTCTGTGATAATATGAATGACTGTGAGACAAAAATAATACCGTGTAGTTGAAAAGACTGTTTGTGAAGCTGTTTCTTACCCAGACATGGCAACTGTCTGCTCTCTGTGTCAGCGTGATTTGAATGTTCCTGGATGATTTTTCAAAGGTTTAATACACAGGCGAATCCTTTGTCATTTAAAAATGGGATTGCATGGGTATTTGAATCGAGATCGCGATGTTTTAACGATTAACCGTGCAGCTCTAACACACACACACACACAGAGCTCATCCTCCAGGATGGATTCAGGTCCTGTGAGGCTGCAGACACCTGAAGCCTCTCAACTCATCAAAAACTCTGCTGTATTGCTGATATGTTTACCTGAAGAAGGTGTGGTGCTCAACGCAGACTTTCCAAACTCTTTTGGCGGCCCGGTGGTTGGGCAGCTTGAAGCCGACGGTGCTCTCGAACTGCTCGGTCTGACACACACATATAAATCATCAGTATTACTGACACAGTGATTGCCATCAGACTCAGACACATGTTTTGCTCAGTCGTACCTCTCCTGGCCTGATCTTGATGTAGAAGTTACTGCGTTTGTAGGAGATCTTGAGGATTTTGGGCCAAGCAAAGCGGTTTATCCGCAGACGATCCTTATAGATTAGCAAACCGTTTGCACACACTCCCAGCATGATATCCACTCCCTCAGAGTCCTGGGAAAAGAGAGATGCAGTCTTTAACTGAAGACATTCACATCCACTTTCAGCACAAGATCTGCTCACACTCAGACACATCTGTGCTTTATGTCAGGAGTAGATCAGTAAAAACTGAATGAATCTGAATAACTCCTAGAAAAATAAAGGCAGCCACTCGCAGATCTCTGAGACACCTGCATTAACAAACCCACACACACACATATACTGTAGACTCCTATTGATTTTATTAGGGTTGCTCAATATATCACCCCAATTTTGGTTATTAGCCAGTATGCTGTTTTATTTAGTTTTTTAGTTTTGTCATTTTATGCCAACATTAATTTTTCTGCCTTTTCAATACAGTAATACACTATGTTAAGGTGACATTTTTACAGTATAATTAGATAAAGTAGTACTGAGTAATATTAATTTATAAATGTACTTATTATGGGGTTAAGATTGGGGTTAGGGTTTGGTATAGTGTTAGTTGCTTGTGATGATGATGATGATGCATAATTTATTGTTAAGTACATGTAGCATGCAACTAATTCATGTTAAAATAAAGTGTAACAAATATTGTTAAATACAAGGAATAGCAATTTTTTCTATATTATTTATATGACAACTTTGTGTGTATTATTTTATTTATATATATATTATATATATTATATATATATATATATTTTTTTTTTTTTTTTCCAGGGAAAGCAAGAGTGATAAAAATGTAAAAAACTGTA